>VWZE01007424.1:502080-518891 GCA_013396675.1 Eubucco bourcierii | reverse complement strand
AAAAAAAAAAAAAAAAAAAAAAAAAAAAAGCATCATTACAATAGCAGCTAAAGTACAAATCCATACTCCTGCCACTCCTGCCTGAATATTGCATGCATCTGTCATCTTTCTTTTATAGGGAGTTTTAGAACTAGAAAATCTGCAGAGAAGGACAAGCAGATGAAGGACAGGCATGTGAAATCATTCCTGTATGAGAAAGGATTAGGTAGGTTTAGGATTGTTGAGCATGAAAAAAAATGAATTGAATGAAAGGAGTATGACAGGAATGAATAAAATCAAAAGGAACATGTAGAGGGATGAGCACAGAACAATGCTGTCACTTACTGGTCCTGCCCATTGTCTGGGCTGATGGGATGCAAGCTGGGTTTGAGATGGAAGCCTGACAGACAAGTTATTGTGGTGTTAGATTAAGATGATCAACCCCATTTAAGATGATACATTCAATTTGTGTCTCCTGTCACTTTTCCCCAGACACCAGCCTTAACTCTGGGATTGCATTATGGTGTGTCTATTTGTATTTCCACTGCATATTCACACAGCCTCCCCTCTCTGCTCTTAGGAGTGCAACCACCTTGAAACTGTAGTGCCATTCCCTAAATCATCTGTGAAACACTGGCATCTTTTCTGGGAGTTGGCTTGAAACTTGTTGTCAGCTCTTCACACTGAAATGTGGGATTGATTAGTCCTCTCAGCCATGAAAACAACCTGGTGAGGAAATTATCTGCAGGAGTATTCCTCTCTGATGAGGCCACATCTGGAGTACTGTGTCCAGTTGTAGCCCCCTTCAGATCCTGGAAGGCTACTCTAAGGTCTCCTGGAAGCCTTCTCTTCTCCAGGCTGAAGAGCTCCAACTCTCAGCCTGTCCTCATAGCAGAGCTGCTGCAGCCCTCTGATCATGATCATCTTCAGCATTGTTTGTATTCAGGAAATACTAGGAGCAGTCAGAGAATTTCCCTCATAATCACACAAGGAAAGGCCTACCAGTTTTGTCTTGTTTTTTGAGGCTGTGGATGAAAATTCTTGACTGCTTGCATTTTTCAAACCTAGCCAAGGAGCTGCTGCTTATGAAGTCAAAATCAATGTTCACCTCTCTTGAAGAAATCGGCAGTTCAATTCTTACCTGCTAGACTAAAAGCTGACATCAGAGCTTTTAGAAAGGGAAATGATATTATAATAGGCAGAGCAATGAGACTGCTGAAAGTTGCAAAAGCTTCAGCACACTTTTACATTAACTCTCTGTGGGCTGCAGCCAATGCTCATTTTGACTACTTAGAGATGACACACGGGAATGAGAGTGTTATAGGAGAGTGGTAATACAGATTTTCTTGACAGCAAATAGCAGAGAACCCTCCTGCAGTTCTGCTTTAAAACAGCTGTGAACACCATCCATGTGCATCAAACACAAATTATGGTTGTTACAGATACCAGCAAATTTAAAAGAAGCCTGTCTATGGAGTCAGCAGAATGGTATTTCAACAAAAGAGAAAATAAAAGTATTTGTGCTGCAGTGGCTAGAAAAAGAGCTATGATAATCCCTAACAACCTCATTCTTCTTTGCCCATAGAATGACATTACAGTAATCAACCCCAAATAACACTTTTTTTCCCCCCCTTAACTATAGATATCTAAGCTGAACCATGAGATTTTGCTTGATCCAAAGAAGAGCTGTGTGGATCCAAACCCATACTAGCTCAGCAAGTCACCTGGCAGTACCAATCTGGCAGCTGTACAGTGGCATCCCAGGAAGCATACTTAAAGAAGCACATAAAAAAAAAAAAAAAAAGGGCAAAGAGCTGTGGTTTGTCTGAAGCAAAACCTGTGTGTTGTCAAAGTTCAAGGCAAGCTTTGCTCTCTCCAGTGTGCAGCGATAATGGGGCCCATGTGGACTGCAGATTGAAAAGACTCCAGGCAGACAACTGCTGGTTGCTGAGAACAGCTCAACTTTGGGATCTGTGAAAGCAATTCAAGTTTAGACAGGGATATTTTAAAAACAACAGTTTTTTATAGCCCTGCTGAGAAGAAACCCCAAAATGATTTTGTGCTGCTTGTTAAAGCTGTGCAAAAAAAACCCAAACAAAAGTGGGTTTAAAGCATTTTCCTAGATTTGCATGGTCAGGTTGTGTTCTTGGGAAGCCATTAGTTAAACCTGGCAGAAGAATCAAGATGAGGCCTTGAGTGACCTGTACTAGTGGGAGGTGTCCCTGCCTATGGCAGTGGGTTGGAACTAGATGATCCTTGAGGTCCCTTCCAACCTTACCATTCTATGATTCTATTCTATGATTTTGAGGCACTGCTCATTTGTTTCTACTCAGAGTAGCTGTTTCCAAACTCTCAAAGAGACAACAACAACAAAAGAACAAAACAAAACAAAAAAACAAAAAGCAAAGAAAAAGCCTCATCTCTTGAATGAAAGATTTGTCTACCTGGCTTGCAGCAAGAGTTCAACCCTGGTGGAGCAGGCTACCTCCACACCTCTAAACACATCATGCTGTATTCTGGCCTTGGGCTCCCCTTGGACAGCATCGATACTGTGCCACAAAGTGTCAGCAGTTTGGATCATTGCATGCCAGGGCTTGTGCCTTGGCCTTGTTTAATGTTTCCACACAGATTATTTGCCCTGGGGTTCAAGTAAGCTGGCCCCATCATAACTTTAGCCATTTCAGGGAATGGAAAATAATTTTCCCCTTCCCAACTCTATCAGTTCCCTATTTACCTTAGACAGCATTCACAGATGCTGCTCTGCTACATTTTGGATACCGTAAAGGACAGATGATGGGAAGCTGGCACACTTGGTAGGGAATCCTGTAGCCAGCTTTATAGACTTGCACCACCAGCAACACTCCCAGTGCCAAGGTGCCTTGCCACTATCCAGCTACCTCAAAACCACTCCTCACTCAAGCCAAGTTCCATCATTTCCCCTGCATTTTACACTCCTCAAAGTACACAACAGTTATGAGTGCTCAAAAAAGAGATGAAGAAACTGAAGAAAAACCTGCTTGAATCACCTTATATTAAGACTAAACCAGAAAGGTGTCTCTAGCTTCCTTATGCACCTGACCTCGTAGGCTCTCTCCGATGGGATGTCTGTCAGAAGATTGTTTTGGTTTTGCACCTTTTTTCCTACAAAATAGACAAATGATTGAGAAGAAGTTTCTCAAACTCAGGGTGATAGCTGAGTGTTTACATGTGTGTGTATTCGTTCTGCTTTCCTTCATGGTGATAGAGACATGAATTTTGTTAAAAGTCTCAGTGAAACCTCAGGGAGCCTAGGATGTACCTAATTCACAGAATCACAGAACTTTAGAGGTTGGATGTGACCTCCAGAGATCATCCAGTCCTACTCCCCTTCCAAGGCAAACTACCCTAAGGTAGTTAACACAGCAATGCACCTAGGTGGGTTTGGAGAGTCTCCAGAGGAGATTCCACGACCTCTTTGGGCAGACTATCCCTACTGTAGCTGTAGACAGCAAGAAGGTCTCCCCTGAGCCTCCTCTTCTCCAGGCTAACCAATCCCAGCTCCCTCAGCCTCTCTTCATAGGGCTGTGCTCGAGGCCTCTCCCCAGCCTCGTTGCCCTTCTCTGGACATGTTCAAGTACCTTGATGTCCCCTGTAGAGGGGTTCTGTGATTCTATGAAATACAATTACAAAATTTGAAGGTCCTTGGAATTTGATTGGGTTTTTTTTTTTTTTTTAAATTATTATTATTTTCTGAAGCCAGAGGCTTGTCAGCAGTTACTTCATAAGTATATGCAAACACCTGGGATACTATGGGCCTGGTTTTAGCTCAGAGCCACTGCAGGCAGTTCACAGAGAGGTTTGGGTGTACTAACTGGCTTGCTGCCTTTGGGGAAGGGTTAGGTTTTTCTCTTGATATTCGATACACTGGTGTCTTCCAAGTAAAATTTGCTCAGTGAACGAGTCAAATATCAGCACTGAAATATCTGAAAGTGTTTGGAGTGCTCAACCCATCAACCATGTGGCATGGCAGATGCAGAGCACTTCAGTATTTCAATTTTTATGGTATGCACTCTGTTACATGGAAGTGTTTCTCCTGCCCTGTTTGGCTTTGTTTTCTTTCCATAGTGTGTTTGCAGTGGGTACTGTATTCCACCTTTTTGATGTGTTTTTGTTTATCTTCCTCATAACTTACAGAAAAAGAAGTTTGGTTTGGTTTTCTTTTTTGTTTTTGTTTTTGTTTGTTTTTTTAGGGTATCATTGAAAGCAAAGAGGAGATGAGGTTGGAACATCTCTACTACGAGGACAGGCTGAGGGAGCTGGGGTTGTTTATCCTGGAGAAAAAAAAAAGGCTCCAAGGAGACCTTTCTGTGCCTGAAGGGGGTCTACAAGAATGGATGGAGAGAGACTGCTTACAAAGCCTTTCAGTGACAGGACAAGTGGCAATGGCTTCAAACTAGAGAACAGCAGGTTTAGATTGGATGTTAGGAGCAAGTTCTATACCATGAGGGTAGTGGAATCCTGGAACAGGTTACCCAGGGAGGTGGTTGTAGCCCCATCTCTGGAGATATTCAAGGTGAGACTCAACAGGGCTCTGGGCAACCTGATCTAGTTGAGGGTGTCCCTGCTGACTGCAGAGGGGGTTGGACTGGATGACCTTTGGAGGTCCCTTCCAACCCAGCCCATTCTGTTCTTCTGTGATTCTATGTGCCTAATCAGGAGCTGTTCTCCTAGAAAAGTGCCTGGCACAGACCTTAGACCACTGGGTTTTTGGCTGTTGAGACCACATATTTGATGTCCCCAGTGAGCTGGTGGGCAGAAGAAAGGTGAGAGGCACATATGGGAGAGGCACTATGGCAGTGGGTTGGAACTAGATGATCCTTGAGGTCCCTTCTAACCTTACAATTCTATGATTCTATAAGTCACCCACAGTGTAGTTCCTCTAAAGGCAGACATAGAGGGAAGGGCAACTACACTGAGCAACAACATCAAACCACCAATGCCTGGCTGCTCTGGTTCTGCTTGCCTCTCTGGAGCCTGGGAACCCTTTTGACCATGAAAGTTCCCACTTATCTGCATGCTCTTGACACTAGGTGTGGTTGTTTGCATTCAGCCCAAGCCAGAAGAGCCTTACAGTGTGGGATCCCTTCCTGACAGGTCTCTCTGGGGTCCATTTACTCACAGTTGACAAACATTTTATTAGTCTGTCAAAGGGGCAAGCTGTTTTTGGTAAATATTTTCTTCCTGCACTGGAAGGAGCATCTGATTTGCTGGCTTTTCAACAAAACTGAGTTAGCAAAGGAAATCAGGCTGAATTACAAATACTGTTGGCAGAAATAGGCATTTTTATAGGAAAAACAATTCCATCTGTGTAAGAGCTGTACTGAGAAAGATAAAGGCTTTCCTCAAACACAAGCACAATAAATAACAGGAATGGGAGTTCAAAAGATTACTGACAAAGGAAATTGTTTTCTCAAACAACAGTAGTCATCCCCTTCCCTTCCCCAGCCCCACCATTTTGCCATGACAAGAAGGCTTCTATTTATCTAGCTACAATTTAGATGGTTTAGAATGCTGCAAGTTGCCAAATGTGCTGGCCCAGAGGAACACCTGCAGAGGACACAGCATATTGCATGTGTAAAAGACAGAGATTTTTATGAATGCAATGGAATAACCACTGTGCAAAGACAGGATTACAGAGAAGGACCTTCCCACATGATTTCCCAGCAGAGGTGTTCCTCTGCTATCCTGCTTTTCAATTTGCCAAACTCTTCTCGGATGCTTGCAGCTGCAAAGCACAGCTCCTGCAGAAACCCTGCTAAGGAGACACAAAGCCACAAGGAAGTTGATACACATGAAACCTGACATACATTCAAGGCCAGATTGGATGAGGCCTTGAGTAACCTGTACTAGTGGGAGGTGTCCCTGCCTATGGCAGGGGGTTGGAACTAGATGATCCTTGAGGTCCCTTCCAACCTTACCATTCTATGATTCTATGATTAAACCTGGGTGTAATCACGTTCCTTTACAACCAACTTTAGGCAGAGCCACCAGTTCAGTTTGGCTGCTTGACCTTTTCTTCCAATTAATTATCATAAACCCTCACACTTGAGAAGACTTAAAGCCTCCATCTAAAGCACACACCACAAAGACTTTGTCATGCACTGTCAATAGGGAGCTAATTTCCCCCACAGTTTCTTCTGGGGAAATAGTCATCCAACTTAAAGGCTTTCTGCTAATTAATTCCTCTGCTTGACATTCTGGAACAGGGAGGACAAAAGCCGTCTCGGAGGACAAGAGAAAATGGCCTCAAGTTGTGCTAGGGGAGGTTTAGATTGGATATTAGGAAAAATTTCTTGACTGAAAGAGTGGTCTGGCACTGAAACAGGCTGCAAAGGTGGGTGGTGGAGTTACCATGCCTGGAGGTATTGAGAAAAAGTGCAGACATGGCAGTTTGGAATGTGGTTTAAAGGACACAGAGGTTTTGGGTTGACAGTTGGACTTGATGATTTTAAAGGTGTTTTCCAGCTGAAATAATTCTATGATTCTAATGAGACCTTTTTAGAAAGCTGTGCCTCTCTACAACATCCCAGAGTCTTGTGCTACAGATAAAACATGTAGCATAGATCCACAGTAATTTATACCTGACATGGATGTGTTCCTGTGTGAACTACCCTAGGGGATCCTGCCTTGGCCGGGAGGTTGGACTCGATGATCTCTGGAGGTACCTTCCGACCTCTAAGGTTCTGTGATTCTGTGATACTGCTCTCTTGGTCTCTTGTATCAACCACAGAGCCCACTGTGCTGTCTCAGCTGACCTATGGAGAAGTAGCATTCTTCATTAAGATGCTAATTAATTTGCCCCGTAGGTTTGCCCCTGAAGCTTCTTTCACAGAATCACAGAATGTCAGGGGCTGGAAGGGACCTCCCAAGCTCGTCCAGTTCAATCCCCCTGCCAGAGCAGGATCTCCTAGAGCAGATCACACAGGAATGCATCCAGGCAGGTTTTGAGTATCTCCAGAGAGGGAGACTCCACAACTCCCCTGGGTAGCCTGTTCCAGTGTTCTGTCACCCTCACAGTGAAAAAATTCTTCCTCATGTCTCCATGGAACTTCCTATGCCTGAACTCCTACCTATTGCCCCTTGCCCTGTCACTGGGCATCACCCAGCAGAGCCTGGCTCCATCCCCCTGGCGCTCACCCTTTACATGGATGAAGTCTCTCCTCAGTCTCCTCTTCTCCACGCTGAAGAACCTCAGCTACCTCAGTCTCCCCATGTAGGAGAGATGTTCCATTCCCTTAGTCCTGTCCTTTAGCCCATGTCATGAGGCATATGTATCTCTCTATATTTGCATACCCACATCATGTTTTGGTGTTGCTATGCAAATTTCACTACAAGGCCTCAGCGCCAGCCTCTTCCCTGGAGAAACATTCTCCTTCCTTTAATGCTCAAGAGAAAGGATGGCTTTGCAACATGCCTGAAAACAGTAGTGCATGTTCTTTATGGCAGACCAAGAATATTTTTTTCCCTATAACCCCCACCTCCCCTGAAACAATACCCAAACTGAATCTTTGCTTCCTCTGCGGGTAACTGAATTAATTACAAATATAGTGCTTACAAAAATAGTAAAAAAAATTATTAAAAAAAAAAATTATACTTTCAAATTTCCCCCCAGGCTTTTCCTGTTTCTGTGCTTTGTCCATCTATTTGGAAAGGCATGAGCTGAGCCTGTGATTTATCAGAGCAGGTAGAGTGCAGCCTGGGCATTTCAGCTGCAGTTCTGAAGCACGTTGCACTATACCCAAAGGCATTAGAGCTTCAATTCCATTATAATTCCTCTTTCCTTATGAGATTTTGTTTTAAGACAGTATATCCACTGTTCCCCACGATCAGACCCTCTGCTGCTTTCTCACAATAGCATACTGAGGTTTTCTTTGGGCTGAATTTTAGCCAATGTGTGGGCACACATCGCTGTGAGGAGGCAGCTTTTTATTCTTCTTAGGCAGGATTGGGGAAAGTCAAAATCAAATCATTGCTGCTATTCCTTATAGCCAGAGGTTACAGAAACATGTGTAATTACATTTTCCCTACTGGAAGGCAGTTGTGTGAATATTTGTAAGGTTATTTTTTTTCTTCTGTTTTGACATCAGGAGTGTGTACAGCAGCATATAAATTAGACACCACATGGAAGCGCATAATTATGGCCAAAAAAGCTGCATAGGTTGGACTATTCACTCCTCCTTTTATTTTTATTCTCATGTAATTAAGTCTTTTCTTATTTTAAACTTTTTTCGTTATTTTACCTGCTTTTACTGAAGGCTTCTCAGCTTCTTTTGGAAGGAAAAAAATTATTCATGGATCAGCACAAAGGCCAATGTTGTTGTTCTTCTTTCTCTTAAAACTGAGGACCAGGAAAGTCATTCTTCCCCTGCACTCAGCACTGGTCAGGCCACATCTTGAGCACTATGTCCAGTTCTGGGCCTTTCAATTTAAGAAAAATGTTGAGATGCTCAAATGTGTCCAGAGGAGGGCACCAAGACTGGAGAGGGAGTTGGAGCACAGCCCTGTGAGGAGAGGCTGAGTGAGCTGAGGGTGTGCAGCCTGGAGTAGAGGAGGCTCAGGGCAGACCTCGTTGCTGTCTACAGCTACCTGAAGGGAAGTTGCAGCCAGGTGGGGTTGGGTTCTTCTCCCAGGCAGCCAGGGACAGAACAAGAGGACACAGCCTCAATCTGCACCAGGTTTAGGCTGGATGTTAAGAAGAAGTTCTTCACAGAAAGTGGTTGGCATTGAAATGGGCTGGCCGGAGAGGTGGTGGAGTCACCCTCTCTGGAGGTGTTTAAGAGGAGGCTGGATGAGGCACTTAGTGCCATGGGTTAGTTAATTTGAAGGTGTTAGGTGATAGGTTGGACTTCGTGATCTCAAAGGTCTTTTCCAACCTGGTTAATTCTGTGAATTCTGTGATCAGCAGCACTTGCTTAAAGCTCAGAATTACATGTGTCACGGTAAAGCAGCCAAGGGTACTGACAATTCCAGTGAAATTTCAAGTGTGTTTTGATCAAGTACAAGTTGCTACTATGGAGATTTGGACTGGATGCTAGAGAAATTTTTTTTCACCATTTAGACTATTAGACATTGCAGTAAGCTCCCAAGGGAGGTAGTGGATCATTAAGGGGCTGGAGCACCGCCTGATGAAGAAAAGCTGAGAGACCTGGAGCTGTTTGGTCTGGAGAGGAGAAGGCTGAAAGGGGATCTAATAAATGTCTATAAATACCTGAGGGCTGGGGGTCAAGAAGGAAGGGGCAGCCTCTGCTCTCTTGTGCCCTGGGATAGCAAAAGGGGCAATGGATGGAAGCTGCAGCACAGGAGGTTCCACCTCAACACAAGGGGCAGTTTCTGTACTGTAAGGGTCCCAGAGCACTGGCATAGGCTCCCCAGAGAGGTTGGGGAGTCTCCGTCTCTGGAGCCTTTCAAAGCCTGTCTGGATGTGTTCCTGTGTGACCTGAGCTAGCTTGTCTGGTCCTGCTCTGGCAGGGGGCTTGGACTCGATGTTCTCTTTGGGTTCCTTCCAAGCCCTAACATCCTTTGAGCCTGTGATGCTGTGAACTGTAACCGTTTTGTGACTCTCTTCCTCAGTTCCCTCAGCAAAGCAAATCATTGCTTTTGAGATGGGAATGGCATTTACATCATGGCATTACAGCATAAGAAGTTCCACTTAACACGAGGAAGAACTTCTTTATCATAAGGGTCCCAGAGCACTGGCACAGACTGCCAAGAGAGGTTGTGGAGTTTCCTTCTCTGGAGACTTTCAAAACCTGCCTGCATGTGTTCCTGTGTGACCTGTGCTAGAATCTATGGTCCTGTTCTGGCAAGGGGCTGGTACTCAAAGATCTCCAGAGGTCCCTTCCAACCCCTATCACCCTATGATCCTGTGGTTTAACCAATTTGGGTTGCTCCTGAAGACACATGACTATTACAGCTAATTTGGAGAGGAGATAAGATTAAATTAGTACTACTGAGTAACAGCGATCTAAGTTAATCTCCCAGGAGGAATCTTCTTTTGTAAGCAGACCAAAATTTCCATCAATTAATTTCATTCCATTAAATCTACTTACTGCTTTCTCTACTCCCATTACTTAGCCATGCTAGGTGTGCCTTCTTAATGTGGAGGCATTTGCTAAAGAAAAGCTTTCGTACTGTAAAGATGCCAAGAAAAGTTCTGCGCAGTCTGAGCTTCAGCTTGAATTTCTTTTTCTCCATGCTCCACTGGAATTTTCACATCACAGAGGTATTTGTGGGATAAACCACATGCTGAAATTGTTGTTATTATACCAAAGGCTATTTTTACCTTCTTGATATTTACTCTCTCTCATCTTGGTAGAATATTCTATTCCTTTTTTTCTTTTTCAGCCACAGTTTGTCTCTTCTGCGATCCTCTGCCATTAATGACTTCAGTTTTAAGTGTTCTTTGAATCTAAGAATTGCTCCATTTGGGTCTTGTGTAGCTCTCCTAGATCTCAGGAAAAATCTGAATTCTCTGCATTGTTTGCACCCTCAGGTTGCTTATGATTCTCTCTGATAGAATCCAGACAATCAAGTCTGCAAACCTTTCTCAATCTGCCCAATTTACTGAATTCTTTTTTAAAATAGCATTTGATCTATTTGCTGTTAAAGGACAACTTCACCTGGCAGGAGCTAACACATCTCTCATGTTTCCCCATATTCCAACCAGTGCTACCTATGAAACCCATAACAAAGATCCAAATGAATTAATCTCAGCTGTCAACATTTGTTATTGATCACCCAACCCCCCCAGCATGAGGATCACGGCAGGTGAAATCTCCAGAGGCTGCAAACTTCCACTGGAGTTTATGTAGCCACAAGCTCTTGACATATGATGAATGAGAAGTCAGCACTGTTGCATCCAGCTTCTGGATGGCATTAGATCAGAATCTGTGATTTGGGCTTTTCTAAAGGAGCTCTTGAGAGTTGCCCATTACACATTATGGTTTATCTCTTATATGAGGCCCTGCTTTAACTTCTGTAGTATGGGAGTCTAGGCTGATGAAAAGCTCAACATAAGCCTGCAGTATGCACACAGCCCAGACAGCAACCATGTTCTGGGCCAGCATGGCCAGCAGGGCAAGGGAGGGGATTCTACCCCTTTACTCTGCATTCCTGAGACCTCACCTGGAGTACTGTGTGCAGTTCTGGACCCCCCAACACAAGAAGGACATGGAACTGTTTGACCCAGTCCCGAGGAGGCCACCAAGATTCTCAGAGGGCTGCAGCAGCTCTGCTATGAGGACAGGCTGAGAGGGTTGGGGTTCTGCAGGCTGGAGAAGAGAGGGTTTTACAGCAAATTCTTAGCAGGACATCCAGTGGAATAATTTATGAGGACAAACCTCTATATTTGTATTTCTTCCTTGTAAGAAAAAACAAAATAAATAAAATTCATTCCTTTTATCATATCACAACCAAGTGAGGCTGAGGAACATGGGGCTTTTTGGTCTGGTGAAGAGAAGACTGAGAGGGGATCTAATCAATGTCTGTTCTAATCAATGTATATACTTGTTCTCAGGTTGGAGAAGAGAAGGCTCTGAGGTGACCTTATTGTGACCTTTCAGTATCTGAAGGGAGCCTACAAGAAAGCTGGGGAGGGACTTTTTAGGATGTCAGGCACTGATTGGACTAGGGGTAACGGAACAAAGCTAGAAATGGTTAGATTCAGGCTGGATGTTAGGAAGAAGTTCTTCAGCATGAGAGTGGTGAGAGTCTGGAACGGGTTGCTCAGGTAGGTGGTGGAAGCCTCACTCCTGGAGGTGTTTAAGGCCAGGCTGGCTGAGGCTCTGGACAGCCTGATCTAGTGTGAGGTGTCCCTGCCCATGTCAGGGGGTTTGGAACTGGATGATCTTTGTGGTCCCTTCCAACCCTGACTGATTCTATGATTTGATCCTGTGAAGTCACATGATCACGAATCTTCTCCCTAGTGATAACAGTTGAGATTTCACTTTCAAGGTCACTGCTCTTTAACATCATAATTATACTACAGTTAAAAAGCAGGAGCGGATGCTGCAGCACTAGAACTATCCTGGCCTTCGTTGCAGCAGATGAAGCTATTCCTATTAAGCTCTTGTTATGGATATTTGCATAAACACTCAGATGCAAAATTGCACTGGCCACTGAGCAATTAGCCTTTTGGTGTGTCTCTCTAGTTAGTCATAATATTGTTTTAAAAGGGAGTAAGTGCTTGCTAGGCAGTACATGCTGCTCAAGGGCTGCTGCTGCTGCTGCTGCACGTGTGTGCACGTACAGAATGCAGAGAGATGCTGCTCATCCCATTGCTCGTTGCAGACTTGCCCTCTCATTGCAGACAAAGAGGAGAGGGCAAGCTGCTGTTCTGCAGTCATCCAGAGAAAGGCATTGAAGTGAATTTTCACTTTCCATAGTGTATTAAAAGAGCCATACCAGCGCTGTAGAGTGTGATTTTAATTTACAGATGCAATGTAGTAATAGATGGAAGTTGGTGTGCTCAGAAAAGTGATTTGCAGAGGAGGGGAAAAAAAAAAGATTAAGCATACTGTAGCAAGGACTGGATCTGCCTGTGAGCCTGCACAGTACCTACCAGAGCCTTGGCTGAGGTCTTTGTGCTGTCCTCTACTGCTGAATTAGAAGTTCTGCACTGGCACATCACTCCTTTCAGCAGTACAATGGCTGTGTTTCCATTTGTGTGATAAACTCTTCAAATTACTGATCAGAAGTACTACTTGAGAAGCTTTATCAGGACATTTGCTCTCAACATCACACCTGAGCAAGTTTCAACTACTTACTAAGGGAATTGCATTGGCTTTCAATGCCAGCAGGGTGAGGAAAGTGATCCTCCCCTCTGCTCTGCACTGTTGAGATCCCACCTGGAGTACTGCATCCAGTTCTGGAGCCACTGTTACAAGAGGGCTATGAATGTGCTGGAAGATGTCCAGAGAATGGCCATGAGGATGAGCAGAGGGCTGGAGCTGGGGTCTTATGAGGAGAGACTAAGGCACTTGAGACTGTTCAGCCTGGAGAGGAGAAGGTTCTGAGGTGACCTTATTATGACCTTTCAGTATCTGAAGGGGACCTACAAGACAGCTGGGGAGGGACTTTTCAGGATGTCAGGTAGTGATGGGACTGGGAGGAATGCAACAAAGCTAGAAATGGGTAGATTCAGACTGGATGTTAGAAAGAAGTTCTTCCCCATGAGGGTGGTGAGAGTCCAGAATGGGTTGCTCAGGTAGGTGGTGGAAGCCTCATCCTTGGAGGTGTTTAAGGCCAAGGTGGGCTGAGGCTCTGGACAGCCTGATCTAGTGTGAGGTGTCCCTGTCCATGGCAGGGGGGTTGGAACTAGCTGGTCCTTGTGGTCCCTTCCAACCCTGGCTGATTCTATGATTCTGTGATCTTTCTGCACTGGGATCATGGCCCCAGTTGAAGTGATGAAGTTTTCTGTCAGATTGGTCTCTAGCAGAGAGTAAATGCTCTCTCTTATTTAATGAAAACTCTTCTTTCTTAAGATCTGCTGCCCTACCATATTAGGATAGCACAACAGCAATCAGCAACACACCCTCTGGAAAGCCATTTCTTTAAACTATACTGTCATTTCACACTGGCATTTCTTTTGCCAGCAAAGCATTTTGGAAAAGAAATCCCTGGCTTAAAGCACAGAAGTGTTAAATAAATGATTAGCAATCTGATGAAAACACTGGCTTTTCTCTGGCTGAGTTTTCTCCAAACAAAAGTTTGGAACACCATAGCAATTTTTGTACATAGCAGGGCTCAGCTCAGATATATTTTTATTCCCTCCTTTACTTTTGTTGTTGTTGTTTGTTGAGGTGTTACATTTTTTTTCTTCCAATATTAGCTTAGAAAACTCTGTCACACTCTGTGCTGTAATGAGTTTTGCAGTGATGGACCAACTGGAATTACTCAGCTGCTGTAGGTACTTGTAAGTACAAATCCTGATTTCTTCTAACCAACCACATCTTAAATTTGAGTTGGTGTGGATGGACAATAGATCTGAGTCACTGCTCTGGCAGAGTGGTGAGGTGTTTGATCACCACAGGGACAAATGTCACTGCACATGATGAAGTGTCCAGTTCATTGATTCATGCAGTAAAAAAAGAAAAGCATTGGAACAATCTCCAGGGTTGCTGTTAAGGATGGGAATGTGAGCAATATTAAATCACAGAATCACAGAACCTTAGAGGTTGGAAGGGACCTCCAGAGATCCTCAAGTCCAGCCCCACCCCATGCCAAAGCAGTCTTACAGATGAAGGCAAAGGAGTTCAGTCTTTTGAAGTGGATGTACAAACTACCATTATTCAGCTGAGCTTTTCTTTTCCTAGCAGGCTACATTTTATCACTTTTAGGCCTGGTGTAAAGCCAGACTCAGATACTATCATAGAATGGCTTGAGTTGGAAGGAATCTTAAAGATCATCTGGTTCCAACCCCCCTGCTATGGGCAGGGACACTCTCCCACTCAACTAGGTTGCTCACAACTTCCTCCAGCCTGGTCTTATAGGATGAATCCCTGAAAGGATGAATCCTTTCCAGGGGTGAATCCTTAGACCTTGACTGGCTACAGAACAAGGAGGGAAGAAGCAGAGCTTTAGGCAGATCTGACCAAACTGGAGTTGCAATACTCCTGCAGAAAGAACCACTACCACCATGGCTTCCACTTTTTATCCAGTTAGAAAGATACAACTGATTTGCCTTGCCAGTTACATAAGCAGCAAACATTTCCCCCTTAAGATTTTTAATAAAGACATTTTGAAATATTTAAAAGTGGGAGTGAAGAGGAAGAAGTATAAAACATAATTGGCTGTCCTTTTTCTCATCTGCTGAGTCTGACACTAGAAGGAAGAAGAATATTTCTGCTTTGCAAAGACAATATAATCCAATCTTTAGTTCTTGTGGTGTGTTTCATGGGTAGTGGAGATTATGGGTAGGGTTCAGTCACCCAAATGTCGGTGCCCAGTGCTCTTTGAGATGCTCTAGGGTATCCTACTTGCCCTCCATCTGCTGTTCTGAAAGGGTATAGGTCTTACATAAAGCTTCATCTACCATACACACAAGCACGCTCAGGGCATCTCAAATAGCATTGGGCACTTATATGTGGCCAAGATCACCACTGACAGGAACAGAAGTATGGGTGCAAATTCAAATCCCTCCTGTTAAAATGCCTATGTTTGATTTATTTATCTATTTATTTCTTCTTCTTTTGTAACAACTCCATGCACCAGGTCTGACTGACAGGAAAGCAGCTCTGCAGAAAATGACCTGGAGGTCCCAGCATATACCATGCTCAACATGACCCAGGAATGTGCTCTCATGTCAAAGAATGTGAACTGTTTCATGGGCTGCAGGAGAATGAGTGATGCCAGCAAGTCAAAACAGGTTGAGTCTTCTCCTTTGCCTACTACTTGTGAGACACAACTGAAATGCCAGGTCCTGTAGAAGGGAGATGTGGACATACTGGAGAAGTTCAGTGAGGGGCTGAATGATGAAGTGATTGGAGCATCTGAGGAGAGGTTGAGTGAGGGGAGCAAAGGGGTTGGAGCCAGGCTGTTGTCAGTCACGTTCTGTGACAGGCTGGGAGACAAGCAAAATTGCCTGGAAATCCCAAAAAATGAGAAAGAATTTTTACTCTGAATTTTTTGCCTTAAACTTCAGCTTTCTGAAGCTGCTTGAGCACTGGCAACACTGCTTTTTCTGACTAGCTGGTGGGTAGAGATCATTTAAAATTCAGTATTAATTTGTGCACGTTGTAGATCAATCCCTTGGATTCAGCACTCAAAATGTACTATTAACTGTGAGTGCAAAGGTTACAAATGATAATAAGAAAGTTGTCAGAATCCATTCAGGTATTAACATTTATATAATGTCTGGGGTGCCAGCATAAACCAAACTTTGTGCCAGAGAGCTAATTGGTAGTGAGAAGTGGATCACATTTACTTTGTGAATGTGACCTAGGTCAGTCTGCTTCCTGCAAGGTGCCTCTCTCAGATGTGTTTTTGGTATGTGAATTCATAAAAGAGCATACAGGTGTAAAGCACACATTGAGCCACAGTGTCAGTACACACTGAGCCACGGTGTCAGTACACACTGGGCCACAGTGTCAGTAGAAGAGGATGTGGAGCATAAAAACCATAACCACAGAGCTTACAACAGGCAAAAGAAAAAAAATGGTAGGCTTTGTAGTGGCATTCATTCAAGGAGCCATGCAAGCTCTCTCCTGGATTAACTGATACTTAAGGAAATTTCTTAGCTAGTTCCTTAAGCCACTCTAGTTTCAATTTGAATATAAACAACCTGGTAGAATGAGAAATCTTTTGTTCAAACATACCAGCAAAACAAATCTGTTTTCTCAAAGAGAAAGCAAGAGGATTCAGGATTCAGGAAAGCAAGGGGCTCTGGTTATTTTATTTATTTTGTTATTTGTTTATTTTATTTTTAGTAGTTAATGGAGTTTTCACTTCTCTGGTACAAAGAACAAATCTTTCCGTTCACTGTGCTGCCTACCAAGAGAGTGACTGAGACTGGATGCTGCATTGCTGTGCTCAGAGTTTCCCACTCAAGCTCCCCTTTCTTTGGGTTGTCCCTTTCAGTCCAGCTTGAGGACTCAGAGTGCTAGAATCCATCCCATTTCTTTTAAACAAATGCTTGTGCATAGGATGAACAAGGAGAGATCACTTCTCTATATCTGCCTTGCTTTCATAATGAACTCATAAACTTTGATATTTTCAAGTAAAATTAATGTATTTTTTTCCAAAGAATTTTAGGACATGAGCATAATATGGAGGCTAACCCAATAAACCTTCCCCCC
>VWZE01007424.1:489751-500885 GCA_013396675.1 Eubucco bourcierii | reverse complement strand
GTTGAGTCAGCGTCCCTGGAGGTGTTCAAGGCAGGTTTGGACGTGGCACTTGGTGCCATGGTCTGGTCTTGAGGTCTGTGGTGATGGGTTGGACTTGATGATCTTTGAGGTCTCTTCCAATCTTGGTGATACTCTGATACTGTGAAACTGTGTGAGTCCAACCTATCACCCAACACCTTCTAATTAACTAACCCATGGCACTAAGTGCCTCATCCAGTCTCCTTTTTAACACCTCCAGGGATGGGGAGTGCACCACCTCCCCAGGCAGTCCATTCCAATGCCAGTCACTCTTGCTGTCAAGAACTTCTTCTTAACATCCATCCTAAACCTGCCCTGGTGCAGCTTGAGGCTGTGACCTCTTGTTCTGTTGCCTGGCAAAAGAGACTAACCCCCACCAGGCTACAACCTTGCTTCAGGTAGTTGTAGATGCAATAAGGTCTCCCCTGAGTCTCCTCTTCTCCCTCTGCTCCCTCAGCCTCTTGTCATAGGGGTAGAGGTAGGGAACAGACACCCACCTGACTGCAAAGATATAAGGTTTATGGATGGGTGAGCAACCATGGGAGCAACTGGTGGGAATTAGGACTTTTCCCTGCTGAAAGTCGACAGGACCATTAGCCCAGCTTCAGTGTGTTTACACTGACCCACCCAGCACGGGGCAGAACTAGGAGGAGCTGGAAGCCATCGTGTAACAGGAACACTATGATTTAGGTATGTGGTGGTTGTTCAGAATCTCAGTCCTTTGATGGGTGGAGAAAAGGCTGAGGTACTCATTACCTTCTCTTCCTCAGTCTTCAGCAGTAGGACCAGTTGTTTGCTGGATACCCAGTCCCCTGAGCTGGAAAACAGGGATGGGAGCAGATGAAAGCCTACATGTGAAGGAGTCTGAAGGTTACTTTCAAAGTAACTGTTCCATTTGCCTACTACAACTCTCCTTTAGGAGTGGCTGGAGTTGAAGCAAACTGTTCTGGGATCTTTTCATGCAATTTCTCCTGTTGTCTCCAGCAGACAGCTGCCTCACTTCACAAGCTGAGGAAGGAAAATATGTGTTTAGCCACACACTGTTTAATAGAGGTTTGAGGATCATTGTTTTCTCTGTTGGAGGCTCCATCATAGAAGGATCATGGTATTCAATTTGGAAAATACACCTACAGGGTGTTGGTAACTGGTAGCTTTATCTGGATTGGTCCCCTGCTGAGAACTCAGTAAGCTTCATGGCAAAAAAATATGGATTTTCCCTTGATTTCCAGGCAACAAAAGTTTGCCAGCATTGTGGCTTACAAGTACTTAATTTGTCTCCAGATGAAGATACAGGAGAGGCTGCAAGGTGGATTGAGTTTGCAGCCTTTTCTGGTTATAGGATGTCTGAGGAGATACTGGCTTTTCTGGGAAGGGGGTATCATACATGCCAGTTCTCTATAAACTCGGGTGTCAGTTAATTAGCAGTCCCATAAGGCAAGTTTCCATGGAGATCAGGTGATTTAGTCATCAGAGAAAGGTTTTGTCACATAAAGCTGTGAAATCCTGAGTGCAGAGGTGAAAATGCACAGAGAAAGTGATGGTCCAGAGGTGAAAAGAGGGCAAAATTAATTCCTGGAGCACAACTTAATTGTCTGCTATTCAGATGGAAAAATAAGTGTTGATGGACTCTTTAACATCTGGAGAAATAATTGACATAGCACACACCCCCCCATTTGCTTTCTCCCACATTGGGAAAACACAGTTTAAGAAATACACAGTTTAAGAAGTGGGAAGATCTACCTCTCCTACAACCCAGGGGCAGTAAAGTCTGGTGGCTGTTGCATCCCACCACCTCAGCTGTCTGCATCAGATCACTGCCCCAGGCAGAGAGGGAAAGCCTAGCTTCTTTAAGCCATGGTCTGAGGTTGCATTAGTTTCCTTTCTTTGTGGTAAGTGAGAATCCTCACAGAAGGGTTGTGTTAACAGCATAATGTAAGGAGATAAATGAACTAAAAATCATAGAGTCATAGAATGGTAAGGTTGGAAGGGACCTCAAGGATCATCCAGTTCCAACCCCCTGCAATAGGCAGGGACACCTCCCACTAGTACAGGTCGCTCAAGACCTTGTCCAACCTGGCCTTGAACACCTCCAGGGAGAGAGCAGCCACAACCTCCCTGGGCAACCTGTGCCAGTGTCTCACCACCCTCACTGCAAACAACTTCCTCCTGACATCCAGGCTAAATCTCCCCTCTACCACTTCAAACCCATTGCCCCTTGTCCTGTCATTGCAAGACCTTGTCAATAGTCCCTCCCCAGCCTTCCTGTAGCCCCCTTCAGATACTGGAAGGCTACTCTAAGGTCTCCTGGAAGCCTTCTCTTCCCACGCTGCAGAGCCCCAACTCTCTCAGCCTGTCTTCACAGGAGAGCTGCTCCAGTCCTCTGAACATCTTCGTGGCCTCCTCTGGAGCCACTCCAACACTTCCATGTCCTTCCTGTGCTGGGGGTTCCAGAACTGCACACAGGACTGCAGGTGGGGTCTGAGGAGAGCAGAGTAAAGGGGCAGTGAACCACAATGGATTCATGCAGCACTGGACGGAGAGTGGCCTGTGGGATGACTGCAAAACCCCCAACACTTCTACCTATGTAACAGAAAAACCCAAACAGCACAAAAACAACTTTCAAAGTTTACCCTAATTTGTATCATGAATGGACATCAAGCAAAGGCACTGCTAAAATTCCATGATTTATTTCCCCACCACCTCCAAGGTGTGGTGCTTTGTGAATTAAGATGCTGTGAACTATTGCTTGGAATACAGTTTGCACTGCATGCAAAGAACATAAGCACACAATGCTTGGCTCCAGAAGCTGGAATGTTGTAATTCTGAAACTCAATCTTAAATAACAAACAGTGGCAGTAAAAAAAAAAAAAACAAAAAACCAAAACAAGAAAAAAAGAAAAAAGAAAAAGACAAATTAAAAAACCTAAACTTGCTGGGATTCTCACAGTGAGGGAAAGGTTTGTGTGACAAGGTATAGCTAGATAAAAAAATAAAAAAAAGAAAAAAAAAAAGAAAAAAAAAACAAAGAAATTGGCTGGTTTTGTTAATCTGCAAGCAGAAAAGGAATGTGTTTTAATTGTTCTTTTAAAAGGCTGCAAGCATCCTTTTAATGAAAGCAAATCCAGCATGGATTAGTAGAATTAGCCACAACAGGTGTATGCTGGAGATCTTTAAACTGCAGAACACAACACTGTCCTTCAGAGCAACCAGTAAATTAGCTGCTAATTAATGCTGTCAGCAAAGCCCAGCAGGCAGGAATGCCCTGGATGTGTTGGCACTGCCAGGGCTCTATCAGCAGGAAAATAAGGGCAGGTGTAAATGCCAAGATTGATGGAGGTTAATGAAGGAGTTAGTGGCAATGGACCAAATTGCCCCCAGGTAACCTCAGGGAATTCAGTGCAAGTCCTGAGCAAGGCTCACTAGCAGCCTTGCAGGAGGACCTGAGCTGGACCAAAATGCTGTTGTTCCCTGGAAAAAGCTTTGAGGATGGCAGTGATGAAGCCTCATTGCAAGGCCCCCTAGGAGAGAATCACATCTATGGTACTTATGGCTCTAAATGGGTTCCACATCTGGAAACAATTCCTTCTCTAGAGGTGCTGCTGATGAATTACAATAGGATATTATTATCTTATGAAAACTCATTGTGTTCAACTTGCAATATTTTCTCAACTAGAGGCAAGAAGAATGATGAAAAGCCAGCAACACAGCAGGTTAGGAAGGTTCTGGAAATGATAAAACAACACATTTCCAGTTCTCATTCCTCTCATACAAAATTTTAAGGTATTTGTAGCTCTAAAATTTTGCATCCTGGATTTTTTGTACCAAGATAAAGATATCAGGTTGGGGGTTTTTTTGGTTTGTTTTTTTGTTGGTGGTGGTTTGTTGTTTTTTTTTTAAATAACAAACCATTTTTTTTTTTAGTTTGTGAGACAAAGTCTTGGATACATCCATCCAAAATGCTCTCAGGCCAAAAGAGAGGTAAAAAGAATCTAAAATGTGTTTTAGAAAAATGTCCTGATCTTTAAGCTGCTCTCATGTCTCCCTATCAGGCCTAAATGATTTTAATCTCTAGAAGATGATAACAGGAAAGACAAAAGGAGGCAAAATTAATCATTATGGAATGTGGTCAGCATGTAAATCGTGCCCATTTCCCAAGTTTTCTTGTTCTCACATAATCTTCACCTTGAAGACAAAGCTGTGGCAGATTGAAAGTGCTGGGCCACATCTGATGACAAAAAGACTTAACAAAATGCTTTGGCATTGTGGCCAGGCTGCCAAGAAGGCCAATGGCATCCTGGCTTGGATTAAAAATGCTGTGGCCAGCAGGAGCAGGGAGGTGATTGTGCCCTTGGACTCGGCTTTGGTGAGGCCACACCTTGAGTGTTGTGTTCAGTTTTGGGCGCTGCAATACAGGAGAGACGTGGAGGTGCTGGAGCTGGTTCAGAGGAGGGCAATGAAACTGGGGAAAGGCCTGGAGAATACATCTGATGAGGAGTGACTGATGGAGCTGGGGATGGTTAGTTTGAAACAGTGGAGGCTGAGGGAAGACCTCATTGCTGTCTGCAGCTGCCTGAAGGGCCATTGTGGAGAGGCTGCTGCTGGGCTCTGCTCACAGGTGGTTGGAGACAGCACAAGGGGGAATGTCCTCAAGTTGAGAGTAGAGAGGTTTAGATTGGACATTAGGAAAAAGTTTTTCAGAGAGAGTGGTCAGGGACTGGAATGAGCTGCCCAGGGAGGTGGTGGAGTCACCCACCCTGGATGTGTTTAAGGGTGGTTTGGATGTGGTGCTTAGGGATGTGGTTTAAGGTGAATCTTGTGGAGCAGGGTTCTAGGCTGGACTTGGTGATCCCAAGGGGCTTTGCCAACCTGCATGTTTCTGTGATTCTGCGATTTCTGTGACTTCTTTCCTGCAGAAATTGTGCTTTTCTCAGCAGCAAAGAGTGAAACAGATACTGCTGATGGAGGAAAACTGCAGATCACTCAAACTGTTGTTTGAATGGATAAATGGACATGTTTGTCCTCTCACACTTCACTGGATTCTGTGGTTCATGAGGAAATTTGGGTGACAACCTGAAAGTCTTTCTGAGAGCATATCAACACTTCTCTATGAATCACAGAATACCAGGTTGGAAGGGACCTCAATGGCAAAGAAATGACTCTAAGCTTCAGAGCTCTGGATATAGAAACGACCTAGGTCCCCACATCATGATGCTATTTAACCATTAAACATGGCCATAAAGCAGAGAGACCATTTCTAAAATGGCTTTTTGGGCTCACTGAAATCCGTGGCAGAAGCCTATAGATTTCAGTGAGGACAAGGAGAAGGACTGTTGCTGAGGGTTTTTAAAACCACAGCCTCCACTCTTATTTGAAGTAAATAAGTGTTGATTAATCTTAAACTTAACTTTGATGAGCTGCAGGCAGGTTTATTAAAGACCAAGTGACCTGTTCAGTTCTGTGTAGAGAAGCCATTTTTTCAACTGAAACTGATGCCAAGTATATGGTACTTGTTTGCTGCTTGATTAAGAGTACCCAGAGCAATGAGTTTAACTCAAAAGAAAGAACCAAAAGGGTGACAAATGGGTTGTAATATGGAGATTAAAGATTCATGCAGCTTTTTCATCCTGCTGGTGTCGAGCCACAGTTTAGTGTATTTGAGAAAGACTCCTGAAGTGACTTTATGTTCTGGATAATGGACTGATTAAATAATGTTGTAAAGGCCATTGAGGAATGCAAAGAGATTGCAGTGCACAACAGTCAGAAAACAAGGCATTCCTGCTGAAATAGCAGTGAGCCTGGCCTCTGCAAACCTTTACAAACTCCTCTAAGCAGCAAGGAAAGCTGCAAGGAAGGCATGAAACTATATGGACAGAACTAGAAAGGCAACATAAGCAAGAGGAAAAACAGTATCACAGTATCACCAGGGTTGGAAGAGACCTCAAAGATCATCAAGTCCAACTCATCACCACAGACCTCAAGACTAGACCATGGCACCAAGTGCCACATCCAAACGTGCCTTGAACACCTCCAGGGATGTGCTTGGGAGCAAAGAGGAATGTTCCATCTCTGTGCTGGTTTGAGGCTAATTGGAATATTTTAATAATAATAATAATAAAAAGATAATAAGTTGTGAAAAGCAAACACTGGTGATGTCTGCTTCATTCATAGGCTTGCTGAGATGTATAAAAACAAGGGCACAAACATAGATAAGAGTGAGAGTCTCTCTCTGGGAGCTGCTGTGTCTTGTGGCTTTTCTGGCGTGTAACCCAACTAATCATTCTGTTTCTAACCCCCCCAGTTTGAACTGGCAGAGAGAAGATGTAGACTGGATGTCAGGAGGAAGTTCTTTCCAGTGAGGGTGATGAGACACTGGCACAGGTTGCCCAGGGAGGTTGTGGCTGCTCCCTCCCTGGAGGTGTTCAAGGCCAGGTTGGATGAGGCCTTGAGTGCCCTGTACTAGTGGGAGGTGTCCCTGCCTATGGTAGGGGGTTGGAACTGGATGATCCTTGAGGTCCCTTCCAACCTTACCATTCTATGATTCCATGATTCTCTTTTTAGGTCCTGAATGTGCTGCTTTCCAGTCACTGTACACAAGTGTTCCTGGGTTGTAGTGGATGTTTGAGTTTCCTGCTTCAAAGCTCTTTGGTGAAAATGTGGAGGTATTTGGTTGTTGGTTGTTTTTTTTTCCCCACTAAAATTTCTGGATGCCTTCCAAAGCAGAAATTTTAGCTAGTGGTGCCCCAGTAGATGCATCATAAAAGCTCTGCTGTGTTACTCCACTGTAGCTAGATTTACTCTAGCAATTACATTGGCCCAATTTCTTTTTTTTTTTTTTATTAAACTCAAATGAGTAGGAAATAATTAGATCTGATAGCTATCATATAAGAGAGTATGCTGAGGGTGAAGTAATTAAACTGTAATTGTGGTAAATGATGTTTTTCATTAAAATTGTAAGAAGTCTGTTAAATGATTAGCTAAAGTGTTTAAGGTCTTTGAAATCCATTCAGCTTTTTGATTCTGCAGCCAGATCAGGGGGATTTACAATCTGTGAATGTATGTTTGGACACTGTGTTGTCCCACAGTATCAATACCAAACAGTTGCCCAGCTTGTTTGGTTTAACCAAGTATTGCTCACTATTGACTGAGCCACAAAGCATATAAGATACTGTTCCAGAGATGAAATGGAGCTCTTAAGAGGCACTCTGCAACCTAAAAAAACCCCAAACCTGTATATTTACAACCAATCTGAATGGCTCATTTGCTGAGGGAGCAATTTGTAAAAATTAATTGAACCCCTTTCTTTCATCTGTCCTGTTTTCAGAACTATCTCCTGCAGAAGCTCAATTGCAAAGAGAAACCATAGAGTCATAGAATGGTTTGGGTTGGAAGGGACCTTAAAGATCATCTTGTTCCAACCCTGCAGCCATGAGCAGGGACCACCTCCCACTACATCGTGATGCTCAAGGCCTCATTCAATCTGGCTTTGAACACTTCCCAGGAGGGAACATCCACAGCTTCTCTGAACAACCAGTTCCAGAGTGTCACCATCCTTACAGTAAAGAATTTCTTCCTAATTGCAAAGTCCAAGGGCGACATAGATCTACTTCGAGGGGACCTGATAGTAGCCTTCCAGTATCTGAAGGGGGCCTACAGNCTTGAAAGAGTCCAACAGAGGGCCTCAAAGATGGTCGAGGGGCTGGAGCACTGTCTTCTGAGGAGGAGAGGTTGAGGGACCTGGGGCTGTTTAGTTTGGTGAAGAGAAGACTGAGAGGGGATCTAATCAATGTTTAAAATATCTGAGGGCTGGGCGTTAAGAGAGAGTGGATAAATTCTGCTCACTTGTGTCCTGTGACAGGACAAGGGGAAATGGGNNGGAGGAGGCCTTGAGTGACCTGTACTAGTGGGAGGCATCCCTGCTTATGGCAGGGGGTTGGAACTGGATGATCTTTGAGATCCCTTCCAACCTTACCATTCTATGATTCCATGATTCTATGATTCTACTTGAAAGAGTCCAACAGAGGGCCTCAAAGATGGTCGAGGGGCTGGAGCACTGTCTTCTGAGGAGGAGAGGTTGAGGGACCTGGGGCTGTTTAGTTTGGTGAAGAGAAGACTGAGAGGGGATCTAATCAATGTTTAAAATATCTGAGGGCTGGGCGTTAAGAGAGAGTGGATAAATTCTGCTCACTTGTGTCCTGTGACAGGACAAGGGGAAATGGGTATAAACTGGAGGAAGAACTTGTTAAATTTAGGGTGACAGAGCACTGGAACAGGCTACCCAGAGAGGTTGTGGAGTGTCCTTCACTGGAGACATTCAAGCCCTGTCTGGATGCATTCCTGTGTGACCTGTGCTAGATTGTACTGCTCTGGCACTCATCTTCAGAATCACAGAATCACAGAATTCACAGAATCACAAAATGTCAGGGGCTTGGAAGGGACATTGAAAACTCATCCCATCAAATGCCCCTGCCAGAGCAGAATCACCTAGAGCAGATCACATAAGAATGCATAAGAATGGTTTTGAATATCTCCAGAGAGGGAGACTCCACAACCCCCCTGGGCAGCCTGNATGGATGTAAACTGCAGCACAGGAAGTTCCACCTCAACATGAGGAAGAACTTCTTGACTGGAAGGGTCCCTGAGCACTGGAAGCTCCGCCAGGAGGCTGCGGAGTCTCCTCCTCTGGAGACATTCAAGCCCTGTCTGGATGCATTCCTGTGTGACCTGTGCTAGATTGTACTGCTCTGGCACTCATCTTCAGAATCACAGAATCATAGAATTCACAGAATCACAAAATGTCAGGGGCTTGGAAGGGACATTGAAAACTCATCCCATCAAATGCCCCTGCCAGAGCAGAATCACCTAGAGCAGATCACATAAGAATGCATAAGAATGGTTTTGAATATCTCCAGAGAGGGAGACTCCACAACCCCCCTGGGCAGCCTGTTCCAGCGTTCTGTCATTCTCACAATGAAAAATTGCCAGGGTTGGAAAGGACCTCAAGGACCAGCTAGTTCCAAGCTCTCTGCCATGGGCAGGGACACCTCACACTAGATCAGGTTGCTCAGAGCCTCATCCACACTGGCCTTAAACGCCTCCAGGGATGAAGCTTCCACCACCTCCCCAGGCAACCTGTTCCACTGGACACTGTCTCACCACTCTCATGGTGAAAAACTTCTTCCTAACATCCAATCTACATCTACCCACTTCTAGTTTTGCTTCATTCCCCCTAGTCCTATCACTACCTGACATCCTAAGAAGACTCTCCCCAGCTTTCTTGTAGGTCCCCTTCAGACACTGTAAGGCCACAATGAGGTCTCCTTGGAACTTCCTCCTCTCCAGACTGAGCAGCCCTGACTCTCTCATCTGCCTCCACAGCAGAGGTGCTCCAGCCCTCTGATCATCCTCGTGGCCCTTCTCTGGACACGTTCCACCATGCCCATATCCTTCTTGTCCCAGGGGCTCCAGAATGGGATGCAGTACTCCAGGTGGGGTCTCACCAGAGTAGAGAGGGAGAATCACCTCCCTCGACCTGCTGGCCATGCTTCTCTTCATGCAGCCCAGGACATGGTTGGCTCTCTGGGCTGCAAGTTCACAATGGCAGCTCAAGCTGAACTTCTTATCCATCAGCACCCCCAAGCCACTCTGCCCAGCTCTGCTCTCAAGCCAGTCACTGCCCAGCCTAGATCGGTGCCTGGGATTGCCCCGACCTCGGTGCAGGATCCTAGGGGGTTATAAGCAGAGCTATTGCACACACAGTGGGCTTCCAAGACAAATGGATTTAAAGGTCAGGTTCACTTTAAAGGAGTGAATAGATGTTCTATTATTCAAAGTTCATAGATAAGTGGAGGGGCTGATTTCTCTCTGAGATCCTGTGGTGCAGACTGCTGTGCTGGAAACAGCCAGCCACGTGCCTTCTCCAGTTAGCTAGAAAAACATCCAATAACTAATGGGGTCCTGAAGAGGGGGCACTCAAATGGCACACATCTACAGGTTCTTTATTTGACCTTTGAGCTACAGGCCACATATCTAATTCTATATTCCTCCAGCAGTAAAGCTACTTTATATACCACGAACCAAAGCAGTAGCAGAGGAATGGTAAAACTTCCAGACTTATACTTCAGGGACTATATCTTTCAGAGACACTAATTTGGCTTTGCCAGTGTGAAAAAAAAAAAAAGTATGGTGTTGCAATCCTGTGAAAGCACCAGGTCTTGGGTCAGAGAGAGCTTTATTTACCCCCTGAGCATTTCAGAAAGTGAATTGCTTTGTGTGCAACCTCCTAAAAGCTGGGGGAAACAACCAACCAACCAAACAAAAAAGATGCTTTGCAGAAAGCCTAGCAACAGAGTACCCTGTCAGGTATAGGGTACTGAATTAGGTGAACTTATTCTGGTCAGGAATAGTCATTCTGGGGGCCTGAAAATCAGGACTGGTATCACAGACACTATAAATGACAGAAGAGGTTAGGGAACCAGAATGCACAGCTTGAGAAAACCCAAAGGAGGGAATCCAGGTGCAATTTCACCTTGGTGTTGCTCAAAATGAAGTCCTAGGAAAAGAATACTGTGATGTTTAATGAGGTCCTGGATAATGGAGGAGGCACCTGAAATGGTTGTGTGTGAAGGTAACAAAGATCATATTCCACACTGCATGCAGCTTTGGTGCCTGAACTCATGACCAAGAAGAGGAGATGAGGTGTAGTCAAGGATAACAGTGAGGGCAGTGAAGGATTTAGAGACATAACAGAGAAAATTAGCAGGAGGTGGTGACAGCAAAGACAATCATCTGCCCAGCAAGAGGACTGGGAAGACTGATCTCTGACTGGATGAAGAGAAGGAAAATTGATAGAGGTGATCAGCAGAACACAGTGGAAGAGACTTGCCCACAGTAAGAAAGTGGACTTGAAGAATAATAGTTTTCCAGTGGAGAAAGAGGACAAGCAGAAAGAAATGGAAGACAAATTATAGGAACTGCTTTCAATTGCTTTAAAAGGATGAAAGGGGTTAAGAGATGAGGCCCAAGGATGGAAAAAGTATTGGAGAATCTGGAAGACTCCTCTCTCTCTCCTCTCCTCTCCCTCTCCTCTCCCTCTCCTCTCCCTCTCCCTCTCCCTCTC
>VWZE01007424.1:479425-489486 GCA_013396675.1 Eubucco bourcierii | reverse complement strand
CTCCTCTCCTCTCCTCTCCCATCCCATTCCATTCTGTCGTCAGCTGTGACTAAACTATCAGACAGTGAAGTTAACAATTCATGTTAATTATGGTTAGAAATGATTGTAATGGAGATATGCATTTACCTATGTATGAATAACAGTGACTACAACAATAGTATCAAGTGATTTAAAACCAGGGCTGATCCAAAATGGAGAAAGCTGTTGCTGAAATATAAGATCCAGTATCATTCAGGAAAGGCTGAATGCAAGGGGAAAAGTCTGGCCTGTCAAGAGAGTATTTTTCAGGCAAAGATGGTAATTTATGTCAAGCTCCAAAAAGCTGCATTTAACTCATTTGTACACATTCATTTATCCCAAACCTGTAGGATGTTATTCTCATTGTTAAACAAACCCAGAATCATGAGATGATGACATTAACAATTCTCTCAACAGTACAGAACTTTTGAAGGGCAAAAGAAAACATTTCCTAGCAGAACTGGGCCAAATTATGGCAGAGAGAGATGAAAGGATGCCTGATATTTACAGTGACAGCCTTTGCCCTTTGGGCCTGGCATCTTTCTGCAGAAAATGCAGACTTCTGTTTCTCCCAGGTGTTGTTTTTTTGGTTTGCTTCTTAGGGTTTTTATTTTGGTTTTGTTTGGTTTGGTTTGGTTTTTGGTTTTGGTTGTTGTTTTTATTTATGTATTTATCTATCTATCTATCTATCTATCTATCTATCTATCTATCTATCTATCTATCTATCTATTTATTTATTTGAATCTATTCTGCTGTGGTCAAAGACTTTGCAAACTACTACCCCTTTAATTCTAATACCCCCACAAAGTATTAGTGAGTGAGACAGAGGAACGACAGGCTCACATTCTTACAGGTCCATCTGTCATTGCTGTTCCTTGGTAAAGAAAACAACCCCAAAATCATTGCTAAGAAATAGTTTTAAGCAGGTAAAATTAGAATCATATAATCATAGAAGGGTAAGGTTGGAAGGGACCTCAAGGATCATCTAGTTCCAAACCCCTACCATATGCAGGGACACCTCCCACTAGTACAGGTCACTCAAGGCCTCCTCCAACCTGGCCTTGAACACCTCCAGGGAGGGAGCAGCCACAACCTCCCTGGGCAACCTGTGCCAGTGTCTCACCACCCTCACTGTAAAGAACTTCCTCCTAACATCCAGTCTAAATCTCCCCTCTGCCAGTTCAAACCCATTGCCCCTTGTCCTGTCATTACAAGACCTTGTCAATAGTCCCTCCCCAGCCTTCCTGTAGCCCCTTTCAGATCCTGGAAGGCTACTCTAAGGTCTCCTGGAAGCCTTCTCTTCTCCAGGCTGAAGAGCCCCAACTCTCTCAGCCTGTCCTCGTAGTAGAGCTGCTGCAGCCCTCTGAGCATCTTGGTGGTCTCCTCTGGACCTGCTCCAACACTTCCATGTCCTTCCTGTGCTGGGGGCTCCAGAACTGCACACAGGACTGCACACAAATTCAATCAAGCCTATTAAATCACTGTCACACTGTGGTAACCCAAATCAGCATCTCACTGTGGTAACCTACTCACAAATTAATTCCTTTCAAAGAAGCAGTAATTTAAACACCAGCATCTACTATTTGGTTGCAGTTTGAATATATTGTGTTAATGCCTAAAAAATGAATTCTAATTCTCCATTTCAGCCCTCCCCACCCCCCAAACATATCTGTGAAGCAGCACTGAATCTTAGAGAAAAAGAAAAACCAACTCAGAAAATTGGAAGCATTGGGCAATGCAAAAATTGGATTTTGTAGGTTTTCCCCGTGGAGTAAGTAGGATTTCATGCTTGGTCTGATGAATAATTCCATGACTTTTTAACACATTTTGGGAAGGTTTACCCCTCTGGAGAGCCAGATCCTGTGGAACAGGGGATCTTAAATTGATTTAAATGATTAGTTGACTCTTTTAACTGGATTTAATGAAACACTAACAGAAAGTTTTCACATTCTTGGTGTTATGATTAGTTGACTTTTAAGTGGATTTAAAGAAACACTAACACAAAGTTTTCACTTTTTTTTTTTTGTGTTATGATTAGTTGACTCTTTTAAATGGGTTTAACGAAACATTAACACAGTTTTCACATTTCAAATCATAGAATCATAGAATGGTAAGGTTGGAAGGGACCTCAAGGATCATCCAGTTCCAACCCCCTGCCATAGGCAGGGACACCTCCCACTAGCACAGGTCACTCAAGGCCTCCTCCAACCTGGCCTTGAACACCTCCAGGGAGGGAGCAGCCACAACCTCCCTGGGCAACCTGTTCCAGTGTCTCACCACCCTCACTGCAAACAACTTCCTCCTAACATCCAGTCTAAATCTCCCCTCTGCCAGTTCAAACCCATTGCCCCTTGTCCTGTCATTACAAGACCTTGCAAATTGTCCCTCCCNCCACACTGCTCTTGATGCAGCCCAGCACTCAGTTGGCTTATGATTGGTTGAATCTTTTAATTGGATTTAAAGAAACACTAATGCAAAGTTTTCACATATTTTTTTGTGTTGATAAAATATTTAATAAGATTGTTTTGCTATAAAAAAAAAAACAACTTCACTTTTCTCTGGTTTTGTGACATCTCAGTGACAAAATAACTCAAAGTTACTCACTCCAGAATGTTTACAATCTGCACTAGCAGCAGAAAGGATCTATTTTAATACTAGGGAAAGGATATTTTGTTTTTAATGCTAGTGTTAAAATTCTCCCTGACCTCAATAAATGTTAGGGTTCCTCTGAATGAATCAATATACCTTTAAAGAATATAGTTTAGTGTAGTCACTGAAAATAGGCTGCTTTTTTTTTTTTTCTCCCCCAAAAGTGCAATTTAATTATGACAGAATTCATGGAATGATCTGAATATCACAGAATCACAGAATCACAGAATGTCAGGGGCTGGAAGGGACCTCCAAAGCTCATCCAGTCCAACCCCCCTGCCAGAGCAGGATCACCTAGAGCAGATCACACAGGAATGTGCTCAGGAGAGTTTTGATTATCTCCAGAGAGGGAGCCTCCACAACCTCCCTGGGCAGCCTGTTCCAGGATTCTGTCACCCTCACAGGGAAAAATTTCCTTCTCATGTTTAAATAAAATTTCCTATGCCTCAACTTCCACCCATTGCCCCTTGTCCTGTCATTGGGCATCACCCAGCAGAGCCTGGCTCCAGCCTCCTGGCACTCACCTTTACATATTTATAACCATTGCTGAGGTCACCTCTCAGTCTCCTCTTCTCCAAGCAGCACAGCCCCAGCTCCCTCAGGTTCTCCTCCTAAGAGAGATGTTCCATTCCCTTCAGCATCTTTGTGGCACTGGACTCTCTCAAGCAGTTCTATGTCCTTTTCGAACTCTGAGGCCCAGAACTGGACACAGTACTCCAGATGTGGCCTCACTAGGGCAGAGCAGAGGGGCAGGAGACCCTTATTTCCTCATTTGCCTTCACTCAAGATTTTAATATCTTCGTGACTTGTAGCAATCCCTTTCACATGGCTTGGGAGCAGCCTTAATCACCTCAAACCCGAGGCTTCAATGAACATTTCCTAATTGGTAACCACCTTCCTGAAAGGCTTAGGGAGTTGAGGGTTGAGAGAATATCAAAGCTTACTCTTCTCCCCTGAGTGCCTTTTGTTTCTGAGAACTGCAGAAGTCAGGAGCTCCGTCTGTACAAACTATCATGGGTGAACATCTGTCTTATGCATGAATCTTGGTGTGCTGGTATGTATGTGACAGAACAAATAAGATGTCCCCAAAGCTCTGAAGTGGTTATTTATAACACTGCTTTAACAATAAGCTAATTCTCAAGACAAGGGTGTAGTGAATGCAGTGAGCAGCTGGTGCTCATGGTATTTATTGAAGAACTTGAGAATAACATGTTCTGTCAAGAGCAATCTGATCTATGCACATACACAGAGAGGGGTTCATTTATGTGTCAGCTTACAAGACAGACAGCCACCCAGAGAGCACTGCTCACCTATCAGTCAGCTTAAAGCTGTCAGTGAATAAAGTCTTTGCATTGGAAATTTAAAAGGATGGCTGTGGAAGAGCTCTGGATTATTTAAGGCCTTGGAATCTAAACAGATCTCATTAAATCTGGAGCATTACTAAAGTAGACGAGCGTGAGCCACGAGGATGATTGGGGGACTTGAGCATCTCCCCTATGGAGAGAGACTGAGAGCCCTGAGGCTGTTTAGGCTGGAGAAGAGAAGACTGAGAGGAGAACTGATCAATGTCTATAAATATCTGAGGGGTGGATGTCAAGTGGATGGGACCAAACTCTTTTCAGTGGTCAGTAGCAATAAGAGAAGGAGCAATGGATACAAACCGGATTACAGAATGTTTCACCTCAAAATGAGAAACTTCTTTACAGTGAGGGTGACAGCACTGGAGCAGGCTGCCCAGAGAGGTTGTGGAGTCTCCCCCTCTGGAGACTTTGGCAACCTTCCTGGATGCATTCCTGTGCAAACTGTCCTAGGGGATCCTGCCTTGGCAGGGGAATTGGACTGGATGATCTCCTGAGGTCCCTTCCAACCTTTACAGTTCTGCAATTCTGTGATTCTTTGAAAATGTGTGGGAAGCAGCCTGGCAATCTCTGTGAAGTGCTATGAGCAGTGGCTTGATGTGTTTTTCAGACCTCAGGCTGTAAGTTAGGCAGTTGAGAAGACTCCCCTTCCAGACATGCACGGTGACCTGACACCTTGACTTCATCTGCTGGTCATTGCAGCACATATTTGGCAGGCTGAGTAATGCAGGGTATTACTGCATCAGCAGGCCAGGCTGAGCCCTCAGGTCAACCCTGGAATGCAACATCATCTTCCCTTCCCTTGAGCTCTAAGAGTCCTTGTAAAGACCTGTTGCTATCCATGCACTTCTGTCACTTGCAGAAGAACTGTTGCCTGGATCCACCTCTTCAAAACTGTCTGACCAAATTATTGTTAGTTGGCTTCCCAAATTGTCCAGCAGCTCCACAGGCCTGAGGACTGATTCCCATATGTGCTAATGACTGGTGCATAGAAAGCTCTGCCCTTAAGGCCCTTGGGCTGCAATCTTCCTCTTAGCATGACCTGGACATCTAGGTGGAGTCAGACCATGACAGGTATATCGTAGTTTTCCCAGCAACCTTGATACTGTTTTCCAATGTCTGCACAATACCTTATTCTTTCTTCACAGTGGTTATAACTTTCTCTTGCAAGGGTATCATGGGTGTGCTGTTATGCTCCTTGCTTCTGTCAACTCACCTATACCACATGGCCCAAGAAACAAGTGGGTCACTAAGAAGGGACAGAAGAGGAAAAGCCAAGATACAGCTTGTAACTGCCAAAATGCTACACCATACCTCCTGGAATTGCTGAGCCAACTCTTCCTACCTCTAGTCTGTCTCTGCAGATTTGGCACTGGAGAGAATAGGTACTTGCTGCTCTGGCAATGAACAACAGAGCCACAACACAGAAGCACGGAAACATCCAGGTTGGAAAAGACCCTCAGGATCACCAACTCCAGCCTACAACCCTACTCTACAAGTGAAGTATCACACCCAGATACAGGCACAGGGGAAGCTGCCTGAAGCAGTATTCTGCTGAGAAAGCACTTGAGAGGGAGGAGGGCTTAAAAGCAGAAGTCCATGTTTCTCAGGACACCTCCAAATACATAGATTTGTTACATGTAGGTCAGACAATGGGCTTAGGAATTCTGCCAAAACCCAAATGAAGTACTAATGAATGAATGCAGCACTTTGCTTTGCAGCTCCACTTTTCCTATTAATAAAGTCATCATGGAAACATTTCTGATGCTTACTGGTAAAGCTTTTGAGTCAACACTGGCACATTTCTGCACAGAGTATGACCTTTTTTTTGGTCAGAAGGGAATATTTCCTCTTAGCTAGAAAGAGGAGCACTGCTGTCATCTCTCTTTTACACAATAACCCACTTTTAACCTCTTGATCCATCATTTGTGGTCAGTGATGTCTTAATTTGTTCACAAAATACCTTCCTTATTCCAACTAAGCCCAAATTTCTGACCTTAATTCTCCAGGCTGAGGTGAAAAGCCAATGGAGCACAGAGGAAACCATAAGTACATATGTGAGAGGTACTGCAATTTAAGGAGACAGGCTCCTCCCCAACCACTAGGAGCAGAAGGCCTGGTATGACCTGCCCTATGGGTTCCCCTTCCTTGTAGCCAAGGAAAGCTCTAGTCAAGGAAAGCTTTCCTCAGAGACAGGAAAGCTCTAACAATTAGAGGCAAACAGTTATTGAAGAGCTTAGGTCACACTTCTTGCCCAAGAGGGGAGAAAATAAACTGTGCTTTATATTCTTGGTTGTTACTGGATTTGTAGGCTTTGGGTTAGCTGCCACCTGAACAGTGTGTTTTTACACACTTGAGTTAGGCATATCTCTTTCCTACTTGTACTCAAATGTGTCATGGGGAAACAAACAAACAAACAAAATCCAGGGCAGACACTGCCTCATCCTTGCACAGTTGGTCCTTGCATCTTGTACATGGAGCAGAAGAGCCAGAGCAAAACTGACATTACACTGGACTGGTGTTCTGTGCTGGGTTCAAGATACTAGGGCTAACAGAGGAGGTAATGCTCTTGCTAACCTATGCTCCATTTATATTTCCTGTAATCCCCCTCACCTTGTGCTTCCCCTCAGCACAGGAAGGACATGGAAGTGTTGGAGCGGGTCCAGAGGAGGCCACGAAGAGGCTCAGAGGGCTGCAGCAGCTCTGCTATGAGGNGGAGGAAGTTCTATTGCAGTGAGGGTGGTGAGACACTGGCACAGGTTGCCCAGGGAGGTTGTGGCTGCTCCCTCCCTCGAGGTGTTCAAGGCCAGGTTGGATGAGGCCTTGAGTGAGCTGTGCTAGTGGGAGGTGTCCCTGCCTATGGCAGGGGGTTGGAACTAGATGATCCTTGAGGTCCCTTCCAACCTTACCATTCTATGATTCTATGAATAGAATGCTTGGGAAACACATATCGTTCCATTTCTGACTAAACAACATCTAGTTGGGCACTAATGCTCTTGATTCCTATAAAGAATGCTCTGGGGAATGACAAAGATGTTCACAGGGAAGAGGCTTCAAATTAATTTCTCATCTAGAGGCAAGACTGAGCACTGAAAGGCTCATTTTCCAGTTCAGATGTCTTCAATCTCTACTGAGCAGTTCTGCCTTTAAGTAAATCAAAGAGTAAAAAGTAAAAGTAAAAGTTTGATTTACTTTAAGTAAAAGCAGAACTCTCTCTGTAGCCTGTGGGATAATATCACAAATGATATTTTAAAGAATTAAATATTCTTTATTCTTTAAATGGCAATAAAGTTTTCTTCATCTGTCTTAATAGAACACCATTAAAGCAGCTGTCTCTTGTTGCAGAAATTAATCCACTCAGAAGAAATGGCAACATTTATAGATTCTTTAATAGCATTTAGTGCTTTCATACCATATAATGCTACTGCAGCTGAGGCAGCTTTGCTGGGAAGGACCTGGGAATCCTGGTGGACAGCCAGTTAAGCACAATCCAGAAATGCATCCTTTTGACAAAGATGGGCAACAACATCTTGGGCAGCATCTTGGGGACCACTTCTAGGAGTCCAGAGGAGGTGATCCCTTCCCTCTACTCAGCACTGCTGAGCTGCACCTGGGTGAGGTGGACTAGGTCCCATTCCCCAGTAGAAGGGAGACATGGATATACAAGAGTCAGTCTAGCAAAGGGCCAAGAATATAATGAAGATCTTGGAGCATCTAATGTGAGGAGATACAGGAGCTGGGACTATTCAGCCTGGAGAAGAGAAGGCTCAGGGGTGTCTTATCAGTGCATGAATAAAGAAGATGGAGCCATGCTCTTCTCAGTAGTATCCAGTGATGGGACAAGAGACAGAAAAGAGAACTTGCTAGATTATTTATGAGCATCATACATATTATTTAGTAAGTATTTTGATCAGGCAGCCAAGGCCTAAATGTCTTTTAAATCATAACGAAGCCTGATAGACACTTAAATATCTTTAAACTAGAAAAACCAACCACCCCAAACCCCTTATTTTAACTCTGAAATGATCAGATCCTTACTAGAAATTGAGTTTCTGTCTATTGCAGGTTGCTACCAAAAATGACAATTTATGAGAAATAGCAACAGATTAATTACAAGCTCTAAGCACAATCAGTCTATTGTGAAGCCTTGCTTTGCTTCTACTTCATTACTCATCTGTTCCTCTCAGCTCAGCTACCACAGAGCTTTCACCAAGCTGCTGTGATCAATACATTGACGAAGATAAACAAAAATTAAGATGTAACAGTCCCAGCTCTTTTATTTTTTTTTTTAATTATTGAATTTAATGACAATAGTTTTTATTTCCAGGTGACAATAATTTTGGAGTGAATGGTGAGTATCTTGAACCAGTCACTTCCAATAAAGTACTCTTTTAGCACAGCAACTGCAAACAGAAATTCCATTCCTGGCCCTGTGTGGTAGATAAGTTGAACTTTGACCATTTCAAATTTGGTTCCCAAATGGGGAGAGAGGTGGCAAAACAATGAGCACCCTCCACTGCTTCTAACCTTGCAATAAAGCTTATTAGAAAGCCAAAGGTGACCATAAAGCATGTGCACTTAGGTATATCTGTATGGATTCCTGAGATTATGTGCTCATATCAACACGCTTTCAAAGATTTTGGCTAGGGCACTCGAACTGGTTCTGTAAAGTTTTAAGTCTTCAGAAGATGATTAAATCTGTCTCCTCTTGAAGGGCAGCATTTCCATGGCTCCTTCAATACCTGCAGCTCGTTAATGATGCATTCAGCACACTTGGATCCTCACAGACAGCATCCCAGAGTAGGTCACTCCAGGGTCTGGCCACTCAAACTGCCTTATCTTCTGTCTTTCAAATCACAGATTTCTTTGGATTAATTTACGTGGAGACATGTCCAATGGTACTGACCCTTCTGCATGTTTTCCATAAAATGAAGTCAATTGTGATCACCAAGCTGTCATTTTCTACAACAAAGGCCTTTTGGGAGCCACCTGCTGCAAATGTGTCCCAGTCATAAGCATACTGCTTGAAAACAGAACTCTGATGCTGCTGGTGTGTGCATACCATTATTAACTGAAAGTACAATCACAGGACTGATTTGTTATCTTTGGAAATCACAACAAGTATCAAACCATGTGTGGTTCTTGGAAAAGAGCTGATGGTGAATTCACCTCATTAAATCTGCCTGGTATTGCACTCTCTGGTAGATTTGGTATGAACCACCCTGACCATGTTAAAGACATTTTGCTCTAACTCACTGATAAGCTGCAGAAGTGACTTTCATTAATTTGCTCTTGAAGTGAAGACTGCTAGAGGGGAAGTAAAGCAGAATAAACTCAGTGTTTACATCAATGGGAACAGTCTTACTCCTTTCAAAAGAGTCAGTTGTTTTTCCAATATAGTGCATGGGATCATTCTAAGAATAAGATTTTAATGTGCTTGCACCTGATGTTCCATGAGTGAACGAGGCATTTCTCTTCTCATACAGATCATATATCTATATGTTGCTTCCAGCATCATCCTTCTGGGTGTCATCCAGCCTTTGCAAAAGCACTGCTATCACCTGGGCTGTGAGCTGGGTTAGGATTTGTCCCAGGTTGTGTAAAAGGCTATGAAGCATTTTAGAGTCCTTTTGTCCAAGTGCTGCTACATTAAAAATAATGGTGGTGTCTTCTGCAACCATGGGAGATACTGACTGAAAACAAACAGCTGCTGCTGAAATCTAGGAAAACCTCTTGAAATGTGATCAGTCACTTTTAAACTTCTAGCACAGGTCATGGACTGCAGCAAGACCTTGCCACAAATAGCACAGGGATCTTATTCCTTAGCTTTCCTATTTGTTTCCATATGCACTTTCATGCACTGGTTTGCTCATGCTGCTGAAGTAGGATCTTCCCAGTTCATTCATCATGTGAAAATGTAGGGGACTCCTACAGAAGCAACATAGAATCATAGAATCATAGAATGGTAAGGTTGGAAGGGACCTCAAGGATCATCTAGTTCCAACCCCCTGCCATAGGCAGGGACACCTCCCACTA
>VWZE01007424.1:458561-474477 GCA_013396675.1 Eubucco bourcierii | reverse complement strand
AAATAATAAAAATTCTCCTGCTTTGGTTTAACTTCACTCCACATTTTCTCTGCCTTTTTGATCCAAGCAGCACAAGAAGACAAGGAATGGAGGTTGCTATTGGTTTGTCTTCCTCAAGGGAAGGACTCCTCACAGTGGAGTTCCTCTCACATCTTCTCACTCCTCTCTTCAGCTACAGTTGTTCAGTTGCACAGCAAATTTTTCCCCTTCTGAAATCTGTTATCCCAGAGGTGGTATCACTGTAGCTGATAACAGCCTTGGCCAGCAATGAGTCTGCCTTGGAGCTGGCTAACACTGGCTCTGACTTGAGATAGAGGAGAAGCTTCTAGCAGCTTCTCACAGAAACCAACCCTGTAGCCCCCTTGTCACCAATATCTTGCCATGTAAACTCAACACTACTGCAGAGACAAAGAAACAAAAAGAGACAGGCAGTCTTCTGAGAAGGAACTTAAGAAGATGTGATATAAATATTCCTATGTTAAGTAGATATAGATTAGCTGTAAGGAGAGTGGTGAGGGTGGTGAAATACTGGAATGCTGGAATACTGCAAAATGAGGGTGGTGAAATACTAGAACAGGTTCTGAGAGATGTGTTAGAGGCTCCATCCCTGAAAACAAATGCTTAAGGTCAAACCTGATGGGGCCCTGAGAAACTTGGTCTGATTGCATATGTCCCTGCTCTGGAACACGTTGCCCAGGGAGGTGGTGGAAGCCTCATCCCTGGAGGTGTTTAAGGCCAGGCTGGATGTGGCTGTAGGCAACCTGATCTAGTGTGAGGAATCCCTGCCTATGGCAGGGGGATTGGAACTGGCTGATCCTTGTGGTCCCTTCCAACCCTGACTGATTCTACAACTCTACAATGCTATGATTCTATGACCTTTGAAGGTGCCTCCCAACCTGATGCATTTTATGACTAACCAAGGAAGAACAGACCTGTGAAGCCTTAGCATAAGAAGCTGTCTCTGCAAGGTTGAATGACACATTGAAGCCCCAAGGCAGCGCAGGATGTAAGATGCAGATCCTTGTTCTGCACTTCCCCCTTGGTTAACTTGGATTCTGCAGCACCTTCTTAACAAGTGTGGTGGGTTGAAATTACCCCCCCAAAATAAATAAATCATCAGAAGGTTTGGAAGCAAAATGATGCTACCTTTACAAGCGAGCTGAGATCCTGAGGCATTAAAATACAATGTATATGCACAAAATATATTTACATACATTTACAACTATTTACAATTCAGAAACAATGCAAGGACCCTCTTGGACAAAGGGAAAAGTGAAATAGCTCTCCCCATTCCCCCAAGCAGCCAGATCTAAGAAGAGAATAGCTTGTTCATCACACTTTAACCTAATCTACAAGCAAATGGAATGCTATAGACTTATCTATTATTTTTCTTTTGCATCCAATCCCCTATTTTATTTACCTTTTATTCAAAATATATCCAGAAAGTTCCTATTTCTTGTTTACAATTTAGAACTAGGCTAGAGGGTTGGTTTTAAATCACCTGTGCTTTTTCTGTGCACCTCATCAGGCACAGGGAGAGCAGAAGCAGCCTGCTTGGATGTTGTGATGCCAACATTTGAATGTGATATGGCAGCCAACAACACCAAAAATGCTGTTGTTTGTCTGAGCTTAGCTTTGACTGGGATCAATGCTGCCAATGGCAAAAATCAGCCCAAGGCAGTGTTTGTTTTGCTTTTTGTTGGTTTTTTTTTTTGTTGTTGTTGTTTGTTTTGTTTTGTTTGTTTGTATCACTCTGAGTTTGGGGATTTTTGTTTGTGATTTTTATTTATTTTATGGTATTTCTTGTTCATCATTTACCCAAAATCCAGCAGTGAGTGGCAGAACCATTCTCTAACAGATGGCAACATATTGTGACAGAGAAAAAAAAATAAATTTGGAATAGAGATATTGTTGTGAGTGTTGTACAGAGATGTTCATGTTGCAGTGTTGAAGTTCACGTTTCACTTTAGGACATTTTCAGACTGATATTATCTTCTGCTGTTAAGAAAGAATTACAAAACCTTCATTCAAAAGGGGATTTTGGTGTGATCTAAGGCATCACCAGAAATGAATCATAGAAGTTTTTATCTGCTTGCCTGGATGTCTGAAAGTACAAGATAAAAATTGAGGTGCCTGAGCGTGTCCAGAGAAAGGCAACGAGGCTGGGGAGCACAGCCCTATGGAGAGAGGCTGAGGGGGCTGGGATTGGTTAGCCTGGAGAAGAGGAGGCTCAGGGGAGACCTTCTTGCTGTCTACAACTACCTGAAGGGTGCTTGTAGCCAGGAGGAGGTTACCTTCTTCTCTCAGGCAAGCAGCACCAGAACAAGAGGACACAGTCTCAAGCTGTGCCAGGGGAAGTTTAGGCTGGAGGTGAGGAGAAAGTTCTTGCCTGAGAGAGTCACTGACTGCTGGAATGGGCTGCCCAGGGAGGTGGTGGAGTCACCGTCCCGGGAGGTGTTCAAGGTGGGTTTGGACGTGGCACTTGGTGCCATGGTCTGGTCTTGAGGTCTGTGGTGATGGGTTGGACTTGATGAGCTTTGAGGTCTCTTCCAACCTTGGTGAAACTGTGATACTGTGATAAAAACCATAGAAATCAGCTATAGAAGGAGGACTGATTGCTACCACCATACAACTTAAGTGCTTGATTTTAAGGTCGTCTTTTAAACTAGAAGTCTTCTTTTAAACTAGAGCAGAGGAGGTTTAGATTAGATGTATGTAAGAAAGAAGCTTTTTACTATGAGAGTGGTGAAATTTTTGGAACAGACTGCCCAGAGATGTGTTTGAGACCTCATTCCTGGAGACATTCAAGGCCAGATTTGATGGGACCCTGAGCAACTTGATCTAATTGGAGATATCTCTGCTCACTGCAGGTGGGTTGGACTGGGTGACATTGGAAGGTCCGTCACATCCTGATGCATTCTGTGATTCTTCTTCTGTTCCCCATAGGTTCCTTATAAAAATAACTCCTAGTGCTCTGCCACTAGCACATGGGTGCCCTGAAATTAATGCATGCACTGACTGTAGTATGCCTAAGGTACAGAAACGATCCTTTGTTTTCCGACAGAGGATTTAAGCTCCGTAGCAAACCAAATCGTTTCTGCAGGAGATTTTTCTTCAAAATTAGGTGTCATGCTGAAATATCAATAGAGCAATAAGTATGACCTTTGGAGCATATCATAATTTATTTCATGAGAAAACCCACCCAGCAGCAGATGGCATTTGGATATAAACAGATTTTGAAGCAAAATGCTTTCGCTTGCTCCGATATACTTAATATATGTAAAGCAATTTTCTTGAGGCAGAACAGTATGGTTCAGAACAACTTGATATTTCAGAAATTTCCAATGATAAGCCTTAAATAGCTCCCTCATGAATAAGAGGCAGGATCTTCACAGGAACTTTGCAGGCATCCTGAGCCAGATGATGTAAGGAAGGAGGAACAGCTGGAGGCTTGATTGAGTGGTGGCTGGATATTCCCAGGATGGAGCAAGCTGTAAGTAGGAGCAATGTTTCTCTGCCCTCAAATTTTAATCTGTAGAGTAGTAAAATACTTTAATCAACAGTGAGGAGGATCAAGGTCCATTAAGAGATACTCCAGGAACCACGTCAGTCTCAAACTGGGGAGGGATTATTTACAAGGTCCTGCAACGACAGGACAAGGGGCAATGGGTTTAAACTGGCAGAGGAGAGATTTAGACTGGATGTTAGGAGGAAGTTCTTTACAGTGAGGGTGGTGAGGCACTGGCCCAGGTTGCCCAGGGAGGTTGTGGATGCTCCCTGCCTGGAGGTGTTCAAGTCCATGTTGGATGAGGCCTTGAGTGACCTGTACTAGTGGGAGGTGTCCCTGCCTATGGCAGGGGGTTGGAACTGGATTATCCTTGAGGTCCCTTCCAACCTTACCATTCTATGATTCTATGATTCTAAACAACAACCAGCATTAAGAACAAGTGGTTGGTGAGGATGGATGCAGGGAGATGCCATCAACTCAGCAGGCATGTTGTCACCCCAGGTTTGATGTTTTCCAGATGTTGCGCACACCACTAAAAACCACCTTGATCTCATGGTGCTCATCAATTTGGGCGCCAATGACACTACCAAGGAGCATATGGACCAAGTCAGAAGTGCCTACAGAGACCTCTGGGGCAAAAAGTAGGATAGAGACTCAGCTGATGTCCTCTTCAATCCTTCAGGTCAAAGGGAAAGCCTGAAGAGAGAAGGAATGTAGCTTGCAAGATAAGTGAGAACGAATGGTTGTGTTGAATAAGGACCTGTAAAAAGCAGATTTCTCTATATATACTCAACAGCCTCAGATTAGGTAGAAAAAGAGGTGGCAAGCCAGCTGCTGGAGATTAAAGGAAGATGTGACAGCAAAGGACTAGGTATTTAGCCACAGATGCTTAAAGAAGAACCAGGGAAACACAGTACAATCTAACAGTGAACAGCAGGTTAACAATGCACACTGGTCCAAATTACCCTTCTGCAGAATATTTCATTTGAGCTATCAACATAAAAATCAAACAAGCAATGGAATTACCCTAAAGTTACCCAGGAGAAAACTATCTAGTTAAAAAAACATTTATACCCTCCTCCCCAGAGTCCTGCACTCCCCTTTAAGTGCCAAGACACTCAGCATTTTGACACTATCCTAACTGGCCCCAGCCTTCGTTATAGAGAAATATGCCACAGTGTCAGAAAGATCTTTATTTCTTTCTGTATAATTGGCTCACCATGGCTGAAACAGAAAGCTGCCATCACATACTTTTTGAAGAGGAATTACTTTTATCTATGTTCTTTTCTTTTCTTTTTATTTATTTATTTTTTTTTAACACTTCACACATTTTGGAAAATCCTTCTCGCAGCAAAAATGATCTTTCATGAGCACTTCATGTTTTTTGCCTGTTAATCTATTCTAGGCCTCATGGGCTATTAGCAGGGAAATAAGTAAGGTTGCTGAAATAAAGAATGAAGAAAAACATTCAGTGATTTTGATCCAGGACTGAATAGTACATGAATCCCTCCAACAATATCTCCATAAGAAGATTAGAGGATGTGTGTGGTGTATTTGAGACTGCTGTCACTCAGGGAAAGAGTAACAAGGCAGAACTGCTGGTGACATTCCATGATGAGGTGATGCCAGTAAGCCTCAGTTTTGTCCTAGGATAGAAACTACATTGTTTGTTAGAAATTATTGTAGGGAAAACAATGTTAATATCACACTTAGGTTAATCAATCCTCCTTCACTGATCTCCCAAAGATGGCAGGAAAAGAAAAGGTTCTTCCCTATCGTGAACCGTCACACTCTTAAGATTAGCACACAGAGCTCCATCTTTTGGTTCTTACATTCAAAGAAGATTATATTTAAATCCATGGAGGAAAAGGAGGGAGACTTGTAAATCATACATGTTCGTGGACTCAGGATCTTCCTCTTGGCAAGCTTTACAAGCTATTTTAAAGGCATGTCAAGGAAATCAAATAACTCAGTTTTAATTAGCACTCCTGCAAGCTGTAATGCTCTCTACCTGAAGTTGAGTGACATCAAAGGGAAACAAACTTTTTTCTTGCCTTTGATGATTTTTTTTTCCCACGTAAACCACTTCTCATCCATGCAATTTTCAGGCCCTTTTCCTAAAGTAATTAAAGGATACCAATGGGAACTAATCCTTGGCAATGATGTATCTAAATAGCCATGGACCAAGTTACTGTCAGGAAGAAGATTCAAATACACTAAGCAATATTATTGTCCAGAGGGCTTTGAAATGGTCAGTTCTCAGATGGCCTGGCATGAGGAAAACACAATGCCATTATGATTGCATTCACAATGGTATACAGTTAAATGGGTCATGGGTTGGGGCCCTGTAGCCTGGAAGAGAGAAAGTTTTGAGAAGACCTTAGAGTAGCCTTCCAGTATCCGAAGGGGGCCTACAGGAAGGCTGGGGAGGGACTATTGACAAGGTCTTGCAATGACAGGACAAGGGGCAATGGGTTTGAACTGGCAGAGAGGAGATTTAGACTGGATGTTAGGAGGAAGTTCTTTCCAGTGAGGGTGGTGAGACATTCGAACAGGTTTCCCAGGGAGGTTGTGGCTGCTGCTTCCCTGGAGGTGTTCAAGGCCAGGTTGGATGAGGCCTTGAGTGACCTGTGCTAGTGGGAGGTGTCCCTGCCTATGGCAGGGGGTTGGAACTAGATGATCCTTGAGGTCCCTTCCAACCATACTATTCTATGATTCTATAAGTAAGTATACAAATATCATAATATCATGGGATGGCTTGGGTTGGAAGGGACCTTAAAGGTCATCTAGGGCATTCAAAGACTTTTGTTTTGCTGGTTTAAAACCAGTTTAAATCAGTCAGAAAAACACAAAGGACACAGTGCAGATGTGTGGAGAGCTATGCAGAAACACTCTTCTGCTTCCCACTTCCTCCCAGAACAAGCCAACCTGCCCTTCCTCTCCTCCACAGGGCACTTATCAGGTGGATGCTGCCCAAAAGGAAGCTGTGTCAGATCTCTGGTGGGTCAGAGGGTGAGCAGAGACATAGAATCATAGAAGGGATGATCAGGGAGGCTGGAGGCTGGAGTCACCTGCCTTGTCATGTGGAGTTTGTGAGAGCAATGTCTGCAGTCTTTCAGGAGTCTTTAAGTAGATGTTTTGTTTGTAGCTTTCCCTCAAGTAAGAGTATTTACCCCTACTTAAGGTTCTTTTTTAATAGCTTCTTTATTAATCCACTATCAATCTTACTTACTTTATGGTCTTATGAAAGCTGAAGTCTTTTCTCCTTCATTCAGTACAAAGTATTAAGGATTTTATGATTCTTGGATAAATGCAGGATTTTCTCAGAGCAGACTACAAAGCTGCTTGGGGTTACTCTTTACCCCCAAATAATTTGTCAGTTTGCCCTCTTTGCAGGCACATATTGCACAGATCATATAATCATAGTATGGTAAGGTTGGAAAGGACCTCAAGGATCATCCNAACTTCCTCCTAACATCCAGTCTAAATCTCCCCTCTGCCAGTTTAAACCCATTGCCCCTTGTCCTGTCATTGCAAAACCTTGTCAATAGTCCCTCCCCAGCTTTCCTGTAGGTCCCCTTCAGATCCTGGAAGGCTACTCTAAGGTCTCCTGGAAGCCTTCTCCATGCTGCAGAACCCCAACTTACTCAGTCTGTCCTCACAGCAGAGCTGCTGCAGCCCTCTGAGCATCTTCATGTCCTCCTCTGGACCCACTCCAACACTCCCATGTCCTTCCTGTGCTGAGGGCTACAGAACTGCACACAGGACTCCAGGTGGGGTCTGAGGAGAGCAGAGTAAAGGGGCAGAATCCCCTCCCTTGCCCTGCTGCCCACACTGCTCTTGCTGCAGCCCAGCACTCGGTTGATCTGCAGCATATATTTTACTTATGCAAAATTTCTGACAGTTCTGGGGAAAAACCCACAATTACCTACTGCTTTAAGTTGCTCTGCAATTACTGTTATAAACTATCATCCATTCAGGTTCGCTTGGGTTAATTATTTAACAAGATCCTTTAAAAAACCCCAAAACAGTATTACAATGTTTTGTTGCCTGAGTATTGCTTGCACTCAAGACAATTTACAATATTAACCCAATGATAAATGAAAACATCTTAGTGTGCAGTTATTTATCCTCTCCTTTGCTATTTAATAGATACTTCACTGCTATTATCTTGAAACTCAATGGGTTTGACCTTGCTTTCATTGAAATCAAATGGCAAATCTCTCACAGAGTCCAATGGATTACAACTAGCCTCACTAAGTAATGAGTCCTCATTAATGTCTGCTTTTGCTACCATAATTATGTCCTGGTTGTTGTTGTTGTTGTTGTTGTTGTTGTTGTTGTTGTTGTTGTTATTATTANTTAACCCAATAAAATATAAAAGTAAAATCAGGTTATTTTTTTTTTTACCCAATAAAATACAAAAGCAAAATCAGATTATTTTTTTAAACCCAATAAAATACAAAAGCAAAATCAGGTTATTTTTGTTTTACCCAATAAAATATAAAAGCAAAATCAGATTTTTTTTTTACGCAATAAAATATAAATGCAAAATCAGACTTTTTTTAACCCAATAAAATATAAAAGCAAAATCAGATTTTTTTTACTCAATAAAATAGAAATGCAAAATCAGATTTTTTTTAGCCCAATAAAATAAAAATGCAGAATCAGTTTTTTTTACCCAATAAAATATAAAAGCAAAATCAGATTTTTTTTTACTCAATAAAATATAAATGCAAAATCAGACTTTTTTTAGCCCAATAAAATATAAATGCAAAATCAGATTTTTTTTACCCAATAAAATATAAAAGCAAAATCAGACTTTTTTTAGCCCAATAAAATAAAAATGCAGAATCAGATTTTTTTTCCCAATAAAATATAAAAGCAAAATCAGATTTTTTTTACTCAATAAAATAGAAATGCAAAATCAGATTTTTTTTAGCCCAATAAAATAAAAATGCAGAATCAGTTTTTTTTACCNAAAAATAAAAGCAAAATTAATTTTTTTTTTAACCCAAAAAAAAATAAAAGTAAAATCAGGTTTTTTTTTTTTTTTTAACCCAATAAAATATAAAAGTAAAATCAGGTTGTTTTTTTTTTTACCCAATAAAATACAAAAGCAAAATCAGATTATTTTTTTAAACCCAATAAAATACAAAAGCAAAATCAGGTTATTTTTGTTTTACCCAATAAAATATAAAAGCAAAATCAGATTGTTTTACCCAGTGAAATAGAAAAGCAAAATCAGAAATTTTACCTTTCCCATCTTTCCCCCACCCCCCCTATTAATATTTATATAGGATTTTCAATGAGCCAGAACACACAGGCTGCCAAACAGGTAACAGGATTAATTACTTTCCCCAGATGATCCATATTTATGCAAACCCTTTAATGAACTCCATGCTTTATGGAAACTATACCACAAGGGAGAGGAAGACTTAATAACTTGCCACAAGTTATTTAGGTACTTTCCCCACGAAAAGAATTAATTCAGAGTCTCACTGGCACCCTCACATCCCGTTCATATACTGTTTACATTTGGATTTAATTAGTTAATTCTTATCTTTGCTGTTATCTGCAGCTGCTTAAGAAGGGGAATAATAAATAGTGGGTTTAAGTGAAATTTAATGATACAGTTTAACTGTGGGCCTAATTAGAGCTTTGTTTCTTTATAACTAAGGTAAGAAACTGTAGAACAATATCTAACAGTAAAATGTTAACAGACAATATCCACCTATACAAGAGTAATTTGGAGCATCATTGTATGGACAAGTCTGTTGTTCTTAGAACTCCTCAAGCCCTCATTTCCTTGTTATATGTATTTATTTTATTATCAGTGCTACAGTGTTATAGGTCAAGCTCACTGAGTTAGAAAGCAGACTATTTGTTGTTTGTGAAGAACAGAGACACTGAAGAAAAATAGTAAGTTACACCTCAGGCCAAAGTGGAAAAGAGTCCTGAACTGCCAAAAAAAGCCTTCTCAGAAGATCTGATATTTGATACATAGTTGGACACACAGACAGTTAACTACCATTAGGAAAGCAAACATCTAAACAGTGACCTGCAGCAAGGCAGATATTTCAAGAGAGGCATATTTGAAATCTTCTTTTGTTCAAGCAGAGTGTGGATGTGCTTTGTGTCTGGAATCTACTAAATGAGGCCATAAAAAAACCCCAAAACAACCCCAAAGAAACTCATCTAGTAATTGTAAAAGAAAACATTTATTTGATCCATACATCCCCCATAGAAAAGCCTACTCATCTGAGAAATGAATGTTTTGGAGATCCCTGTCTCGAAAGAACTCCGTCTGGGAACCTTCATTGTGCTTGTTTTGCTTTTTGCCTACTCTTCCCTCTGGTCCAGGCAATATAAATGAAGAAAAAAAGAAAAAAAAAAACCCATTGAAATATGTACAGGAAAATGCAAAAGGCAGAAGCAATTACAGCAAACTGTTAATTTTTAATTTGAAAAGGTTTGGTGTGTTTGTTTACATGCCAGCTTTTACAAACACACAAAGCTGGGATGCTACTTTTGCAAAATGCTGAGCACTGTTTTCAAGTCATCATCTTGCCACTGATTCCATACTTGAAATACTGCTCTTTTAGGAAATTCTGAGTATTCAGTTTTTATTTTCCTCAGGTTACTTGGAAAATGTTCAGATGGCATTTTACATGCATATAATTCTGCTTGGGACTATGAGAGCAGCTGAGCCTTCTCTCTGGCTCTGAGGCCAGCTGACATAGTCAACCCATAACCATAATAATGTTTTGACTCTTTTAACATCCAAAATTTCAGGTGTGCATCCAAAGTTTTTATGGGGAATGATTCATTGACTGTAAGGAATGACCTGAGATTGGCTTCTGATAGTGCCAGTTGGTCCAGACTACAATCATGCCAGAAATCTGTTTTTGACACTCTAAGTTTGTCCTGTTTAATGGGTTGGATTCTACACCAGAGCACAGTAAGACAGAGTTACTGGAAATATCTGTTCTTTGGTGATTTGGCACAAAAAAAACCCCAAACAAACCCTGCATGAATTTGCAAAAGCAAAGCCAAAATATTTTCCTTACATTTTCAAGCCCTTCAGTGTGATCCTGTTTCCTAAGATATATTATAAAATTAAATCTCAATATTCACACAGAATTCTCACTGGAATCATAAAATCATGGAATAGATTGGCTTAAAAGGGACCTTTAAAGGTCACCTAGTCCAGCCCCTCTCTGCAATGAGTAGGGATGTTTAGATCATGTTACTCAAAGTCCTGTCCAGCCTGACCTTGAGTATTTCCAGAGATGAGGCTTCTACAACCTCTCAGTGTTTTGTCACCCTCATTGTACAAAATTTCTTCCTTATATCAAGACTGAATGTCCTCTCTTTTGGTTTAAAACTACTACACCTTGTCCCATTCCAGTAGGTCCTACTAATTACTTTATCCCCATTCCTTATTAAGCTCCTTTACGTACTGAGAGGTTGCATGCAATAAGGTCTCCCTGGAACCTTTTCTTCTGGCTGAACAACCTCAGCACTCTCAGCTGTTCCTTGCAGCACAAATGTTTCAGCCCTCTCATTTTTGTGGCTCTTCTTTGGACTCACTGCAACAGGTCCATGTTTTTCCTATGCTGAGAATGGCTTCTTCCACCAAAAAAACCCCAAACTTTTGCTTTCAATATGACTTTTTTTATTGATTAGAATCCTTAAATACTTGAACTCTGAAGCCAAACATTAGGCATAAAACTGGAGCTTTCCCTAGACACTGCTGTCAGATAGTTACATCAGTGAGTGATAGAATAGCAACCCCTTTATGATGTATTGCACTAATTTAACCCTCTGATGATGGATTGGAGCAATACATAATCCAAAAGGAGGCATTTTGAAGATCAATTACTCAAGAGACGGAAGAAGCTGGAAGTAAAAGATCCAGAGTAGCCAATAAATAGCAATTACAAAACCTAATGGAATTTTTGAGGAGTAGTTTTGCTGGCCAGTAGAGGGAAGGAATAGATTCTAAAATATGAACCTGTAAATTGTTCATCAGTTATTCAAATTCTTCAGTGAGAGGGTCTGTAAAGGTCTCAACTTCGATTAGTTTTGATCCTTATTTCTCTGGAAATTGCACAAAAGGTCCTTAAAAGAAGTGGTCTCAAGAATAACTGAGTGGATGGACACCAAAACTTTGCACAGTTCAACACATGCCTCCTTTGTGTTGCCAGAGAAGAATCATAGAATCATAGAATGGTAGGGCTGGAAGTGACCTCAAGGATCATCTAGTTCCAACCCCCTGCCATAGGCAGGGACACCTCCCACTGGTACAGGTCACTCAAGGCCTCATCCAACCTGGCCTTGAACAACTCCAGGGAGGGAGCAGCCTCTCTGGGCGACCTGTTCCAGTGTCTCACCACCCTCACTGTAAAGAACTTCCTCCTAGTATCCACTTTCAATCTCCCCTCTGCCAGTTTAAACCCATTGCCCCTGGTCTTGTCATTGCAAGACCTTGTCAATAGTCCCACCCCAGCCTTCCTGTAGGCCCCCTTCAGATATTGGAAGGCTGCTATAAAGCCTCCTCAAAGCCTAGAAGAAGAGCAATGACTTTGCAGTTAAGTTTCTTTTTGCTTGTTCCTTACTAATCTTTTCATATACTCTGCAGCCTGGGGTTCAGAGAGCTGGGTCCTAGTCTTTGCTATCTCTGTGATGAACTAATAACTACTCCACCCCCTAGTTTCCTTTTTTGTAGAAGAGAGGGATGGAAATACCTTCCTCCAACCTTTATCAGGTCAAAGCTTGGAGAGTTTTAGTATATATTAAGAGGTCTACAGAAGGATCAAATGCTTAGAGTAGTTTTTACAATAACATACTCAGCAAGGTCAATAGCCACTTGACTTTTAAAATGAGGAGTTGTAAAGAATGTTCTGCTGAGCATTGTATGCATCAAAAAATGGAGTGAACAAATTTTGTGCTGTTGAGAGACCATGAGGAGATGACAAATGATGCTGAAATAACACTAGCACCACCTTAGGATGCTGGTTTGTTAACTAGAGGCTGTTCAGTAAGTGGAACCATGAGCATGGCAGTCATTGCCAAAGCAATCTATCTCTTGCTCACTCAACATATTGCACCACTCAATCCTGTCTGATCACCTGCAAGCTTGAAAAAGCACGAGCAGGGATGAAAATTTTTGTGGGGACAAGTACAGCTAAAGATCAGATGGGAGGAGAAGCTGCATCAGGGTATGATTATTTCTGAGAGCTGATACACAAAACTGAAGAATTTAAGTCTGTGCTGGTCTACCATTTACTGCACCCTGTGCTTTCTCTCTGCTGCAGATTGGACACCTGCACTTGGAAGAGTGGATTTTGGATTGACATTCAGCCCAGCCTGTCTCCATCACTTCTGAAGACTTCTCAGCATGCTGAGTCTTGGAGATGCACCAGTAGCATTGTTCATAATCTCTAAACTGAATGAATTGCACATTATCAAGTGTGCATTATTTGGTCCACTTCAGAGAAGGAATGTAGAGATGTTCTGGGCCACTCAATTTCAGAAAGATGTTGAGGTGCTCAAACATGTCCAGAGAAGGGCAGCAAGGCTGGTGAGGGGCCTGGAGCACAGCCCTGTGAGGAGAGGCTGAGGGTGCTGGGGGTGTGCAGCCTGCAGAAGAGAAGGCTCAGGGCAGACCTCATTGCTCTCTGCAACTACCTGAAGGAAAGTTGTGGCCAGGTGGGGTTGGACTCCTCTCCCAGGCAACCAGGGACAGAACAAGAGGTCATATTCTCAAGCTGTGCCAGGGGAGGTTTAGGCTGGATGTTAGGAAGAAGATCTTCAGAGCAAGAATGATTGGCATTGGAATGGGCTGTCTGGGAAGGTGGTGGAGTCACCATCCCTGAAAGTCTTTAAAAGGAGGTAGTTAGTGCCATGGTTTAGTTAATTAGAAGGTGATAGGTTGGACTCAATGATCTCAGAGGTCTTTTCCAACTCGATTGATTCTGTGATGGTTATACCCCTGGAGGCAGAAAATTGCCAGAGCTGGAATTTTAACTTTGGATTATTTTTGACAAGGGTAGGTGATGCCTGTGCATGCTTATGAAACTTCCTATTTACATTATGAAATTCTCTGAGAAGTATGGAAATGGCATTAATGAACCCTGCCAACACTTTGAACATCTTAATGAAGGGATAACGAGATTTTAGCACTCATGTTTCTTTGGTAAAGTTTAGGTAAGATGCAAACTGTTCATACAAATACCTCTGTTATGAAAGAAGCCAGCATACTTCAGAGGTTTCTAGGTCAGTGATGGATAAACATGTATTTATCTCCTAAAGGGGAAAATAAACAACCTCTTTCAAGTAGTGGTGAGTGTAATAAGATGCTAAGAAGTGACAAAATGAGCATGTGGCTTGGTTCATGTGGGAAGTCTGAAGTACTCAATAGTTTTGCTTTACAGGCTCACAGAATGTTAGAGGTTGGAAAGGATCTCCATGGATCATTGAGTCCAACCCCCCTGCCAGAGCAGGACCATAGAATCTAGTGCAGGTTGCACAGGAACACATCCAGAGAGGGCTTGAAAGTCTCCAGAGAAGGAGACTCCACAACCTCTCTGGGAAGCCTGTGCCGTGCTCTGTGACCCTTACAGTAAAGAAGTTCTTGCCTATGTTGAGGTGGAACTTCCTGTGCTGCAGTTTACACCCAGTACCCTTTGTCCTACCACAGGGTGCAATTAAGAAGAGTTTGTCCTCTCCCTCTTGACCCCCAACCCTCAGATATTTATAAACATAGATTAGATTCCCTCTGAGTCTTCTCTTCACCATACAGAAAAACCCCAGGTCTCTCAGTCTCTCCTCATTAAGGCAGTGCTCCAGCCCCTTCATTATCTTTGCAGACTCTTTGGAGTTGATCCCTGTCCCTCCTGAACTGGGGAGCCCAAAACTGAACACAATATTCCAGGTGAGGTCTCACCAGGGCAGAGTAGAGGGGGAGGAGAACCTCCCTCTGCTGCCCACACTCCTTTTAACGCACCCCAGGAACCCCTTGAGGTTCTTGGCCACAGGGGCAGATTGCTGTCTGACGAACAGCTTGCTGCCCACCAGCACTCTCAGATCCTTAAGGCACACGCAGCTCATCAATACCATTGTGTGTAAAAGGTGAGGTGGTGTAAGCTGGATGTCTCTCACAGTGCTGACTGCCTAATTGCCCATGTCCACCATGGCAGTGCTGCCCTGTCAGCACGCTAAGCAATTGAAAAATTGTCTGTGTGACGGAAGATCAATACAAGTCTAACAAGAAACAAACATGATATAGTACTGAAAGCAAGCAAATAAGCAAATTTAGCAATTGTGATTATCTCTTGAAGACACACAGGCATTGATTGGTGCTTCAGGGGTTCATTTCTTTGGTAGTAAAGGCAATCAATGGGCTTTCAATTGTTCATATTTTGAAAGTACCATAGCTTCTGGCAGGACCATTCTGGAGAGATAAGTGAAGTTGTTGAATTTTTTACTCGAAAACCATCTATTGTCTATTTTTAATTAAAACAGCTAATGGTCTTTATTGATTCCTTAAATGTGCTCTACTAGATAAACCATTTGTACTTAGCTATAGTTATTTATGTTTAAGCGTTTCAGAGCGCCGCTAAATGCTTTCCCAGAGAATATTTGGAGGGAGTGGGGATCAGCAGAAGCATAATAAATTACTTAGCTTCTTCTGAATGTTTAAAATGGGCATTCAAATACACAGAGAAGTAAGCCTAAGATCAGCCTCTCAGTGTTTTTACTTGCAAAACAGTGGGAGGCACCACCATCCAGCCAACATCCTTCTCAGAAGTCAGACTGGCATATAAAATAAGATGAAAAAAGCTTATAAGATGGTTTTATGCCCTGATGTCCCCTGTTTTTATTTATTTTTTTTTTAACTTGATCTCAGATTCACAGTGTTATGAGTTTAAAAGAACACTGAACTGAGGTTCCATAAGGAAAAACATTTTCACTTGAACAGGCTGCCCAGAGAGGTTGTGGAGTCTCTTTTGCTGGAGGCATTCAAAACCTGCCTGGAATCTTTCCTATGTGACCTCTTCTAGGTGATTCTGCTCTGTTGGGGGGTGGGGAGGTGGAGTGTGGATTTGATAATCTTTGAGGTCCCTTTCAACCCCTAACATTCTGGAATTCTGTGATCATATTTTGTTTTGTCATTTGACAGAGATTTATTTTGTCTTATAACACAGAAACATCATTGAATCAAAGAATCAGTCAGGGTTGGAAGGGCCCACTAGAATCATCTCATTCCAACCCCCCTGCCATGGGCAGGGACATCTCACACTAGATCAGGCTGTCTAGAGCCTCATTCAGCTTAGGCTTAAACACTTGGAGGTTGAACTCAATGATGTCTTTGAGTCCTTTCCAAACCCTGACATCCTGTGA
>VWZE01007424.1:404356-448369 GCA_013396675.1 Eubucco bourcierii | reverse complement strand
AGTCTAAATCTCCCCTCTGCCAGTTTAAGCCCATTGCCCCTTGTCCTGTCATTGCAGGACCTTGTAAATAATCCTTCCCCAGCCTTCCTGTAGGCCCCCTTCAGATACTGGAAGGCTACTATCAGGTCTCCTGGAAGCCTTCTCTTCTCCAGGCTGCAGAGCCCCAACTCTCTCAGCCTGTCCTCACAGGAGAGCTGCTGCAGCCCTCTGAGCATCTTTGTGTCCTCCTCTGGACCCACTCCAACACTTCCATGTCCTTCCTGTGCTGAGGGCTCCAGAACTGCACACAGGACTCCAGGTGGGGTCTGACAAGAGCAGAGTAAAGTGGCAGAATCCCCTCCCTTGCCCTGCTGGCCACGCTTCTCTTGATGCAGCCCAGGACTCGGTTGCTGTCTGGGCTGCATGCGCACACTGCAGGCTCATGTTGAGCTTTTTATCAACCCAGACTCCAAGGTCCTTTTCCTCAGGGCTGCTCTCAGCCATTCCCCACCCAGCCTGTATTTGTGTTTGGGATTGTGCCTACCCAGGTGCAGCACCTTTTATTTCCTCCAGCAATCACTGCCTCTCACACGGGGCCTCTCGCACTCCTCAGTTACTTTTCATTGCTCATGTCTATCCAAAGGGCCTTCCTCTCCTCCATGCACCCCCTTCATTTATGTGGCTGTTGTGGCAGACCCATGTCCTGGCTTGCCCAGGCATGATCCCAGGAGGGAAAGCAGAATGTAGGGAGAAGAGTGCAGGGAGAAGACTTTTGGCTTGGAGGACGCCACTTTGAGGGTGCAAGACTTGTCCAGACTTGTTCTTCCCAGGTAAGGGAAACCAAGCTCCTGACTTCACCTAAGATAGTCAGGTTTGGCAAGGTGCCATTCTGCTTGGTGAATCTCTGTGGTCAAAGGGGCCATTATATTTGGGCAAACAATAAATAGTCTTTGGCCACATGGCTTTTGCTTTTGCCTGCTCTGCCCTACCACATCATGCTCTGCTTTGCCTGCAAAGACTTTCAATACACCAAGAAAGCTCCTTTCAAGTGTTTGGGTACTGTCTGATCCTATTTTGTGAGTAAATACTCAAAGCCTCTCTGTAAGAAACTCTGGAACTAAATTCTATTGTGCCTCTCTGCCCTAGCAGCAGAAAGGAACCTCTCAAGTCCCTTGGTGGGCAAGAGGTATAATTGAAACCAAGAACCTCTTCCCAGTTTTGAGTTTAATGTTTGCATTTCCTAGTCACTTCTTAAGTGTTCTAAGTTGCCTGTTCCCTGTGTGTGCAAGTACTGTGCATACTGTGTGTTCAGATACATCCCTGCTAAGTAGAAGCTGTATCATTGTGGAGGCATCACAATCCAAGAAGGACCTGAGAAAGGGAACAAGAAACTGTGCGTTTCAAATATTGTAAATAAGTTTTCTGGCGAGATTTAATTTTAATAAACAATTTTCACAGCTATTAACAATCTCTGCCTGGATAGCAAAATTACTATGGATTATTAATTTTGCATCGTTAGTAAACAGTGATCTGCATGGAAACAACACTCAGACTGACATCCAGGAGATCCTCCAGCAACATGAGGGGTGGGAGACTCTTCTCCAAACACAGGTGAGAAGCTCTCCTCCTAAGAGACTGCTTAAGCAGTGAACAATGCCAGCAGAAATGCATTTACAGTACATTTTCTACTTTGACTAACACCCACCTGTGTCAGATACTTATCTTTGGAGGGGGAATGAATCACTCCCTGGAGGATCTCTTTGCTCTCTGCTGTCTGTAGGTGGGAAACCAGATGATTAGCTTGAAATAGCTGTCTCACAGCAGTAAAGGAAAGATGCAGCAGGCAAACCCCAGCCAGTAACAGAGGTTTTAAGTTCATTGCCCAAGCAGAAGCTCTTCACTCCCAAAATTGCTTTAGGGGAGAACAGGTAACATCAGAGGCACAGTTTGTCTCAATAATCCTAACCACCATCCAAGGATGAGAGGAACTGCCTTCCAGAAGCACTGTTTGGCTACAAAAGAAGGGTAAGGTGCTTAGCATAAGAGCAACTTAGAAACATTTGGATTGGTCAGGGTACAAATGTTGAAACAGGTGTGTTACCACACAGGCTGTGAGAGGCTGAAAACCTAAGTAAGTAGGAATTCTGCATTAGATTGCACCCCCACAGAGCTAGCAGATTGGAGTACTGAGCACTGGAGTGACAGCACAACCACTTCAGTTGGGGGCCAGCATCTGGCCAGTCTTTAGCACAGGCAGCTCCAGAGACAGGATGATCTCCTTAGAGCTTCCAACCGGTTTACTACTGCATGCATGGCTTACATTCAAGACTCAGAAGCTATCAAAATTCAAACAATGATGACATACAAGCAGTCTCTTTCTTTCTTTCTTTCTTTCTTTCTTTCTTTCTTTCTTTCTTTCTTTCTTTCTTTCTTTCTTTCTTTCTTTCTTTCTTTCTTTCTTTCTTTCTTTCTTTCTTTCTTTCTTTCTTTCTTTCTTTCTTTTCTGCTCAAGTACATGAGAAGAATTATTTGTGACTAGCAGGCATGCAAATCAGCAAGGAAACATTTGCTCCTCCTCATGAGCGACTGAAGTGACAAAGATGCACTTTGAAATGTGGTATGCACATTTTCTCTGTGCTCAAAAGAAGAGGTTAATAGCAGTCAGGACAGAAAATAATGAGATAGAATCACCATTTGCAAACACAGCATACAACATGAACTCCTGACTAGCTTTCACTGACAGCTGTAACGAGATAAAGGACTATGACAACTGAAATGAGGTAAAGGACTGTGACAACTGAATCAGTAATATGTTATTTCACTTTGCATCCTGGACAAGATCTTTCTCTTAGAGTTTATGATGATCTTCTGCTCTCTGTATGAGAATATGGAGTCTTCATCTAAAGCACTGTAACATGCTTCTACAGGCAGAAATCAGTATTAGAGCATCAGAAAGCTTCTGTTTTCAGTGACACTGACTCTGTAGATAAGTATCACAGAATCACAGAATCAACCAGGTTGCAAAAGGCCTCTGAGATGATTGAGTCCAACCTATCACCTAACCCTTCTAATTAACTAAACCATGGCACTAAGTGCCTCATCCAGCCTCCTTTTAAACACCTCCAGGGATGATGACTCCACCACCTCCCCAGGCAGCCCATTCCAATGCCAGTCACTTGCTGTGAAGAACTTCTTCCTAACATCCAGCCTAAACCTGCCCTGGTGTAGCTTGAGGCTGTGTCCTCTTGTTCTGTCCCTGGGTGCCTGGCAGCAGAGCCCAACCCCACCTGGCTACAACCTCCCTTCAGGCAGTTGCAGAGAGCAATGAGGTCTGTCCTGAGCCTCCTCTTCTGCAGGCTGCACACCCCCAGCTCCCTCAGCCTCTCCTCAAAGGGCTGTGCTCCAGGCCCCTCCCCAGCCTTGGTGCCCTTCTCTGGACACATTCCAGCATCTCAACATCTTTCTTAAATTGAGGGGCCCAGAACTGGACACAGGACTCAAGGTTTGTTGAGTACAGCGGCAAAAGAACTTCCCTGGTGCTGCTGGCCACACTATTCCTGATCCAGGCCAGGATGCCACTGGCCTTCTTGGCCACCTGGGCACACTGCTGGCTCATGTTCAGCTACTATCTACCAGTACTCCCAGGTCCCTCTCTGCCTGGCTGTTCTTCAGCCACTCTGTCCCCAGCCTAAGACAATGATATAGAATATATGATGATACAGTGTAAGAAGATGATACAGTCCATCCTGTCAAGACAATGATATAGAATATATGATGATACAGCATAAGAAGATGATACAGCCCATCCTGTCAAGACAATGATATAGAATATATGATGATACAGCATAAGAAGATGATACAGCCCATCCTGTCAAGACAATGATATAGAATATATGATGATACAGCATAAGAAGATGATACAGCCCATCCTGTCAAGACAATGATATAGAATATATGATGATACAGCATAAGAAGATGATACAGCCCATCCTGTCAAGACAATGATATAGAATATATGATGATACAGCATAAGAAGATGATACAGCCCATCCTGTCAAGACAATGATATAGAATATATGATGATACAGCATAAGAAGATGATACAGCCCATCCTGTCAAGACAATGATATAGAATATATGATGATACAGCATAAGAAGATGATACAGCCCATCCTGTCAAGACAATGATATAGAATATATGATGATACAGCATAAGAAGATGATACAGCCCATCCTGTCAAGACAATGATATAGAATATATGATGATACAGCATAAGAAGATGATACAGCCCATCCTGTCAAGACAATGATATAGAATATATGATGATACAGCATAAGAAGATGATACAGCCCATCCTGTCAAGACAATGATATAGAATATATGATGATACAGCATAAGAAGATGATACAGCCCATCCTGTCAAGACAATGATATAGAATATATGATGATACAGTGTAAGAAGATGATACAGCCCATCCTGTCAAGACAATGATATAGAATATATGATGATACAGTGTAAGAAGATGATACAGCCCATCCTGTCAAGACAATGATATAGAATATATGATGATACAGTGTAAGAAGATGATACAGCCCATCCTGTCAAGACAGTCTGTATCCTTTCTCATGGTAGGTCATGTTGCATACACAAATCCTCCCTTTACCTCCAGCTGGACATGGACACAGAGCACTCACTTGGAGAAGTGTACTTGTACCTTGTGGCACTGGAGACACCTCTGTCTGCATCAGGGCTTGTGGCCCCTGGCTAACAGCTGCCCAAGGCACCTTCCCTCACACTCTGCACAATAAGCTATTCCACAGCATGGTTTAAAATAGATCCTGAAAAAAACCCAGATGCATTCTGACTTTCATCCATGCTAATCTGTTTAGTAGCAGATACAGAAATATTTAATCAAATTCCTGAAGCTTGGGCTCCCAGTGATGGATCTACACTAACTGGTTTTCTTTAATTTATGAGGGGGTTTTGAGCTCTCCTGTCTACCAGGTGACTGAAATCAGACCTTCAGGGGCATTATATGCAGTGGCAGTATGGGGTTTTGCTGTTCTTTTCCTCTGTCTTACACTTGGGAGTTCTATTTGCATTTTCCTTTCCCCTTGTACTGTCCTTCATGTTTAATAATATCTAGAAATCTACCCCAGTGGTATTCAAAGTCCCCCCAGTGCTTCTGTCTGTGGAACCATTACGATTCACAAGCTTGGAAGAAATACAGTTTTCTCTGCTAATTGATTGAGACTTCAGCACTTATTTAATCTGAAATTGCTGCACTATGTTTTACTACAAATGAGGAATTCATGTTGCAGTGGAGCAGCTCATTGGTGTTTTGCTATGCCCAATCACTAACTAAAGGGTAAGAAGAGAACTCTCATCCTAGCAAACCAAGTCACAAGCTGGAAAAACATAAAATGCAAAGAAAGCTTCACTGTATGAAGAGGCTGAGCCTATGGTATTTGGTACTGATTAGCAAATTTCTGCCTGCCCTAACGTGTGGTGTCTAGAAATCATAGAATGGTAAGGCTGGAAGGGACCTCAAGGATCATCCAGTTCTAACCCCCTGCCATAGGCAGGGACACCTCCCACTAGTACAGGTCACTCAAGGCCTCATCCAACCTGGCCTTGAACACCTCCAGGGAGGGAGCAGCCACAACCTCCCTGGGCAACCTGTGCCAGTGTCTCACCACCCTCACTGCAAAGAATTTCATCCTAACATCCAGTTTAAATCCCCCCTCTGCTAGCTTAAACCCATTGCCCCTTGTCTTGTCATTGCAAGACCTTGTCAATAGTCCCTCCCCAGTCCTCCTGTAGCCCTCTTCAGATACTGGAAGGCCACTCCAAGGTCTCCTGGAAGCCTTCTCTTCTGCAGGCTGCAGAGCCCCAACTCTCTCAGCCTGTCATCATAGCAGAGCTGCTGCAGCCCTCTGAGCATCTTGGTGGTCTTCTCTGGACTGGCTCCAACAGTTCCGCGTCCTTCCTGTGCTGGGAACTCCAGAACTGTACACAGTAGTCCTGGCATGGGGCCCTGCTCTCCTTCCTCTCTTTCTACTGTCAGAAATAAGCATTATAAGATCAGTTTGAAACAGCCACTTTAGAGGATCTGAATTGTTATTCTGAAATGTGACCTTTATCAGCCACCACCTCTAACAGGCTGGAGAGAGTGGAAGTGGAAAGACAAGAGTGTCAGCGATGAAGAGTACATAACTGAGCTTCAGACACAGGTGTTGAAGTATCAAATGTGGTGATTCACAGAGTCTCAACTCCCTTGCTGTGCTCAGTGAGAGATTTTCCCCCTGACACCCACCCAGCCCCCAGGACTGTCAGCAGGGTGCACAGCTCAACACATGGCAGTGAGAAGAGTTCAAGCTGCAGCAGTCCATATAAGGGAGGTCTGAGTAGGATGTGAAAGAGCAGTTTTCAATTTGTAAGGGTGTGGTTTTCATTTTAATATCATTCTCCTTTTACAGCAGCTAAGCAAACCTTCTATCTCAATGACAGTTCTGGAGCCCCCAGCACAGGAAGGACATGGAAGTGTTTCAGCCAGTCCAGAGGAGGCCAAAGAGATGCTGAGAGGGCTGCAGCAGCTCTCTTATGAGGACAGACTGAGAGAGTTGGGGCTCTGCAGCCTGCAGAAGAGAAGGTTTCCAGGAGACCTGATAGTAGCCTTCCAGTATCTGAAGGAGGTCTACAGGAAGGCTGGGGAGGGACTATTGACAAGGGCTTGCAATGACAGGACAAGGGGCAACTGGCAGAGGGGAGATTTAGACTGGATGTCAGGAGGAAGTTGTTTGCAGTGAGGGTGGTGAGACACTGGCACAGGTTGCCCAGGGATGTTGTGGCTGCTCCCTCCCTGGAGGTGTTCAAGGCCAGGTTGGATGAGGCCTTGAGTGACCTGTACTAGTGGGAGGTGTCCCTGCCTATGGCAGGGGGTTGGAACTGGATGATCCTTGAGTTCACTTCCAACCTTACAATTTTATTCTATGATTCTAAGGGTTTTGTCCAGGTAAAAATAATTTATAAGTTTTGCACAGTAAAGGTTTCTATTTCTTCTCTTTGCTATAAGGTTCTCCTGTTTTCTCTCATCCATCTTTTCATTTAGTGGAGTTATTTGCAGTTGCTACCTGGACAAAGAATGAGTTCTCTGCACAAATAAAAGCCTATAATGTTTCCTCTGAACAGCACTCGCTTTTTATCATGCCGAAGTGGCTACAGAAAGTTTCTTTGGTCAATTACTCACTTTACCAGCAGTAACCACCACCCTTGTGCTCTTTCAGACACACACAAAGGTAACATCTTCCGAGTAACAGAAAATGGATTTCCTTGTTCTGGAAAAAAATGACCATAATGAATTTGAAATCTTAGTAGAACGGATGGTCTGTGGACAGCACTTTCAGCTAACTAGTGGAAGAAGTATTCTAAAAACAATAATAATCAGAGATCTTTTCTACAGGAACCAACCAAACCTGTCACTTAAGGGCCTCTGTGCCAGGCTGCTGAATGCACAGGGTAATAGATTACTTTTGCAGACTATGCCTTTTTACAGCACTGAAAGGTCCTTTTACGACCAATTTCTAGCGAACGGCCGTTGCTTCAGTATTTATTTCAGTACCTCTTTCCTGCTATTGTGTTCCTTATGACACCTTGGAGGACAGAGTCTATCAGGTGATTCAAGAGGTCCATCATCTCAGGATAAACCACTGCTCAGAGCTCCCAGAGTCTATATGCTTCTTGAAGACTTGCTGCAGTTGTTAGAGAGCACTGAAGGCTGAGCTTCCAATAGGAAGTACAAGTGTAGAGTTGTGCACCTGGGAAAGAACAACTCCATGGATCAGTATAGGTTGGAGACTGACCTGCTGGAGAGCAGTGAAGGGGAAAAGGACCTAGAGGTCCTAGTAGAGGGGAGGTTGACCATGAGCCAGCAGTGTGCCCTTGTGGTCAAGAAGGTCAATGCCATTCTGAGGTGTATTGGAAGGGCTGTGGCTAGTAGGCTGAAGAGAAGTTCTCCTGCTCCTCTACTCTGCCCTGGTGAGGCCACATGTGGAGTACTGTGTCCAGTTCTGGGCCACTCAATTCAAGAAGGACCTCAAGGAATTGCTTGAAAGAGTCCAGTGCAGAGCCACAAAAATGATTAAGGGAGTGGAACACCATTATGAGGAGAGCTTGAGGGAGCTGGGGTTGTGCTGCTTGGAGAGGAGGAGCCTGAGAGGTGACCTAATTCATGTTTATAAATACGTGCAGGGTGAGTGCCAGGGGGCTGGAGCCAGGCTCTGCTGGGTGATGCCCAATGACAGGACAAGGGGCAATAGGTGGAAGTTGAAGCATAGGAAGTTTCATGGAAACATAAGAAACAATTTTTTCACTGTGAGAGTGATGGAACAGGTTGTCCAGGAGGGCTACGGAGTCTCACTCTTTGGAGATATTCAAGACCCTCCTGGATGGGTTCCAATGTGATCTGGTATAGGTGGTCCTGCTTTGGCAGGGGGTTGGAACTAGGTGATGCTTTGAGATCCCTTCCTGCCCCTGACATTCTGTGATTCTGTGATACTTCAGTGGTATTCTTTGCCTCAGATTCTTGAGCTGTCCCTTAACATTGCAATTAAACTAACTAAATAACTAAATAACTATATAAATATCGGTGTCACAGTGTCACAGTATCACCAAGGTTGGAAGAGACCTCGAAGATCATCAAGTCCAACCCATCACCACAGACCTCAAGATCAGACCATGGCACCAAGTGCCATGTCCAAACCCACCTTGAACACCTCCAGGGACTCCACCACCTCCCTGGGCAGCCCATTCCAGCAGTCAATGACTCTCTCAGTCAAGAACTTTCTCCTCACCTCCAGCCTAAACTTCCCCTGGCACAGCTTGAGACTGTGTCCTCTTGTTCTGGTACTGCTTGCCTGAGAGAAGAAGATAACCTCCCCCTGGCTACAACCACCCTTCAGGTAGCTGTAGACAGCAAGAAGGTCTCCCCTGAGCCTCCTCTTCTCCAGGCTAAACAATCCCAGTTCCCTCAGCCTCTCTTCATAGGGTTTGTGCTCGAGGCCTCTCACCAGCCTTTTAAAACGAGAAGGTAGGAGTTTAAACTGATGTGAATCACTTGAATGAACCATTGGTGAGCCAACAGAAGCATCAGCTGCCAGGCTTGGAAGCTAATAAGCTTCATAACAGCTATGAGCTACCTATTATGAGGACAGGCTGACAGGGTTGGGGCTTCTCAGCCTGCAGAAGAGAAGGCTTCCAGGAGACCTTATTGTAGCCTTGCAGTATCTGAAGGGGGCCTACAGGAAGGCTGGGGAGGGGCTATTGACAAGGGCTTGCAATGACAGGACAAGGGGCAATGGGTTTGAACTGGCAGAGGGGAGATTTAGACTGGATGTCAGGAGGAAGTTCTTCACAGTGAGGGTGGTGAGACACTGGAACAGGTTGCCCAGGGATGTTGTGGCTGTTCCCTCCCTGGAGGTGTTCAAGGCCAGGTTGGATGAGGCCTTGAGTGAGCTGTACTAGTGGGAGGTGTCCCTGCCTGTGGCAGTGGGTTGGAACTAGATGATCCTTGAGGTCCCTTCCAACCTTACCATTCTATGATCCTATGATTCTATAACAAATACAACATAGAGAATTATAAACAAAATGTATGTATCAAAACTCAGATTGCCAGGTTCTAGAGGTGAAAAATGACAAGCATCATAAAGTCTATGATGATATATAAAGTTAGGAGAATTCTCTTACACATACACACACTGAAATGATTAGCAAAACATTAATAAATGTGAAGGCTCAGTGCAGAAAAGGTGTTTCATCTGTTAGTGTCAGTGCCTCACACAAAAACAGTGCACTCTAACTTCCAGTTTTCCTAGAGGCACAGCTGGGAAAAAAAATCCACAGCTTTGCTCTTGGCAAATGGAGAAAGATGTTAAGGGAGAAAATGTAAAAGAGCATGATAATGGATGGACTTGCAAAGTGCTCAAAAAGAGGTTTTGAAAGATCCTTCTGCTTGGTGGATAATGACAAAGAAAGGGATTTGGCAGGTTGGTCAGCTTGCTGGGCTGGTCAGGCTGCCAAGAGCTGGCAGGACATATCAGTCTTTGCTGCTCCCCTGTTCAGTAGAAATTGCTCTCTAGAATTAATAATCAGATACATTATTTTGTAGCTGCCTCTGCATGTTTAGTATCCTAAAGGCCACATAAAACACACTGAGGACCATGACAAGTGGTGTATAAAGCAATGATCATGCTGGCCAAGTCTTTATATTTACAGCAAGGTACACAGCAGCTGTCACAGAAGGAAGAGCTACCTAGCAGGAGGACCAGCTGCAGGCTTTGCAAACAGAAAGGTAAGGGCTCCAGTGTGGTACCTGGGGGGGTGAAAGAAAGCAACTTTGTGTTCTCTCCTAGAAACTGACTGCAGTAAGAATGCAGAGACCAGCTCAAAGAAATGGAAGGGGCAGGAAACAGTAAGCTCAGCTAAGTCTCAAGACTCTAACAAGTAGGTGTGAAACCCAGCAGTTTACAGGCCCCCTCTGTGCCCTGATGAAATGCACAGGAGATGAAGGAAGTAATCAATTGGTTTTACTTAGAATGAAGTGATGAACCTTTTCACAGCACAGTTTGGGCTGACCTCCCTGTGCACCTCCCAGGGGAGAGATCTGCTTTGAGGTATCTGATCTTATCCAGATACAGCAGAGTGCTTTGGCTCATCCATTTAATTGAGTGATACTAATTATTGTTTCACCTAGGCCTGTGATAACACTTAAGAGTTTAAACACACAACCCCCACCCCCCTTTTTCTTTCCATTCAAGTTAGGCATGATAGCATCATGCTGGAAATGAATTGAAAGAAGCATGAGATGGTTATGAAAAAACAAGAAAAAAATCAGTAGAAGGAGCAAGTCCTAGAGACATGAAACCCCACCTCATAACCATGGTGATGTAATTTACAAATATTTGTCATTCATGCAGCCTAGCCATTTTATTCCCAGAAGGGTTAGGAAACCAGCTGCTGAGTAATAACAACTGACAAGAAGAGACTGGGGCACTGCTGCTGGTATCGAGCAGGAAGGAGAATCAGTGGCAGAAAATTATGAGATGTCAGTTGCTACTAAACCATCATTTTGTTATGCTTGCATCTAACTTGATCATGTTCACTGATCAGAGACAAAATTCAGTTTAACCTTAGCCTCAGAGTTGAAGGGAGAAGTGGTAAAATCAATACAGAGTACTAGAAGTGTGCGTGCTGCAAAAGACCTCTGGTGGTCATCTAGTCCCAGCTACTTTCAAAGTACTGCTGACTCCAGTGATTTATCAGGATGCTTGGGGCCTTGTTCAGGTTGAAATCACCAACCCTACTGAGAACTCTGTCCCAGTGTGTAGCAGGAACACTAGCAGTGAATTATTTTTCCTTATGTCTAGCTGCAACCTGTCCCCATTGCTTCTTGTCTTTCTGCTGTGCACCTCTGAAAAGAACCTGGATCCCTTTTCCCTGCTCCTCCCCTTTGATTTGCTGAAGAGAGCAATTACATCTGGCCCCAGCTTAGCCTTCTTTTCCCCAGGCTAAGGAAATCCATCTCTCTCAGCCTCCCCTTGCACATCATTTCTTTCAGCTCCTTACTGCCTGTTAAGAGACTAACCCTCCGCTGATCACATTCCTGTGGCAGTCTCTTTCTTGTAGGGAGCATTCAGACAGATTTTGTCACCTTGTTGTCCCTCTCTCCAGTCCATATCTCCCTATTCTGGCTGAAAGGAAGCTGTAGCACTGTCAAAAGTCAAGATAAAAGACATCTGCTGCTTTTGTTCAGTAAAATAATCTTAGGAATCACTTGGGCTTGTCAAATAAGACTATTACTGAATATGAGCTGACTCTTCAGAGTTACCTTCTTGTGCTGGACATGTCGTACTGGATGGTTTAAAATTACCAATAGAAAGGTGGGGCTAAGTTTCTTTTAAGCTTAAAACAGTCATATTCTCTGTTACAATGGAACAGCTCCTTTGAATGGGCTTCAAGAAGACAGATTTCATTAAATTCAAAGGATTGTTAGGCAAAAACTCATGGGAAGCATATAAAGAGAGGAAAGAAAAGATGAAGAGAGTTAATTGTAGTATCTAGTATATAATCTTTGGGCTAATTTTCTCCTCTCTGACATGCATTTCTTTCATTCACAGAACACAGCCATGGATCTGAGACCAGCTCCACACCTTGGCTAATGGGCAGGCTACGAGAGTTGGACAAGCTACGAGAGTTGGGGCTCTGCAGCCTGGAGAAGAAAAGGCTTCCAGGAGACCTTAGAGTAGCCTTCCAGTATCTGAAGGGGGCTACAGGAAGGCTGGGGAGGGACTATTGACAAGGTCTTGCAATGACAGGACAAGGGGCAATGGGTTTGAACTGGCAGAGGGGAGATTTAGACTGGATGTTAGGAGGAAGTTCTTTACAGTGAGGGTGGTGAGACACTGGCACAGGTTGCCCAGGGAGGTTGTGGTTGCTCCCTCCCTGGAGGTGTTCAAGGCCAGGTTGGAGGAGGCCTTGAGTAACCTGTACTAGTGGGAGGTGTTCCTGTCTATGGCAAGGGTTTGGGACTAGATAATCCTTGAGGTCCCTTCCAACCTTACCATTCTATGATTCTATGATCGTGTGAATGGCATCCTGGCCTGTATCAGGAATAGTCTGGCCAGCAGGACCAGGGATCTGATCTTACTCCTGTACTCAGTCCTGGTGAACACATACTGTGTGCAGTTTGAGGGCCCTTACTACAAGAAGGACATTGAGGTGCTGGAGTGTGTCCAGAGTAGCGCAACAAGGTTGGTGAAGGGTATTGAGAACAAGTCATATGAGGAGCTGCTGAGAGAGCTGGGGTTGTGCAGCCTGGAGAAGAGGAAGTTGAGGGGAAGACCTTGCTGCCCTTTACCACCACCTGAAAGGAGGTTGTAGCCAGGTGGATGTCAGTCAGTTCAACTGTGGAACAAGTGACAAGGCAAGAGAAAACTGCCTCGAGTTGCACCAAGGGAAGTTTAGGTTGGGTATTAGAAAGAATGTCTTCACTGAAAGGGTCATGGACACTGGAATGGCTTGCCCAAGGAGGTGGTGGAGTCCCTATGCCTGGAGATACTTAAGAGTCATTTAGACATGCTGAGGGATGTGGTTTGGTCAAGGACTTGTCAGTGTTAGGCTAGTGATTGGACTCAATGATCCCAAAGGTCTTTTCCAACCAAGGCAATTCTGTGATTCTCTGATATTCTGTCACCTTGCAGCAGCAACTTCATCTGAGAACATGCAGTTCTAGTTCCTGTTCTAGCTAACACTTAGGAGTAGGAGTGGATGTCAGGTCTACAGAAGAAGTGGATAGGAACGGAAGGCTCTTGAATTTCTTTCTCCATCATGGTTGGCAGCTCTTGGTAAAAGCCTACTGGATAAAAGGATACTGCTTGGCATCTTCTGTTCCCAGCATGTGACCGTTTGTGGTGGTTTGGGGTAGCTCAGGAACACCAAACAGACCAAAACAGGTGGCTGGAAGAGCCCCTGGTCTCCACACTCCTTTGAGGTCATGTGTAAAGTAAATGTCAGGCCATAATCACCACCAGCTGGGCAGAGGTGCATTTGAGAGTGTGGAGATACACTTGGGGCAATTAAGATTTCACATGAGATTCCAGGCACACTTAGACCCCCACCAAAAAGCAGCTTAGTGGCAGTCCTGAGGACTGAGATTTCACACTTAGGATTGGATCTGCTGAAATACTTTGGCAGCTCTAGTTTTTGGTTGGTTTTTTTTTTTTCTCCCCAGCTCCAGTTGCACCATGGCATGTTTTATTCTCTTTTAAGTCACCATCCTGCAAAGATATTTCAATATCAGTAATTCAGTGCAAGTTCTGAGAAACACCATAAATAACAGATGATATATGTGGGGGGAAAAAAATAAAATTATATCCTGTATAGTTTTACTGGTTGATATTAGTTGACCTTTAGGTACAATTTCATTTTGAGCTTCTTAAAACAACCACACTTTAGGCACTATTAAATGAGAAGGAAGAAAAAACCCTCTTAAATGTAGAAGAAATCTATAAAGGCTGAGAAGTGTTCAATAGATTGAAATGACCAAGACTGAGGCTGCCTTTAAGAATGTGTTATGATATAGACAATAAATACAAGACTACATTTTCTTTACAGGGGACCTCTTCCCCCCTTCAGCACAAGCCATGATTTGTGTTTGCTTCATACACAGAATTCCACCTTTTTTATAGTGTCTCCTCACCCTGTGTTCCATACAGCAGGCAAACCTTTCTCTGAAGGCCAAGCTGTTATTTTCTTCACAAGATTTTCTGTGATGTTTGTTTCAATGTCTGAAGGCTTCACAAATTGTAGTCAGGCTTCTCAGCAATCCTTGGCATGAGCACAACTCAGCATCAAGGCACAGATACTCAAAATCAAGGATCTTTGCCTGAGCTGTGGATATTAGTGCAGCAAGCTGAGCTTGTTGTAATGTTTTTTTCAGAGTTCTCATTAAATAAAGTCTCATTAAATGAAGTCTCCTCTACCTAACTAAGTCACCTGAGGCAGGTAGGTTTCAGCTGTTTCAAAGACTTGGAGGTCTGTGGTATCAGGTTGGACTTGGTGATGTTTGAGGCCTCTTCCAACCTTGGTGATAGTGTGTGATACTTTCTAGAACTTCTGGAAACGAGACCACAAGTTTTAGCCAATGACTTAAGACATGGAATAAGACAATCAGATGAAAGCTGCTGGCAGAGTCATTGGTGTTTACAGGCATAGATAGCAAATACTCCAGAACAGAACTGCTTTGACCATGGCACCACTCTCCCATTCTCTGCCTATTCACCATATTTTCTACGCCAGCATGGGACAGAGCTCCTACATCTCAGCTATTTGCCTCTCATTTCATACTCCCAAAGCTCTGATTCATACTATGAAAGACTGCAAGTCAACAGCCTACTCATTTAATTGCTATTTAGCAGCTGTTCTCCTGGTACCTGTATTACAGACTTGCAGACATACACTTACAGATCAGCCTTTCACAGATCCCAGTATGATTCCTCCCCCTCGTTTGGACCTCCCTGGTGTCTGCTTTTTGCTTCCTCTGCCTTTGAGGATGTTTCTCCACCACTCTGTGTGGCAATTATGGTAAAGATTGGGCAATGACTGCCTGGGGCAGCACTCTGGAGAGAAGGTCAGAGGGCCATGGAGCTGTACACAAGCCAGCAATGTGCCTTGCAAAAATGAAAATTAATAACATACTGGAGTGAGGCCAGCGAAGAGCTACTGAAATGGTTAGGGATTGGAGAACATGAGCCTCCCAGTATCTGAAGGGAGCTACAGGAGGGCTGGGGAAGGACTATTGACAAGGTCTTGTAATGACAGGATGAGGAGTAATGGGTTTAAACCGGCAGAGGAGAGATTGAAACTAGATGTTAGCAGGAAGTTTTTCCAGTGAGGGTGGTGAGACACTGGCACAGGTTGCCCAGGGAGGTTGTGGAGCACAGAATCCAGATTTATTTACAGTGCTCAGACTGTTTTGGGGCTGGTTTGATTGTTTATAGACAGCATCAGTTCTGTCCAATCCACTCGTGCAAGGCAGTTTTCACAATCCCCAAAACTACAAAAAAGTAGTTTTGCAAATGTGTCCAGAGAAGGGCCACGAGGATGAGCAAAGGGCTGGAGCACCTTTCCTATGAGAAGAGACTGAGGCTGTTCAGTTTGGAGAGGAGAAGGGTCCTAGCTGACCTTATTGTGGCCTTTCAGTGTCTTAAGGGGCCTACAAGAAAGCTGGGGAGGGACTTTTTAGGATGTCAGGGAGTGATTGGACTGGGGGGAATGGAACAAAGTTAGAAATAGGTAGATTCAGACTGGAGGTTAAGAAGAAGTTCTTCACTGTGAGAGTGGTGAGACCCTGGAAGGGGGTGACCAGGGAGGTGGTAGAAGCCTCATCCCTGGATGTGTTTAAGGCCAGGCTGAATGAGGCTCTATCCAGCCTGATCTCGTGTGAGGTGTCCCTGTCCATGGTAATGGGGTTGGAACTGGATGATCCTTGTGGTCCCTTCCAACCCTGACTGATTCTATGATTAAACCTAGATGTACTCTCAAATCAAATAAATATTGCAGAGTGCAGGCTCCATGTTTGTGCAGATGATTTCTTTGTGCAAGCAAAAAAAAAAAAAAAAAAAAAAATGCTTCAACACTTCTGGAATTTTTACCCAAGGAAGAGTATTTATGATGTGGGAAGGACGAAGTCTCTGCAAAATTAATACCTCCTTAAAGTCCAAGGCACAGTCCCACTAGAGCTGGAAAAAAAAAATGCAGACTTTAAAGCACTAGCAAGTGTAGCTTTAAGATATTCTCAGTGGTCTATTTTGCTTAGAGCTGGAATCCTAAATCTAGCAAAGCCCAGAGCTTCCAAGCACCATTATACTCATGCTACATAGAGGTGATCAAAAATACAGTTATAACACTTGCATGGCAGTAGCAAGCCTCTGCTTGACTCCTCTTGTCAAGTGAAAGCCAATATTGCTTGCACTAATTCTACCCTTGTGCATTGTTCCTCCCACTATGGCTAGTGCTGCAGTGGCAATTGCTGCTCTGGTTGCTCAGGAATATGAAAGGCAGGTGATGGGTCTCATGGTAAAACCTAGCTAGAGTCAACAGATCAACTAGAAGTGTCTGGAAACAGCCTATGTAAATGGATATCTCTGCTCTTTTGCCTTTAACCTACTGTCCTAAATTGCAAATATTGCAAAAAGGCAATAAGAACACACACAGAGCTTTAAAATTAATGGATAAATCAGCAAATCATTGCAATTAGAGTGCAGAGCAATATTTCTCAATTAAAGGCTCACAAAAGATTTTTTTTTCCCCCCTTGTGTTCCAGCATACCGAAAGAGCAATTCCTTGGAGTGCTGTCAGAGGACAAAAGTTCATTTTATCATCCCAGTGGGTAAGGATTTCTCATTTTAAAATGCCTTTTTTCCTTTTTTTTCTCCTCCATTGGCAGCAGATACACATATGAAGCTCCTACCTTCATTACAGCCTTTAAAGCATGCTCATTGGGAACAACCTAGCAAACAGATGCCAAGCCTTTAATGAGAATTGCCCCAATATCAGACAACAATGTTAGCAGAATTAAAACTTCAATATTTAAGCAGTCTCTGCAGTGTTTGAGCAACACACATAGCAGCCTGGTTATTAAACTTTTATTTAGAAAAATGAAAAAAAAACAAAAACAAAACAAACCAACAAAACACTCTGCATTATTATTTATTCCCCACCCCCCCCTCCACCTTGCTGTTCAAACTCTTTGGCCAGATGGAATTTGGCTTATACAGTAAAAAATTAAAAAAAAAAAGCCAACCAAACCAACCAACCAAACAACCCCCCCCAAAACAAACAAAAAAACCAAAAAACCAACCCACAAACCCAGATTTAAATCAGTTTAGGAATGGCAGGTGTAAATGTGGGGTGCAAAAATATCAATGTAAAGTGCATTGCTGGAGAAAATTTAATTATAATTGTTCCTCTTCTGAAATTATTGAATTAAAAGGACAGTGGGAAGATGTTTTAGAGTAAAAATACAACAGATAATATCATGTTAGGGTTCTTTCATACTGTCAGGTTTCTAGGGTTTTTTTGTTTTTTTTTCATAGGCTCACAGGATGTCAGAGGTTGGAAGGGACTCAAAGAGATCATTGAGTTCAACCCTCCCTGCCAGAGCAGGACCAGACAATCCAGCTCAGGGCACACAAGAATACATCCATATGTGCTTTGAAAGTCTCCAGAGAAGGAGACTCCACAAAGTCTCTGGGGAACCTGTACCAGTGCTCTGTGACCTTCACAGTCAAGAAGTTCCCCCTTGTGCAGCTTCCATCCATTGCTCCTTGTCCTATCCCAGGGAGCAGGTGAGCAGAGCCTGTACCACTCCCTCCTGACCCCCAGCCCTCAGATATTTATAAACTTTGATTAAATCCCCTCTCAGTCTTCTCTTCTTCAGACAAAGCAGCCCCAGGTCCTCATCAGGCAGTGTTCCAGTCCCCTCATCAACCTCATAGCCCTCCACTGGACCCTCTCCAGCAGATCCCTGTCCCTCTTCAACTGAGCCCAAAACTGAACACAGTACTCAATATGGGGTCTCACCAGGGAAGAGTAGAGGGAGAGGAGAACCTTCCTTGATCTGCTGGACACAGTTTACCTAATACATCCCATAAAAACATAGAACACAGAATCACAGAATCCAGTTTGAGTTGGAAGAGACCTCCAAAGCTCCTCCAGTCCAACCCTCCTGTCATGAGCAGGGACATTAAATCAGGTTGCCCAGAGTCCTGTCAGACCTTGAATATTTCCAAGGATGGGGCCTCAACTTCTTCCCTGGGCAACCTGTTCCACTGTTCCATTACCCTCATGATAAAGAGTTTCCCTCTGACACAAGCTAAGTTTAAAACTGGTCTTGAGGTGCCATACTATGGCATTTTAATCTTTCCTTTTAAATTTAAGCTCAACTCCAAATGTCTTAGACTTAGCATTTTCAATTTGGGGACAACGTTGTTGTGACAAGAGTTATCTGCCCTAAATTAGGCTAAAGGTGCACTTGGTAATATTGTACTTTTAAAGTAAGCACAGTCTGCCTATTTAATATTCAAGCTAATGCATAAATAATATTTGTTATATTCAAAGTAAATAATAAGCCAAAAGGATGCAGTATGGTGAAGATTTGATGTCTCAAACTTAATTTGGGTTGTGAATTTTCTCATACTGTCTCCTTCCTGCTTTTGCTTTTTGGTTTTTTTCTTTTTTCTTTTTTTTTTTTTCCCCATCTTTTTGGACAGTCCTGGCTTCAGTCTGAAATAATAATGACCAGTACAGGACAGAGGGGTTATACTACTCAGGAAAACAGAACTCCATGCAGCAGATATTTCTTGTCACCTGCACTGCTCAATGTCTTCCTGAGTATACACCTCAAGGCTTTTCTTGTACATATTTAATATTCCTCTCTTTATAAAGTCATATATAGACAACTGGCATGTCCCAGCCTCAGGCCCTCTCCTATTTCATGTGAACAAGCTTTATAGACTACCTAGTTTTAATTTATATCTAATAGATTTAAACTAAAGCTTGTGACACACATGTCCACACTAAGTAAAACCAGAGTGAAGTGCTTGCAGTTAGTCTTCTACACATCTTTAACTGAGAGAAAATGACCTGGGACCCGAGTAAGAAACTACTCTGGGAAACACAAGAGCTGGATTGAGATCCACTTCTGTCTGTGAGTATATCTATGTCTCTCTCTCTCTCTACAACCACCACCACATCACCTGCTCCAAAAGGATAAAGGATTTAAATCAGGATTAGGTACAAGTAGGTGCAAGTGCTTAGAATTTGGTTTTGTTGTGTTTGTTGGGTTTTTTAATAGGGAAAGAGGAATGTAGCTGGTAGATAAATCAAAAAAAGGACAAAAAAGGAAAAAAGATGTACAATAAGAAGATTTTTTTATCTAATCAATTGTTTTCTTTCATTTTAAACACATCTGCAATAAACAGAAAACAAATGGAGGTCCAGAAAGCTGTCTGTAGTCCCCTTTTCTTCCCTAGCACAAAGGCAAGGTTCCTAGGGTTGCCCCATTCAGAAAGCGGAGGTTGAATCATAGAATCATAGAATCAACCACATTGGAAGAGACCTCCAAGCTCATCCAGTCCAACCTATCACCCAGCCCCAGCCAATCAACCAAACCATGGCACTAAGTGCCCCATCCACTCTTTTCTTGAACACCTCCAGGGATGGTGACTCCACCACCTCCCTTGTCAGCCCATTCCAATGTCAATCACTCTCTCCGTGAAGAACTTCCTGCTAATATCCATGTATACTTCTGCAATGAAATCAGCAGGCACCACCCAGCACTGTACATGAAGACCTGGAATCCATCTCTCTCATTTTCTTCTATTCAATCACATTTCCACTTGGTAAAAGAAGAGTAGGTGTCAACATTTCCTTCCAGTCCTTAGTGTGCTACAGGTAGCACTGCTTTCTCCGCAACAATCCACATGCATTTCCAAGCATGGAAAGGATCTGAGAAGGACCACATAAAAGGAAAAGACTGGTGGGCAGTGCCACTCAAGACCCTGGTTTGGTTTTGGGGGTTTTACACAGGACATGATAGGAGACTCTGTACCTTCATATCACTGAAGGTTCTTTGTCATCTGTCCTGCAGTTGCTTCTCCCCAAGACCGGAGGAGGGAGAGCAGAAAAAAAACACATCTGGGCAAGCCAGGACATGTATAAGCCTATTTTGGCCTTCTTAGACCTACCATGACACATGGCAAGGCATGTTGTTACTTGTCATCAGCACTGGGCCATATCCCCAAAGGCTGGACAATGCCTTGAGCAACCTGGTTTAGTGAAGGGTGTCTCTGCCCTTGGCAGGGGGATTGGAACTAGATGATTTTTAAGATCTCTTCCAACCCAAACCACTCCATGATTCTATGATTCTGTGATTCTATGATTCTATGATTCTATGATTCTATGATTCTATGATTCTATGATTCTATGATTCTATGATTCTATGATTCTATGATTCTATGATTCTATGATTCTATGATTCTATGATTCTATGATTCTATGATTCTATGATTCTATGATTCTATGATTCTATGATTCTATGATTCTATGATTCTATGATTCTATGATTCTATGATTCTATGATTCTATGATTCTATGATTCTATGATTCTATGATTCTATGATTCTATGATTCTATGATTCTATGATTCTATGATTCTATGATTCTATGATTCTATGATTCTATGATTCTATGATTCTATGATTCTATGATTCTATGATTCTATGATTCTATGATTCTATGATTCTATGATTCTATGATTCTATGATTCTATGATTCTATGATTCTATGATTCTATGATTCTATGATTCTATGATTCTATGATTCTATGATTCTATGATTCTATGATTCTATGATTCTATGATTCTATGATTCTATGATTCTATGATTCTATGATTCTATGATTCTATGATTCTATGATTCTATGATTCTATGATTCTATGATTCTATGATTCTATGATTCTATGATTCTATGATTCTATGGTTCTATGATTCAATGATTCTATCACTCTGTGATTCTATCACTCTGTGATTCTATGATTCAATGATTCTATGATTCAATGATTCAATGATTCTATGGTTCTATGATTCTATGATTTAATGATTCTATGGTTCTGTGATTCTATGACTCTGTGATTCTATGATTCAATGGTTCAATGATTCTATGATTTTATGATTGTATGATTGTACCATTCTATGATTCAATGATTCTATGGTTCTGTGATTCTATGACTCTGTGATTCTATGATTCAATGATTCAGTGATTCAATGATTCAATGATTCTATGATTCTATGATTCTATGAACTTATTTTCCCCTAGAAGCGAGCAATTGGTTAATTGCTGCTCCTTGATGGAAAGGTAAATGTGTACTTCATCTCTTTATAAAATTATGTTCTGAACTCAGGTATTTTTCTGAGGCAGCCCAGATTTTTAAAGGAACTTGAAGACAGCTCTTCTGTTATCTGAAAGTACCTGCAAGTGCACCAAAGCTTTGCCACAAGTATGCTTTTTTAACCAAATTGGTGCTGTGGAGATGTTTACATACACAGTAATTTGCCTTTAAGGGAGACCTCTATTATCCACTGCCTGTTAGGTCACACATATCATTTTCCTCCCCTAAACACTGACAAAGATAACCACCTGAGAAGCTGAAAACGAATGCAAGACGATTTGTTTAAAGAGGGAGGTGTATTTTTTTCTCCACATTTTGCCTCTAGCTGACTAACTGCAATTTTGAGTGCAATTATTTCTCCCTGAGATCACACTTGCAGATATGCAGTAGAAAGAAATCTCTTCTAAAAGCCTTGTTTTGAATATGGATGAGTGAAAACCATTTCTGCAACCTGTATCTGAAGGCCATTTAATATTTTTTGTTGGTTTCCCCCCGCCAAGGAATTAACCCATAACTCCTGGGAAATGACATTGCCTTCTAAATTAACATCAAATATCTTGGAGAACTACTGGGAGAAGATTCAGCTCTGGCCATAGAGGATATATTGTGTTACATTTCAGAAACCATTTTCTGCTATAGCATAGGAACATGGGAGGAAGAAATAGCAGCTATAAGCATGTAAATAGATAGGGAAATGACAGCAGTTAACACTGAAGCATTCCATTTGAATACTTCTTACTAACCAGATTTTAATATTACTAAAAGAGTTGACAGCTTTAACTTTTTTAAGCAAGTGGCTGGGGCCAATCTCTTTTCAGTGGTTTGCAGCAATAAGACAAGGAGCAACAAGCTGGAACACAGAAGGTTTCACCTCAACATGAGGAGCAACTTCCTTACAGTGAGGGTGATGGAGCCCTGCAACAGGCTGCCCAGAGAGGTTGTGCAGCCTCCTTCTCTGGCAACATTCAAAACCTGCCTGGATGTGCTCCTGTTGGAGGGAGTCCAGAAGAGGTCACGAAGATGCTCAGAGGGCTGCAGCAGCTCTGCTGTGAGGACAGGCTGAGAGAGTTGGGGCTCTGCAGCCTGGAGAAGAGAAGGCTTCCAGGACACCTTAGAGTAGCCTTCCAGTATCTGAAGGGGGCCTACAGGAAGGCTGGGGAGGGACTATTGACAAGGGCTTGTAATGACAGGACAAGGGGCAATGGGTTTGAACTGGCAGAGGGGAGATTTAGACTGGATGTTAGGAGGAAGTTCTTTACAATATTGGTGGTGAGGCACTGGCACAGGTTGCCCAGGGAGGTTGTGGATTCTCCCTCCCTGGAGGTGTTCAAGTCCATGTTGGATGAGGCCTTGAGTGACCTGTTCTAGTGGGAGGTGTCCCTGCCTATGGCAGGGGGTTGGAACTGGATGATCCTTGAGGTCCCTTCTAACCTTACCATTCTGTGATTCTATGATTCTGTGTGAACTACCCTAAGGGATCCTACCTCGGCAGGAGGGTTGCACTGGATGATCTCTGGAAGTCACTTCCAACCTCTAAAGTTCTGTGATTCTGTGAACTCATGAACCCTTGAAAACTTGAAATTTATTTGCCTTTACATCTCAATGTTATATTTACATTAAAATCCCTACTGAGTCAGGGTTTGAGCTCCACTCAGCTAGCCAAACACGCACACCGGTTACACACCGCAGCACATTTCTTTTTCTCTGACTGAGAGGACTTGGAGAGAACGACATTAATCCCTGTTTCAAAATTAACCACAAAATCAAACAGCTCTAAACCTCCTGTGGAGAGGCATCCATCTGCTTAGGGTGAGGATAATCAGGGAAAATATCAAATTGAAGCTGTTTCGCGGAATCGCTGTAACGTGTCAGAGAACAAAGATGTAAATAAATTAGTTCATCAAAGCCAGGAGTTTTCTGCTTCCCCTCACCATAGATATTCATTGCAGCTTAATGTTTTTCCTGAGGTATTCTTCATTTCAAATTGTTTACAACTCGGGCCATTTTGTGAAGGCAGCTGCTGAATGATAAATTCCCAATGATTAGGGATCACAAGGACAGGTAAGATTGGATCTGAGCTTTCATTTCACTTCATAATAGTACTGGTTAGCAGCAGTGAGGACATGGATCACTGAAGAGGTTTGCTGAAGAACTGTGACAGAAACATTGAGATTAGCATGAACAGAGACTCCAAAAACTCTCAGCAGTCCTAAAGGGCACAAAGGACACTTCCAAACTCAGCCACCTTCTCCAGTCCAGACCGAATGGTGAGGACTCAGAGCTGGTGTCCAACTGGAGACAACTGTCATGGTGCTTAACAGAAGCAGGAAATGTGAGTGAAGTACAGTTTCTTTCAAAATTTTGCTCCTGTGACATTTTGCTCCTATAAGGATTCCCATGGAGTTTGTGGCAACAGTGCAGCTGTATTATTTCCTGCAGCATAGACAAGGTGATGATTCTCCAGGTCCCCAGAGCAGTACGAAGAGCTAGTGAGAACACCAGCAATGACAGCTGCCATAGAAGCTGCTCAAGTTTATGGGTGGAAGAGGTGGGTAAAGATACCAAGTGGTCAATGAGGAATTCTCTGCCTGAGAACAGTAGGTAGCTTTTAAAATGTTGTGTTCTCCCAGGAAAGGTAAAAAAACCAAAAGGCATTTAATCAGCCTTCAGCTCTTCATAGCCTGGTTAATGTTGTTGTGGACTTAGATGGGGGAACAGAAGAAGAGAGCAGCAAGGAAAGGTTATAGACTCAGATAGGTGAACAGAGGAAGCAAACACCAAGGGAGGGTTATGGACTTAGATGGGAGAACAGAGGAAAATAACACCAAGGGAGGGTTATGGACTTAAATGGGAGAACAGAGGAAAATAACACCAAGGGAGGGTTATGGACTTAGATGGGAGAAAGATGAGGAGAGCACCAAGGAAAGGTTATGGACTTAGATGGGAGAACAGAGGAGGAGAGCAGCAAGGAAGGATTATGGACAGATGTGAGATCAGAGGAGGAGAGCACCAAGGAAGGGTTATGGACAGATGGGAGAACAGAGGAGGACAGCATGGAGGAAGGATATTCTCTGTAACTTCCAGGAGCTAAAGCCCCTAGAGCCCTGCAGCCTTGCCGTGCTTTGCCTTGCTCTTGCTTCACATTCCACAACCTGTGTGAACTGATTAACTTCTGGGTGCTAAAGAAATGCCTACCTCTGTTTAGAATATTCATTTGTCAGATACTGTTATGATATTCACACTGCTTAATCAGGAAGGACTTTCTTCTACTATTTACCCCTAGAGTGCTACACAGAAGTCTGTGTCAGTAAGAAGAAACATCCTTTACTTGGGGCTGATTTGGGATTTAAGCCAAGCAGGGACATACCCAGCACAGCAGCAGCAAAAGAGTCCCCAAAAGAAGATCTTTTTGCCAGGCAGCCTTGCACCTACCACATCTCTAAAGCAAATATGCTTAAAATTATTTCCCATAGTGCTGGTGTTGCCTGCCACAGCAGCAGCAAACAGTGGTGCCATTGGTGACTTTGGAGCACAAGATGGCACCTCCTCATGGCATACTGTCCCCCGTGGCACATCTTACCCTACAATCACCCACCACATCCACAATCGCCCTATGCCTGTGTGGCCTCTGCCTGCTGGGGCAGTATGGGCACTTACCCAGCACCTCTGACCATACAATTTATGAGCAAACTGGTTCTTAATGGTCTGGAGTGCACCGTGTGAAGTCCCCATTTCTTTTCAATCAAAGCATTTTATTCCTTCAGGGCCTTTGCATTTAAACACGATAGGGAGTTACTCTGCAGCTAATAAATGCATGCTACTATTCACCACTGTACACTCGAAGGCACAAGCTTTGCTTAAATTCACCAGCACTTACTTTTCCAAGCCTGTTCTATATTCATTACATACTTACATGTCCCCTACTTCTCTGCATTATGAGGATGCTTGCCATGAAATATATTTCCTTGGATTCCAGTATCTTCAAAACACCTCAGGTATTTTCACAGAATCCATTTTATTTTCTTCCCAGTGAAGTTTATTAAAATACCCACTGCTACAGGCAGCAGTACGTGGAATGGAGCTGTAACTCATCCTTAACTACCTTTCCCCAGTCAAGCTATGGAGTGCTGAATAAATGCAAACTCTCCTTTTAACGCTGTTGATTTTTGGACGCAGCATTTCCTTTGCTAATCAGGGTCGCTTCTTTAATAGCCATCAGTGTTCTTACAGCACAGGTGATTAAGCTTCTAGCTTCTCCCAGTTATCAGTGCTTCCAAAATACACAGCACAGTGAGGGTGGTGAGGCGTTGGCACAGGTTGCCCAGGGAGGTTGTGGCTGCTCAAGGCCAGGTTGGAGGAGGCTTTGAGTGAGCTGTACTAGTGGGAGGTGTCCCTGCCTATGGCAGGGGGTGGGAACTAGATGATCCTTGAGGTCACTTCCAACCTTACCATTCTATGATTCTATGATTCTGTGATTCTACTGAATTCTCCAATGCCTCACCTCAATCACTCCCATTTTGTCTGTTCTGTTTCCCTAGTGCTTATCAACGTAGCAAAGCAAGATCTCAAGTACTTGGGAACCACCTTAAGGACTTTTATCCAGGGTTAATTAATTCATAACACTGGACAGCACCTCTGAGCTACACTGAAGGCTCCAGGGAGACCTTGTAAGTGGCCTTGCAGTACCTGAAAGGGCCTACAAGAAAGCTGGGGAGGAACTGTTTGCAAGGGCTTGTTTTGCTAGGATGAGAGTCACCTTTTCTGTCACCTATGACATGCTTGGACAAAACAAGGAAATACTTCTTCCAGCTAAGGGAAAAAATTATAACTACTTGGAATAAACAGAGAATTTCACCTGCACAATCAGTCAGTATCAGTGATAGTAACCACCAACAGGTCAAGTTTAGAGCATGATTCATTTTAATGACTTGGGAGGAATTACCTATATTCACTGGCAATATCATCTTTGTGATGCTCAGTGACGGGGCAAGGGGCACTGGGTGGAAACTGAGGCATAGGAGGTTCCATGCAAACCTGAGGAGGATTTTTTTCCCTGTGAGGATGACAGAGCACTGGAACAGGCTGCCCAGGGAGGTTGTGCAGTCTCCCTCTCTGGAGATATTCAAGAACTATCTGATGTGTTCCAGTGTGATCTGGTCTAGGTGATCCTGCTCTGGCAGGGGGGCTGGACCAGGTGAGCTTTCGAAGTCCCTTCCAACCCCTGACATTATTCTATGATTCTATGATTCTTGCCTCTTCTGCAGTGAAAGAGTTGTGAACCAAGCACCACACATGCACCTCACAGGGACACAGTCAATATTTCCTATTTCCCCAAAACCCACGATTAACCAGTCCAGGTTTTGTGACATGAGGAGGCTTGGGAGAGACCTTATTGCTCTCTACAACTACCTGAAGGGAGGTTGTAGCCAGGTGGGGGGTGGTCTCTTCTCCTAGGCAACAAGCTACAGAATGAGGCGATGCAGCCTCAAGCTGCACCAGGTCAGGATTAGACTGGATCTTAGGAAGAAGTTCTTCACAGCAAGAGTGATTGGCACTGGAATTGGTTCCCCAGGAAAGTAGTGGAGTCACTGTCCCTGAAGGTGTTTAAGAAGAGGCTGGATGAGCCACTTAGTGCTATGGGTTAGTTAATTAGAAGGGTTAGGTGAGAGGTTGGACTGGATGATCTGGAAGGTCTCTTCCAATCTGGTTAATTCTGGGATTCTGTGATCTTCCCTCCACCCCCTGCATGGAACCCATGAATGATGTGGCTGTCACTCCATTTCTATTTGCCTCTACTCAATACCTCTGTGTCATCTTCACACCCTGCATTTCACCCTCCCTTGGCTGTGCTTCAGAGGGCAGTCTGTTCAGTTCATAGCAGAGGAGAATGATTGCCATGGTGGAAATAAACTGCTATATTAAAGATGCTAATCTCCTACAAGAAGAGCATAGGAAAAAATAATACCCAAACTAGGCAAACTTCAGCTGAAATTCTCTGTACCTTTTGGAACACAAAGGGCAACTCACAGAATGAGTGGTTTCCCATCTAGAGATGGGAATAGATGCCTTCCAAAAGGCTGCTTTAAATTGAACTGAAAGCCTGTGGATTGTAGAATCATAGAGTCATAGAATGGTAAGGTTGAAAGGGACCTCAAAGCTCATCCAGTTCCAACCCCCTGCCATAGGCAGGGACACCTCCCACTAGCACAGGTCACTCAAGGCCTCATCCAATCTGGCCTTGAACACCTCCAGGGAGGGAGCAGCCACAACCTCCCTGGGCAACCTGTGCCAGTGTCTCACCACCCTCACTGCAAACAACTTCCTCCTAACATCCAGTTTCAATCTCCCCCCTGCCAGTTCAAACCCATTGCCCCTTGTCCTGTCATTGCAAGCCCTTGTCAATAGTCCCTCCCCAGCCTTCCTGTATCAGTTTGAGGCAAAGCATGTGAAATGCTCTGATCTCTGAGGTGAGGAAGTTAAAGCAGACTAAAGGATGCTCCTTGCTTAAAATCCTGAACCTACATAAATTTTCCACATTCCTAGCCTTTTAAAATTTTTTTTTCCCCCTCTCAAATCCCTGGTTGCATTTCTGCTTATTCCAAGTCCTCCATTCTGCCCATCTCTTGGCCAAGCAAATTCATTTTGCTTAAAAGAAGTAGGTAGCAAAAACAACAAAGAAAAAAAAAAAAAAAAGTCAGTTTCTTCCCTAATTGCTGATTGTCAGGACCTGGCACAGGGAAACTGAAGGAGCTGCATGACTGGAGAGGCTGAACAATGCTGTAGTTGAAAATATTTACCAGCATTATTTTGAGGACAGTGCTAAAATAAATAAGAAACAGAGAGGGAATGAAAGACATAGCTTAAGCACCACAGGCTGTGCTTTGGCTTCGTTTCTCTGTTCTTTTGTTTGTATTGAATGCAGTTTCTGTTAATGGGAGATAGCAGTAACTAAGCACACTTCTCGAAGGCTGTTCAGAGGATCTTTTAATTTGTCTTTCTGGGGACAATAAACGGAAGCAAACGAAGTAGGATTTGTATGAGAGAGAACCTGGATGGAAATAAACACTTACTGTATTTCCAGTCCATATGTGACCTGGTTACATTGCAAGATACAGTGAAAAGAGATCCACAATACAAGGAACTAAGCAATGGAAGGGAGTCTTGGGTGGGGAATGGCTGAGAGCAGCCCTGAGGAAAAGGACCTAGGGGTCTGGGTTGCTGAAAAGCTCAACATAAGTCTGCAGTGTGTGAGTGCAGCCCAGACAGCCAACTAAGTCCTAGGCTGCATCAAGAGAAATGTAGGCAACAGGGCAAGGGAGGGGATTCTGCCCCTTTATTCTGCTCTCCTCAGACCCCACCTGGAGTCCTGTGTGCAGTTCTGGAACCCCCAGCACAGGAAGGACATGGAAGTGTTGGAGCGGGTCCAGAGGAGGTCACCAAGATGCTCAGAGGGCTGCAGCAGCTCTGCTATGAGGACAGGCTGAGAGAGTTGGGGCTCTGCAGCCTGGAGAAGAGAAGGCTTCCAGGACACCTTAGAGTAACCTTCCAGTATCTGAAGGGGGCTACAGGAAGGCTGGGGAGGGATTATTGACAAGGTCTTGTAATGACAGGACAAGGGGCAATGGGTTTGAACTGGCAGAGAGGAGATNTGGAACTGGATGATCCTTGAGGTCCCTTCCAACCTTACCATTCTATGATTCTATGAGTCTAAAGGGGAAAAATAGAAAGGAAAAGGAAGAACCTCAACATCTGATATTGTTCCATGCCTACCATCAGTTTATTTATCTTTGCAAATTACAGTGTTGACCTTATTGTTAACTTTTCCAAACAACTTGAAATGTGTCACCTTTTCTTTTCTCCTCTCCCTGTACAAACTGCCAATGAATCAAGAAACTACGTCAAGGCAAATCACTGCATTTGGATTAGGTAGTTTATTTCACTGGCTTTAACCCCAGTAACTTTAGAAAATACTGACATCCAATATTCAAACATGAAATACAAATTTAATTGAGAGTCTGTGGCATTTCTAATGCATGGGAAATTTTGGAGTGCAATGGCTTTAAATATTTATAAAAACTCATAGGGTTGTAAAGTTATTGAATATTATTGTTTGCCACATACATAAACATGACAGGAAGAAAAAAAAAACTAGTAAGAGAGCTCTACCTCATGGTTTTATTATTAAAGGTTATCTGAAAGTACTTCTAACGTTAAACAAACAAAAAAAGTTTATCAGAAAGGTAGCTGAAGGTTCTCAGAAGTGGGGATGTACAAGCCACAAAGGCTCTGCAAATGCAGGCGGTCTGCAGGGACTCCACCTTACAGCTCAGACTCACAGCTAACAGATGGGCAGCTGAGGGTCTTCTGATGAGGAGGAATGAGCTCTGGGCATCCTCTCTTCCAAGAGTGGTTATTTGGGATATGAAGCTCTATCCCTCAAGGGATGCTCATTGTCAAAAGTAGGGCAACTAAAGTGGCCATGTTTTGTTCATGCCCTACAAACCAACCACTCCTCACTGTCCACCTGGAACTGTACTACAGGTCCCAGAATCACAGAATGAACCAGATTGGAAAAGAATTCTAGGATCGTTGAGTCCAACCTCTCACATAACACCTTCTAATTAAGTAAACCATGGCACTAAGTGCCTCATCCAATCTCCTTTTAAACACCTCCAGGAACAATGACTCCATCACCTCCCCAGGTAGCCCATCCCAGTGCCAATCACTCTTGCTGGGAAGAACTTCTTCCTAACATCCAGACATCTTGAGACTGTGTCCTCTTGTTCTGTCCCTGGTTGCCTGGGAGAGGAGACCAACCCCACCTGGCTGCAACCTTCCTTCAGGTAGTTGCAGAAAGCAACAAGGTCTCTCCTGAGCCTCCACATGTCACAAAGTCTGGACTGGTTAATCATGGGGTTTTGGGGAAACAGAAAATATTCAATACAAAGATTTGCTTGTGTGCATAGTTAATGACTCCTGCATAGTTTCCCATGAAGCCATCCTGAAGCACCTTTCTCCCAGCTGCATGTGTACATAGTTATTGACTCCTGCATAGCTTCCCATGAAGCCATCCTGAAGCACCTCTCTCCCAGCTGCATGTGTACATAGTTATTGGCTCCTGCATAGCTTCCCATGAAGCCATCCTGAAGCACCTCTCTCCCAGCTGCATGTGTACATAGTTATTGGCTCCTGCATAGCTTCCCATGAAGCCATCCTGAAGCACCTTTCTCCCAGCTGCCTGTTTCTGCTGAGGTGGGCTCTCTGGGGAAACGGTGGTGTGGTTTGATCTAGGCAGCCTGCTTTTACTATCAAAGCAGGAGGGGGGAAAAAAACCACCAGAACAGGAGTGCCATCAGCAAACCTGCTGACAGTGCCCTCTGTGCCCTCATCCAAATCATTCATACCTCCAGAATCTGAGCGTTGTCAGATCCCATAGCCTGATTACCATTTGGCTTTTTTCTCCTCAGTATTGCAGGCACTGAGACAACCACAACCTTTAAAGCATGCTCACTCTATCACTAATTTGAGTAATAATATCATTTTATCCAGCTATAGGTTTACTCTAGCAGAGAAATGTTGGAGAAGCAGACCACCTGACATCACCCTTATCTTCTTAGTGGAAAGAAGTTCTTGCTTCCTTTAGATCATACAGAAGAACTAAATGGCAATTCCTCTGGCTCCTGAGAGACAGACTGGGGCACTGAGAAATAAAACAACACCTTCCTGTAGCCTGATAGGATTGGGAAGAGGAACAGGGTATGCTTAGGTCCTTTTTCAGCACCTAAAGCACAGGTTGAGCAGTAGGAGACTTAGAGCTCCTGATCAACTTCTAACAGTTCTGCTGGTTCTTATGCTCTGTGATTTCAGGAGCTAGTGAAGAATAACAACTACAACAACAAAATATTGGGAGTTCACACTTTCACCCACACTTAGCAATAGTAACACAAGGATGACTGCACTGAGTCAGATCAATGATGCATCTCACCCAGTACCCAACGGTAAATAAGACCAGAGCAGGCATACAATTACAACCTCTTTATGCACCAGGATACCACAATGAAACTTAGCAGAAAGAGTGGCTGAAAGATGAGCCACCCTCTGTTCTGCATCTCACCTCAAAAGACAATGCTCCTAACGTGCAAGCGCAGTGAGGCCACAGGCAAAAGCCTCAAGTCATGGAAATGCATTGAAAGAGACATTAGAAATGGGCAATTAACCAGAGAAAAGCAAATTGCTTCCCTCTTCCCCCCCTAAAAAAAAACTCAAACAAACAAAACCAAACAAAACCCACCAAAACAAACCAGAAAAGCTCACTTATATAGTAAACCCAGAGGATGATTGAAGATTTCCTAAGAGCAGCATTCCCATCATTATTCTACTGCTGGGACATGAGTTCCATAGTTGTCAATGCCAACAGCAAGTCAAGCAAAGGGTTAAGAGCTTATTTTCTTGTCCACCAGACAATTGTCAATTGTTTCACTTAGCTCTTAAATTATGTAATGCACTTAAACGTGAGGTAAGAGTACTCATGATGTAGCTTTACCTAGGAATGTATCTCAAGATGAGGAGGAAAGGAGGGAGGCATCTCCTTTCCTCTGACAGGCCTCATTATAGTTCCATTTCCCTTCAAAGCTCAGTGTTTTATAATGCCACTTAGAATCACAGAATCACAGAATGTCAGGGGCTGGAAGGGACCTTGAAAGCTCATCCAGTCCAACCCCCCTGCCAGAGCAGGACCTCCTAGACCAGATCACACAGGAACACATCCAGGTGGGGTTTGAATATCTCCAGAGAGGGAGACTCCACAAGCCACCTGGAGTAACCTGTTCCAGTGTTCTGTCACCCTCCTCATATTTAGATTAAACTTCCTATGCCTCAGCTTCCATCCACTGTCCCTTGTCCTGTCACTGGGCATCACGCAGCAGAGCCTGGCTCCAGCCTCCTGGCACTCACCCTGCACATACTCATAACCATTGCTGAGGTCACCTCTCAGTTTCCTCCTCTCCCAGCAGCACAGCCCCAGCTCCCTCAGGCTCTCCTCCTAACAGAGCTGTTCCATTCCCTTCAGCATCTTTGTGGCTCTGTGCTGGACTCTCTCAAGCAGTTCTATGTCCGTCTTGAACTGCGGGGCCCAGAACTGGACACAGTACTCCAGATGTGGCCTCACTTGCAGAGCAATAACTAAAATAGTGAGAGGTAAGGTCATGCTTACCATTATTCCTTGGTAGTTTTAAAAGCCAGGCTGAATGGGGTTCTGAGCAACCTGATCTAATGTGAGGTGCCCCCACCCATGGCAGGGGGGTTGGAGGTAGATGATTTTTGAGGTCACTTCCATCCCTGACAATTCTATGGTTCTATGATTATTCTATTAACAAGCTGCAGCACCAATTTCACACTGCCTCAGTGGACAGTAGGCAATGGAAAAATAATTAACCATTCTGTTGTGTTGGGAGGATGGAGCCAGGCTCTCCTCAGTGATGTCCAATGATAGGGCAGGCAGCAATAGAGGCAAGCTGGAGAAGAGGAGGCTCCCCATGAACATAAGGAAAAGCTTTTTCCCTATGAGGGTGACAGAATTGTGCAACAGGCTGCCCAGAGAGGTTGTGGAGTCTTCTTCTCTGGAGATATTCAAACCCCACCTGGATGTGTTCCTGTGTGACCTGCTTTAGGTGATCCTGCTCTGGCAGGGGAGTTGGACTGGATGATTTTTCAAAGTCCCTTCTAACCCCTAATGTTCTGTGATTCTGTGAAAACCAGAGCATGGTTGATGCAGGCTGGGGCCAGGGGTCTGCAGAGCATGGGGGTAAAACTCTCAAAAAATCACTCCAGAGTAGCTCTAGATCCTAGAGTTCCCATCTCATCCATGAAGGCTTAGGAGAATTCGTTAAGCCTTTGCTAACTTTAAACACAATGCTAGATAAATAAAGGCAGAATTGTACTTCACTTTGCCCTGGGAGTTTTATGGACCCAGTGGTTGTGTAAAAAGTCAGCTAAATGCACCGAAATGCTGCTGCCAACTCACCATGTTTAGAGATTTTTAATTGCAAGTGAAAAAAAACAAACAAAAAAACCCAAACCCAAAGGACAATACAAACCTTTACACTGGCAGTGAGTGACAGAAATAAAAGGCAAACTTATCACTTTACACTGGCAGTGAGTGACAGAAATAAAAGGCAAACTTATCACTTGGCATAACATGTAAAGGAGGACACAGATAACAAAGTGTCTTCCTTCATATCCGTTACCACCACATCATTGATCTCTTCCAAAAATACACAGCAATATGAATCTTTCACAACATTGTGGCTGTGGCTTCTTGCTCAGTGATTAATTCAACGTGAAGTTTGTGAGGAGAAGCCAATGTATGATCTGAAGCAGTCCTCTGCTTTGCCACTCTTATCAGCCTTCACAAAGAGACCTTTTAAACCTCAGCAATGGGAAGCGTCACTCAGATACCAGATTTATCCCTCGAGAAACAGAAATGATAAATACAAACACGAGGCAGTGCTCAAGAAGTCTGCATCTTAAAGTAGAATCAAATAGAGTCTTCCACCATTAAAAATTCTTCTGGAATGATGCAAACTAAAGGAAAAAAATAAAACCAAAAAACTGTCTTTGAGAAGCAGGGGCAGAAGCTGTGCCATCCCACATTCTATCTTGGCAGGAAAATGGTTATGCTCCTCATTATGAGACTTAAAATATATGCAAGAAGTTCAGAGAGGCTTCCATAGACTCAGCCTCTTGCTTTGGTTTGGTTTCTTGTTTGTTTGTTTGTTTGTTTAAACAATCTTCTTTCACTTAGAAAAATGCACAACCTTTAGTTCAAAGACGCATGGTAAAAAAGAATTAAGAAACGCAGTGTCACAGATTCACAGAATCACTGAGGCTGGCATAGAGCTCTGGGATCACCAAGTCCAGCCTCTAATCCAACACCACAACATCAGCTAACCCATGGCAACAAGTGCCACATCTAAACTTTTCTTAGAGACCTGCAGGGATGGCGACTCCACCACCTCCCTGGGCAGTCCATTCCAGTGCCTAATTCCCCTTTCCATGAGGAAGGGTTTCCTAATATCCAACCTAAACCTCCCCTGGTGCAGCTTCAAGCCATGCCCTCTCATGTCACAAGTTGCCTGGGAGAAGAGCCTGACCCTCACCTGACTACAATGTCCCTTCAGGTAGTTGTAGAGTGTGATAAAGTCCCCCCTGAGCCTCCTCTTCTCCCCAGCTCCCTCAGCCTCTCCTCATCAGCCTTCCCCTGCTGTCCCTTCCCCAGGCTCATTGCTCTCCTCTGGACCCCTCTCCAGCACCTCAATGTCTTTCTCGCAGTGAAGGACCAGAGCTGCACACAGAGCTCAAGGTGAGGCCTCACCAGTGCCCAGTACAGGGCAGAATGACATCCCTGGTCCTGCTGGCCACACTATTCCTCATGCAAGCCAAGGTGCCACTGGCCTTCTGTGCCAGTTGGGCACATGGTTGGCTCAAAGAAGATCACTGCCTTATGATAAGAACTATCACATAAGAACTACACTTCAACAGACTACAAAATCAAGAACCTAACTCCATGAGCAAGGCTCCTGTTCAATAATTTTGTTTGCATTTATAATCCTTTCTGCTCCATTTGCTCCATCTGTCCATAGGACAGGATATTTGGCTTGCCCGTATGGCTTATCAGAACACTCAGATATTTGTCAAAAAATAATTGGGAGAAATCAAGTTTGGGTTAACATGATAAAAAACTTTGAATTTATAAAGTTCACTTCTGGTTAAACAAAAAACTAGCTACCACCTCATTTGGAGTCTGAAGCTCCTGCAGGGTCTTTTTCTGCACAGTACTATTGCAGGCCAGCTGAGCTCATAGAATCATAGAATCATAGAATGGTAAGGTTGGAAGGGACCTCAAGGATCAGCCAGTTCCAACCCCCTGCCATAGGCAGGGACACCTCCCACTAGCACAGCTCACTCAAGGCCTCCTCCAACCTGGCCTTGAACACCTCCAGGCAGGGAGCAGCCACAACCTCCCTGGGCAACCTGTGCCAGTGTCTCACCACCCTCACTGTGAAGAACTTCCTCCTAATATCCAGTCTAGATCTCCCCTCTGCCATTTCAAACCCATTGCCTCTCGTGCTGTTGTTGCAAGACCTTGTCAATAGTCCCTCCCCAGCCTTCCTGTAGGCCCCTTCAGATACTGGAAGGCTACTATCAGGCTTGGCAGCCCTCAGGGTGAATCTCTGAGCATCCCTGTGTTTTCCTGCCAAGAAAAACCTCAGTCATGAGCTCCATGTGGCTTGGCTCCAAATTTGAGTAGCTGCAGCAGGGTGAAGCCAGCAACACTTCTGCTTTGGAAAAGCAGAGAGTTTTCTAGGACATGTGGACTCAGCAAACACAGTCGTTAGGAGCCCTGGCTTTCCAGCCCTTGCAGGTGAGCAGTAGGCTACCCAGAGAGGTTGTAGAGTTTCCTTCTTTGGAGACTTTCAAAACCTGCCTGGATGTGCTCCTGCACAAACTACCCTAGGGGATGCTGCCTTGGCTGGGAGGTTGGACTTGATCTCCAGAGGTCTCTTCCAAGCTCTAAGGTTGTGTGATTCTGTGAAGATGTCACTGCTGCAGAGCTGCTACCCAAGTGAAACACGACTTGAAGGCAACCTGGTGCCTTGCACAGCATGGTGACTGAGTGCCTTGCATGCTGCAAGAGCTGATCAGGCATTCCCTGCAATTTCCACAGATCACTTTGGCTGCAAAGTTGCTAAAGCTGCTTTCTCCTCACACTGATCCAGTCCCTTTTTATAGTATGATGCCTTGGGAGATGTGCAAGCTTGTGTTTGGAGTTTTTTTTTCTGTTCTTCCTCCAGCAGAATGGATTATTTTCAGCTCCTTTTACATTTTTCATCCTCATTTTTCCTCCCATTTTTCTCTTTGAAGGTTTCGTAGGCATATGTGAGTACAGAAAGAGAAGTCAGTAGCTGATTTTTTAAGGTAGACTGAGGCTATTCCCAAGACAACACTGGTGAAGTATATTTTTTTCCTTTATTCCCTTTATTAGCCATTCAAAGATCCCTTTGGAAGGAGGTGCTTGGTTATGGCCTGGCAAGTTCTTCTGGAGCACTGTGGTGCCTCTGTCATCGAAAGAAGTATCCTTCAGTGCTTCCTTCTTGGGTTTCTTCCCCATCTTTTGGTGCACATCAGCACAGTTCAGCTCAATTTCAAACAGAGCAACTGGCAAACATCAGATGAGAATCTCCTGAGCTCCATTCTAACCTCCTGGAAAGCAGCTAACAGTTCAAGTCTTCCCTGCCTAGCAATCAAGCAGAGACAGTGGCAGAACACTTCTTCAATCAGATGCAAGCACACGATCAAAACTCTCAAGACCACTGGAGAAGAAAAAAAAAATACTGACTGTGAATGATAATTCTTGTGACTTGGAATGATAATTCTTATGCTAAAGTACCTAATGCTTCTGGAATCATAGAATCATAGAATGGTAAGGTTGGAAGGGACCTCAAGGATCAGCCAGTTCCAACCCCCTGCCATAGGCAGGGACACCTCCCACTAGTACAGGTCACTCAAGGCCTCCTCCAACCTGGTCTTGAACACCTCCAGGGAGGTAGCAGCCACAACCTCCCTGGACAACCTGTGCTAGTGCCTCACCACCTTCACTGCAAACAACTTCCTCCTAACATCCAGTCTACATCTTCCCTCTGCCGGTTCAAACCCATTGCCCCTTGTCCTGTCATTGCAAGCCCTTGTCAATAGTCCCTCCCCAGCCTTCCTGTAGGCCCCTTCAGATACTGGAAGGCTGCTATCAGGTCTCCTGGAAGCCTTCTCTTCTCCAGACTGCAGAGCCCCAACTCTAGTAGCCTGTCCTCATAGGAGAGCTGCTCCAGCCCTCTGAACATGTATTCAAAGAATATTCCTGCATAAAGACAATAGCTGCTCAAAGTAGAAAAGGATAGGATAAGGGTAGAAAAGGAATTGGATCAGATTTTGTCATGGGGCAGTACCAATTTCTTTTTCTTTTTCATTGTTACCCTTTCATCTGTTAAGTGCCATATACTGGCCATCACTGTCATTAAATCCATCCATCTTTAAAAGCCCTTAAGCCACTGTTTCTAGTTACTCTCCTTGAAGATGTACTAGCTGGTAGCATGGGAACTTTCATCATATATCAATTAGTTAGTGAAAGAGAACTACTGCACATGCTAATTTACTGTTTTCATTAAATGGAGCTGAACAGCATTAACACTGATGAGCCTAATGAAATGAATATTACATCTCAGCGGATACTCAGACTCAAAGGCAAGAAAAGTACCTGCAGCTAAGGAATTTTCCACGCTGGATTTTTGAAAGGAAAAGCAGTTGGTATGACTCATGCACTCACACACACAAATCCACAGATTACCATTAAAAAAAAAAAAAAATCTTAAAAGAATTTATGTTTGAGAGGGCTGCAATTTGCCCTACTGAATAAAATAAAAAGATGCTCAGAGGGTTGGAGCAGCTCTGCTATGAAGACAGGCTGAGAGAGTTGGGGCTCTGCAGCCTGGAGAAGAGAAGGTTTCCAGGAGACCTTAGAGTAGCCTTCCAGTACCTGAAGGGGGCCTACAGGAAGGCTGGGGAGGGACTACTGACAAGGGCTTGCAATGACAGGACAAGGGGCAATGGGTTTGAACTGGCAGAGGGGAGATAGAAACTGGATGTTAGGAGGAAGTTGTTTGCAGTGAGGGTGGTGAGACACTGGCACAGGTTGCCCAGGGAGATTGTGGCTGCTCCCTCCCTGGAGGTGTTCATGGCCAGGTTGGAGGAGGCCTTGAGTGACCTGTATTAGTTGGAGGTGTCCCTGCCTATGGCAGGGGGTTGGAACTAGATGATCCTTGAGGTCCCTTCCAACCTTACCATTCTATGAAAAAATGCTGCATTCCTGCTAAATGTTTTCATTGACTGCTTTGTGTCACTCGTCCCAGAGCCTCACAGTCATGGGGCTTTGAGTGTCTCTGCTCCCACTGCCCCCAGCCATGCACTGGAACACAAAATAATGCCACATGACATGAAAACTGCAGGAACTTCACACCAAACCAGACAGTAGAGAAATACACTTCTCTTTGCTTATCAGGTTTGCTTCCAGTTTGCATGGCAGTCTGCAAAAGGACTTCTTGAGACCTTCGGATGGTGTTTAAAATGGGACTTGCACACTTCTAACCCAAACAGGGAATCCCCAGTGCTGTAGACTCACCTCAAGGGCTCCTGAAATCCAGTGGCTGGCTGTTCTCAGAACAATATCATAGAATCATAGAGTCACAGAATGATAGAATCAGTCAGGGCTGGAAGGGACCACAAGGATCATCTAGTTCCAACCCCCCTGCCATGGGCAGGGACACCTCACACTAGATCAGGCTGTCTACAGCCTCATCCAGACTGGTTTTAAACACCTCCAGGGATGAGGCGTCCATCACCTCCCTGGACAACTCATTCCAGGGTCTCACCACCCTCATGGTGAAGAACTTCTTCCTAACATCCATTCTGAATCTACCCATTTCTAGCTTTGTTCCATCCCCCCCTAGTCCTATCACTACCTGACATCCTAAAAAGTCCCTCCCCAGCTTTCTTGTAAGCCCCCTTAAGTCACTAAAAGACCACAATAAGGAATCTCTTCAACCTTCAATAATTAATTCAAACCAAAAGCATTGACATTTCTTTTGTCACTTTAAAATGCAGAGTGCTATCAGCTGGGAATATCTGTGGATAAGGTAAAAAGTTCCTGAGCCCTTCTTAGTGAGTGGTGGGACAGGGAGGGAAGGTATTGATCTATGGAGGTCCCTTCCAACCTCTAACATCCTGTGATCCTGTGTGTTAAAAGAAGCAGTAAAGCAAAAAAGAAAAAAAAATCAACAAAAATAAAACCCCCAAACTCTCACCACTGCCTAATCATCTAGAGACAAAAGGAGACAGGGAAGAGGTGAGTATCAGAGAGGATGAAGTGGGTCCCCAGCAAGACTTGGGGTAGCACCTGATCCTCACCTGCACATGAGAAATCCCAACTAGTCATGAAAAACTGCAACCCTCTCATCCTAAAGGCAAAGTTAAGATGGAACAGCTTTGTCTAAGAGTACCAACAGCCAGGTCAGGATAAAATATAAGAATTAAATCTTTTAATTACAACTAATTCTTGCCTGTCACCGGTCTTCAGTGGAGGCATGATTCAGACTGTTTCTGACGTATCTGAGGCATGTGCTGGAAGCTGTCAGGGCTGCAAAGTCGTCACCAATGTCTCTCCCTGTCTGGATGAAGGAGAGCTGCAGAGGAGTCTTTATAAGAGACAGCAGCTCTGCTTCTTAGCTAATGCAAATTCTCTTCATAGAGCTGTGACAAATATATATCAGCTGAAGATCTGGCTTATTCTGCTTTGTTCTGCTTCAAGCAAACACACTGTTTATCTCCATTTTAATGCAAAACACCTTATTAAAGCCTTCATTTTGACACAAGTGGGCTGCATGAAGGAGAGAGCTGATAAGGTTCCCAACAGTTGGCAAAAAGATCCTCAACTAATGAGTAAAAAATCTGAATCATGGCCCTGCTCTTCTGATGATGATTATTTCTAGTCCCTGATGTCAGTAACACAGGTCTCTGAGAGAGGCTGGTTTGGGTAGGAGGTGTTATTCTGCAGGAAGGAGTTACAGGTTGGGAGTCCTTCTCCAATCTTAGAATCATAGAATCATAGAATGGTAAGGTTGGAAGGGACCTCAAGGATCATCTAGTTCCAACCCCCTGCCATAGGCAGGGACACCTCCCACTAGTACAGGTTACTCAAGGCCTCGTCCAACCTGGCCTTGAACTGCAGTTCACAGCCACAACCTCCCTGGGCAACCTGTGCCAGTGTCTCACCACCCTCACTGCAAAGAGCTTCCATGCTAAAAGACCCAAGGATTTGTGTCAAAGCCTTGACCTGGACTGATGTGAGCTGCAGAGGTGTGCCAGTTTAAGGTGATGCCATTCATTGCTGCACAGACACAATATCAATCCACCCTCTTCTTGGCCTGTGTGCCTCTTGCCAAGAAAAAAAGCAGGGTGCCTTGCGACCAGCTAAGCTAAGAGGGTGGGCATGGGTGATGTGGTCCCAAATGGGGCACATGTGGCCTCACAACAACCATTAAAAACCTTTAAGTTAACAATAAAAGACATCAAGCTGAGGGCCCTTGTGTTGGTTTGAGGATAATTGGAATATTTTAATGAAAAAAAGATTATGGGCTGTGAAAAGCAACCACTGGTGATGTCTGCTTCACTCATAGGCTTGCTGAGATGTATAAGGACAAGGACACAAATACAGATAGCACAGAGAGACTCTCTCTGGGAGCTGCTGTGTCTTCTGGTCTTCTGTTGTGTAACTAATCACTCTGCTCCTAACCTCCCTTGGCCATCCTCCAAACTCACCTTGCATGTAAGACAGACCCTGAGGTAAGGTAAAGTGGTGGAAAGAAGGTGGAAGGGTGGTTGGGAGCCCCTCCTGGGGTCTCTGATTTCTGGGAGGGGAGCTGTGCTTCTGTATTACCTTTAACTTGTATATTTCTGTAAATATTCCTATCTGTTGTGTATATCTCTGCTTGTACATTGTGCTGAGCTGTAAATAGAGCTTCAGTCCTTAACTTCCAGCTGGCTGAGTCTAATCTGGGGGATTTTCATAGTATGGGGGTGCAGGTAACTCCCAAACCATCACATCTTTCATACCCCTGGAAACTAAGTGTAGCCGTGCAGTAAGGAGTCCTCCCAAGGCAGTCCCCTCAAGAATTAATTTCCCTGTGAGCTGAATATCAACATGCAAACATCCCAGGCACATGCAGCATTTCATTCTGTTAGGCCCAGCTGTCCTGACTAAACCACCAAATGTTTCCTTACAGCAGTAAGACAAGGAGTAATGGCTACAAACTTCAACACAGAAGGTTTCATCTCAACATGAGGAGAAACGTCTATATAGTGAGGGTGGCAGAATGCTGGGGCAGGCTGCCCAGAGAGGTTGTGGTGTTTCCTTCTCTGGAGACTTTCAAACCCCACCTGGATGCCTTCCTGTGTGAAATACCTTAGGGGATCCTGTCTTGACAGGAGGGTTGGACTGGATGATCTTTGAAGGTCTGTTCCAACCTCTAAGGTTCTGTGATTCTGTGATTCCTAAATAGCTTCCACACCTGGGCTACAAATCCTCTCTAAATTCTGCTCTCAGGAGAACTCTCATCCCTTTCTCTTTGGGAGAGGCAATCTGTGGCACTGACAGTTCACTTTGCAGTCCATCCTGGCCAGAAGTAAATATTGCCATCATGGGCATTGTGCAAACAAAGCAGATCTAAGAGGCAGACTTTCCCTCTTCCATTTTCAGCCAATATTTTTCTCCAGTGTGTTGTTCCATGTAAAAGTCTGGAAATACTTTATAGCAAAAATCACTTCAGCTTTACATATTCTTCTTCAGGAACAGTGTCTAGGAGGGCACAAGTAAACATTCTACTGGCCCAGGTGGTCCTAAAACACCTAATGCTATCCCTTTTTGGGTCTTCCCTAACTCCTGGCACAGGGATCAGCCAAGCATGTGAGGCCACCAAGCTCCTCTCCCATCACAGAGAGACAGGCACCGACTGCTAGCGCAGGGTTGATGCTGACTGAAGTCTGAGTAAAGTTTCAGATGAGTAAAGCCTATGATAGGATTTCAAGCATCCCACATGATAGAAGGATCAAGGAATCCTGCAAAAATGACACTACTCAGTTGGGTTTGGGAGTTTTTTTAAGCTATTTTTGAACTCACTTCATTTCCTCATCAGCATTTTAAAGGGCAATTTCTTCGTAAACATGTAAAAGAGTATTTGCAAAGGTCTCCTATCTATGTCCTATAAGAAACCAACCAGTGGCTTGCATGACTGATTCAGAGGTTGCTGTCATCTGCAATATTCTAAATGCTGTGTCTCATTTCAAAAGAGCTATAAGAAGAGTCATGAATATGTGACTAAGCGACATGAGAAATTTGACACCTCAGGAGCAGCACTTTCTGCATGATCTCAAACTCAATAGAAGTGAACTATATATTTTTAGTGTGAAAAGAGATTAATTTCAGCATTTTGCAGAAATGAGACCCACTTACATCTACCTGAAAAGACATTAAAAAGAAATTTCATATAGGGACAAAATAAATACATATTCACCTCGAGCATTATCAATGATCTAAAATTAGGCTGGAACCTAATTGAATTAGTACTGGAAGCAGAAAATGCTTCCAGCAAGACCAAAAATATTTTTGAGGCAGCCAATGTGTGCAGCAGGAGTTCTCCTTCCAAGAATAGGAACATAGAATCATAGAACTGTTTTGGTTGGTGAGTACCTTTAAGATCAGTAAGTTCTACAGTTCACAGAATCACAGAATGGTCTGGGTTGGAAGGGACCTCCAAAGGTCATCTGGTTGAACTCCCTCTGCAGTCAGCAGGGGCATCCTCAGCTAGATCAGGTTGCTCAGAGCCCTGTTGAGTTTCACCTTGAATATCTCCAGGGATGGGGCCCCAACCACCTTCCCAGGCAACCCGTTCCAGTGTTCCACCACCCTCATGGTAAAGAAGTTGTTCCCAAGTTATCTAACTCCACATGACTGGTGCCAAACCATGTTCCTTAGCAACACATCTATACACCTTCAGAGAGATGATTCAACCAGCTCCACAGGAAACCCATTCCAATGTTTGAGAACCTTTTCAGTGAAGAAATTTCTTCTAACATCCAGTCTAAACCTGGTGCAACTTGAGACCATTTCCTCTGGTCCTATCACTTGTTACTAGGGAGAGGAGACTGAGCCCTACCTCACTCGTTCAGGTAACTGCAGAGAGCAATGAGGTCTCCCCTCAGCCTCCTCTTCCTCCAGACTAAACAACCCCAGTTCCTTCAGCTGTTTCTCATGAGATTTGTCCTCAGGACCCTTCACCAGCTTCACTGCCCTTCTCTGAACATGTTCTGGCTCAAAGTCTGTCTTGTAATGAGCGGCTGAGAAATAACTGAACCCAGGACTCAAGGTGTGCCCTCACCAGTGCTGAGTACAGAAGCACAATCATTCCTCCAGTCCTGCTGGCCACACCAGTGCTGATACAGGCCAGGATACTGTTGGCCTTCTTGGCCACCTAAGCACACTGCTGGCTCATGTTCATCTGGCTGTCAATCAGCAACTCCAGGTTCTATGCTGCTGCACAGATTTTCAGCCACTCAGCCCTAAGCCTGTAGAGTTGCATGGGGTTGTTGTGACCCAAGTGCGAGACTCAGCAAGTCTTTCCACACTGTCTCTATTGAGTTTGAATACAGCAGACTTAACAAGACTCTCAGCCTTGTTAAACCCCACAACTGACCATAGCCCATTGATCCAACCTGTCCAGATCCCTTTGCAAATCCCCACTCCATCCTAACTTAGAAAGTAGAGTAGTAGGGGAAAAAAAAATGCAGGAGAAAATTTCACAATAAATCTTTGCCAAAAGAAAAAAAAAAAAAAAAAGAATTTGCTATCTCATAGCAAAAAAAAA
>VWZE01007424.1:372728-386560 GCA_013396675.1 Eubucco bourcierii | reverse complement strand
CAAAAACTTTTGGGGTTCCCCCCCCCCCCCCCCCCCAAAAAAAACCACCTAAAAATGAAGCAATTGCATGTTTAATTAGCACTGTGTAACACTTCTACCAGAAGTCACAATTCTGAATTCATCAAGTAAATTAGGCTCTTTTCTAATGTCCTTTCCTGCCATGTGAGTATTGACTTGCCTGCTAGCTGATCTTATTTTAAAGAGAAATTCTGTTGTATAAACAGTTTTATTCAATCAACCCATTCTTACTACTGGGAATAACCAATGACACAGAATCACAGAATTTTAGGGGCTATGAGGGAATTTGAAAGATCAGATCCTGCCAGAGCAGGATCACCTGTGCCAGATCACACAGGAATGCATCCAGGCAGGTCTTGAATATCTCCAGAGAGGGAGACTCCACAACCCTCCTGGGCAGCCTGTTCCAGTGTTCTATCACCCTCACAGGGATAAACTTATTACACCCAGTACAGGAACCATGGATTGTAGTTCATTTGCCTGGACTTGAGCATCTCCCCTGTGAAGAGAGGCTGAGAGCCCTGATGCCATTTAGTCTGGAGAAGACTGAGAGGACATCTCATCAATGTGTACAAATATTTGAGGGGTGTGTGTCAAGTGACGGGGGGTAAATCTCTTTTCAGTGACCAGCAGCAAGAGGATAAGGAGCAACAGCTACAAACTGGAACAGAGAAGGTTTCACCTCAACACAAGGAGGAGAAACTTCTTTACAGTGAGGGTGACAGAGTCCTGGAACAGGCTGCCCAGAGAGGTTGTGGAGTCTCCTTCTCTGGAGACTTTCCAAACCTGTATGGATGCATTTCTGTGCAAACTATCTTAGGGGGATCCTGCCTTGGCAGGGGGATTGGACTGGATGATCTCTGGAGGTCCCTTCCAACGTCTAAAGTTCTGTGGTTCTGTGATTCTGTGACTCCTCATAGCAGCACAGAGCAGGTGTTCCTTTAGAGTCATCCATCTGTGGCTGTTGTAATTGTTTGGGATCATTGCTACCACCACACACAGCTGCTGTTTCTCCCCTTCTGTAACACAGTATTTGGAAGTACACCATATGCCAATTAACATCTCAGAAACTACCCTGTTATTGCCAATCTGTATTCACCATTTTGACTCAACCTTTTAGCATTACGCATTCCTAGCCGGTGGATGAGAAGCTCTACATGAGCCAGCAGTGTGCACTTGCAGCCCAAAAAGCCAACCAGAGCCTGGGTTGCCTCAGGAGAAATGTGGGCAGCAGCTCAAGGGAGGTGATTCTCCCCCTCTTCTCCACACTGGTGAGACCCCACCTGCAGTACTGAAGCTCTGCACACCCTGTTGCAAGAGGGATGTAGAGATACTGGAGTGTGTCCAGAGAAGGGTCACGAGTGTGCTCAGAGGGCTGGAGCTATGCTGCTATAAGGACAGACTGAAAGAGTTGGGGCTGTTCAGTCTGGAGAAGAGGAGGCTCCCAGGTGACCTTATTGTGGCCTCCCAATATCTGAAGGGGGCCTACAAAAAGGCTGGGAAGGGACTTTTTAGGCTATCAGGTAGTGACAGGACTAGGGGGAATGGAGCAAAGCTGGAGGCAGGTAGACTTGGACTGGACATGAGGAGGAAGCTCTTCAGCATGAGAGTGGTGAGAGCCTGGAATGGGTTGCCCAGGGAGGTGGTTGAGGCCCTATCCCTGGAGGTGTTTAAGGCCAGGTTGGATGAGGCTCTGGACAGCCTGATCTAGGGTAGGGTGTCCCTGCCCATGGCAGGGGCGTTGGAACTTGATGATCCTTGTGGACCCTTCCAACCCTGAGTGATTCTATGATTCTAGCAAAGACTGTTTGGGTCAGCAGAGCTACTCTGCTGCGATTGCTCCTGGTGCTGGTTCCAGAAATGGATGACTGCCTTGGCTAACATGACAATCATGGTGCTGTCAGGCGATGAGCTTCCTTCTCCTTTCACTTTGAAAAAGTTTAAATGGTCCCCCTCTGCCCTACCTACTGTAACTTCTAAACTGATGATTAAGATAATCTTCTGGACTACAGCCAGGAATGCAGGAGCTGAGAAGAATATTGAAGACTTCTATCTTTGAATATTCAACTTTTTGATTGCGCATAAGTAGGCAACACAACCAAACAGCTCTTCCTTAAAAGAAAACAAATATACGAGGGCTGTGTGTAGGGAGGACAGAGTCAGGCTTTGCTCAGTGACATCCAATGATAGGACAAGGGGCAATGGGCACATGCTGGAGCACAGGAGGTTCCACATGAACATGAGGAAAATCTTTTTCACTATGATGGTGACAAGGCACTGGAATAGGCCACCCAGAGAGGTTGTGGAGTCTCCCTCTCTGGAGATTTTCAAGACCTGTCTGGATTCTGTGATTCCATGTGGATGTGATCCTGCTCTGGCAAGGGAGTTGGACTAGATGATCTTTCCAGGTCCCTTCCAAGCCCTAACATTCTGTGATTCTGTGAAGCCTTGCCCTGCCGTTGATGAATAATCATAGCCACGTGCCCTGAGGAGATGGCTACACACAGGGTAACCAGTGCAGAGAGAAGGACCTTTGCGTGTTTGTAAGGAGCCTGCTCTGGAACATCAAAATGGGACTTCAACACACAGCCCTCTTCCCAGCTTTCCTGGAGAGTCAGCTTTAAACAACCTTTGCTCAGTGCTGTAGCATTGGGTCTCATTCTGACATGCCAGAATGATTATTGTGCCTAACACTGCTTTTGGTTCCTTTGTCAGGAACAAAACAAAAATTACAGCATTATAGTATCTCAATATAGCACATCAATATTTAAGTCCTTTATTGGGTCTCTTCCTAATTTAGAGAATCTGGTTTAAAATGGAGTTGATTCTACTTCTGGTATAATGTTACTGGTTTCCACAGAGAGCAGCTGTTCCATTGTATTCCACTCATCTCCAGAATTTTCCTAAATAGCTTTCTACATCCTAGATCCTTTTGTTACCTCCTCTCAGATGTGGTGAGTGAAGACACAGCTGCGGCAGCCACGTGCCTTTGCATTTACCACCTACATGGGGAGTGTTTAACATGCAAGGCAAGAGATAATACAAATTACTAGTGTTGCTGAGGCTGCAAGAACTCTTAGGGACTAGTGTACTGCAGAGTGGTAAAAGGGATTGGAGAAATTACAGGATCACAGGATCTTAGGGTTTGGAAGGGACCTCTGGAAATCAAATCCAACCTCCCTGTCAGAGTAGGAACACAGAATTTAGTGCAGGTCGCACAGGAACATGTCCAGACAGGGCTTGAAATTTGCCAGAGAATGAGACTCCACAACCTCTCTGGGCAGCCTCTCCCAGTGCTCTGGGACCCTTACAGTACAGAAGCTCTTCCTCATGTTGAGGTGAAACTTCCTGTGCTGTAGTTTACATCCATTGCCCCTTGTCCTATCCCAGAGCACAAGTGAGCAGAGGCTGTCCCTTCCTGACCCCCAGCCCTCAGATATTTATAAGCATTTATTAGATCCCCTCTTCAGACTAAACAGCCCCAGGTCTCTCAGCCTTTCCTCATCAGGCAGTACTCCAGTCCCTTAACTATCCTTGTAGTCCTCTGTTGAGGGACAGTCTGGATTCTCGCTCTCTTCCAGTGATTCTGCATGAAACCTCAAACAGAAGATACAGGAGCCCTCAAACTCCACAATCAGTTAAGACAGAGTTATCTAGTACAGCAAAAGGTTGTCTGATGTCTTGTAAGTGCTGTTGTAGAACAGCTGTTGTACACTTGAGGGGTCCCTTCTCAGTCTTTTAAAATATAAGAATAGAGGTGCAAGACCCTGGTGAAGTCATGGATCCTAAAGCGCTGAACAAGGAGGGTCAAGCTTTCAGATTTTTTTCTGCACCATTTCCCTGCTCACTTTCTCCAGTTGTGTTCTCCAACTCTTGGTGACTTTGCACCCCACCTGCAACAACTGTAAAGCTTTCCTTAGCCTTTGGGTAATTTTTAAACCAAAGAACAGCTTTTTCTCCTCCTCTTAAGGATCCCCAATAGACTCTCTGACCTCTCTTCTACCGTCTCCTCCATGTTTATTCTACATCTCTGCTCTTGCCTTCATCTACCTGCACCACATCCTGACATTCAAACATTCCCTGTCTGAACCTCTGGTTTGTATTAGAAACTTGCTTTATAATTTAGCCTTGGACACTGAAATGTGGTTTATTTTCTCTTTTGTCTGCCATCAGGAAGTTCCCTCTCACTAGCTCAGCTCCTGAAAGTTTCCACCACCCACTCTGGGGGTGTTAGATTCCACCCTACTGTTCTGCTCCGTGTTGTATCCATACACTGCCAGAAATGTTCTGCTGGCCTAAGACTCCTTGATGTACCTTGCTGTATGCACACAACATACAGGCATGATGTAGNGCCACAACCTCCCTGGGCAACCTGTGCCAGTGTCTCACCACCCGCACTGTAAAGAACTTCCTCCTAACATCCAGCCTAAATCTCCCCTCTGCCAGTTCAAACCCATTGGCCCTTGTCCTGGAATTGCAGGACCTTGTAAATAACCCTCCCCCAGCCTTCCTGTAGGCCCCCTTCAGATACTGGAAGGCTACTATCAGGTCCCCTCGAAGCCTTCTCTTCTCCAGGCTGCAGAGCCCCAACTCTCTCAGCCTGTCCTCATAGGAGAGCTGCTGCAGCCCTCTGATCATCTTTGTGGCCCTCCTCTGGACCCGCTCCAACACTTCCATGTCCTTCCTGTGCTGAGGGTTCCAGAACTGCACACAGTACTCCAGGTGGGGTCTGACGAGAGCAGAGTAAAGGGGCAGAATCACCTCCCTTGCCCTGCTGGCCATGCTTCTCTTGATGCAGGCTAGGACTCAGTTGGCTCAGTAGGTACATGACAATTTCCCCCACCCCCCTTTTTGCTCTGATTTTGTCTGATTTGCTCTTCCTTATTAGCCAGGAGTGAAAATCCAGGCATAGAAAAGCAAATCCTCCTACTACAGCTACCAGAACGATGTCAATAAATCATCACGCTGGAAGAGGTGACATTCACATAGCAAAGCTGCATGAATTGGATATACTTCTGCAGAATAATAAAAAAAAAACCAAAAAACCCAAACCAACAAAACACCAAATCACAGCATTTCCAGGCTAGCAAAATATATTTCTCTGCAGTAACCCTTCAATTTTACAGAAATGCAAGCTCTGCCTACTTTATTAGATCTCCATGATACACTCCATGGCGTAGCCAAGTATTATGTCAAAACTCACCAGAGAGCCAGTACAAAAATCCTTTGGGTCCAACGTTTGTTTTTTAACCCATTTCCCATTTATTGAGAGTTTTAGTGAGGGTTTGGGATAGTCTATAAACATAAAGTGGTGTTTTTACAGCCCAGTGATTTTGCACCTTAAAAACTTGTCAGCAAACACAATTAGGTGACCTCTTGTGCCTGTAGATTTAGCTGTAACTTGCATGCATGCTTCATTATTGAATCTCAGAGGTTTGATTACCACACAGGGCAATATCCCTGCTACTGAACTATGCCTTTCCAGGATTTAGAATACAAAATAAGCAAGATTTGCATATTTATTGACTTCTGTGCAGAAACAATTAGAATAAAAAGCAGATAAAAAAAAAAAACACTATCCAAGGAAACCTGAGTTGTGAAAAGATCCTGTTGAGGGAGGTATCCCAGTTTTAAGGTTGGAGTTTCAAAGAGACAAAGAGATTATATTTGAACTTTTCAAACTACAACCTTTACCCTGTGGGGAAAGTTCTTTCTGTTTGTTTCTTTGATTTTGTTGGAAGGATAAAATAGGAACTGTGAGAGATAATTACTGACCAATAGCCCTACTTTTATGAAAGGATTATCTGATTGCATTTCTCTCTCTCCTGTGGATTCACTGATGTGTGACACTTAGGGACAAAATGCCCCAGCTCAGAGAAACATTGGGTTCGTTGAAGCCCTTTAAGTACTATTGAACGACCTCCCGTGACTAAGCAGTGGGCTTTGGAGTTGCTCTCCAGAACAGTCTACTCAGAGGTACTGCAAAGCCCCTGTAATCATAGATTAGAAAAACTCACATCGCCTGTCTTGCCAGCAACAGCAGATGCCAGGTCAGGCAGGGCAGCTCAATTCGAGGGGCACTGGCAGAGGAGCTCTTGCTGACTCAACAGCAGGGGTTGCAGACCAAGCTGGCAGGCTGAGCTGCCCGCTGCCCTCGCCTGCCACAGGCAGCTCAGCTGAGAGCAGCAGCAGCAGAAGGGTGTGCATGGTCTGTCAAGTTCATGCACAACAGCCTCCCACTCTTTCCCCCCCGCCCCCATCAATAAACAGCTGCTTTTCTACAGCTTTCCCTTTACTCAGAAGATGGTAACCACCTACAGCAACCTGCTGCAGCTTTTGATGCTTTTCAGACTGGAGAAGAGAAGGTTTCCAGGAGACTTTGGAGTAGCCTTCTAGTATCTATCCAGCATCTGTCTCAGCCTACTGGAGATCTCAGATGGGCATCTGTGGCCTTTACTACTAATATGTTTTTATTCTTTTTGGCCCTTGAGGAGTTGTAGAGCTGCACTTCCTTTTTCTCACCAACACAGGAAGGACATGGAAGTGTTGGAGTGGGTCCAGAGGAGGCCACAAAGATGCTCAGAGGGCTGCAGCAGTTCTGCTGTGAGGACAGACTGAGAGAGTTTGGGCTCTGCAGCGTGGAGAAGAGAAGGCTTCCAGGAGACCTTAGAGTAGCCTTGCAGTATCTGAAGGGGCCCTACAGGAAGGCTGGGGAGGGATTATTTACAAGGTCTTGTAATGACAGGATGAGGAGTTTAAACTGGCAGAGAGGAGATTTAGACTGGATGTTAGGAGGAAGTTCTCTGCAGTGAGGGTGGTGAGACACTGGCACAGGTTGCCCAGGGAGGTTGTGGAACACAGAACCACTGAATGTGAGCGAAGATCACATTGGATGATTCTGTGCTCCACAACCTCCCTGAAGGTGTTCAAGGCCAGGTTGGATGAGACTGTGAGTGACCTGTTCTAGTGGGAGGTGTCCCTGCCTACGGGATATATACAAAAGGCAATCGGGTAGAATAAGTATAAAATCCACCAGGCACAAAGTGGGCTTCCAGAATCCTCCACCCCTTCCACCTTCAGCCAGAATGAGGGGAGGCCAAACCCACCACCTTGACTCCCCTAGCTGGGACTGCAAGGCCTCAGTGGCTCAGTTCCCTGCTCGTCAACTCTTCCATGAACCATGAGATAAGAGCTTGTGCTGCTTGGAGAAGTGGCAGCAAGGGAAGCAGGGAAGACAAGGCGAAGAGATCAAGTCAGGCACTGTCTTTTAAGCTGTGGCAGTGGAAAAGGAATAGAATAACAACATTACAATATCCTGGGTTAAACAGGTCCATCCCCCTTGGATGTGCCTCTGTCCCTGCAGTTTGGTTTAAGGTGGACCTGGGATCCCTCAAACTACCACACCATCACAGTGAGAAAAGCAGGGTTGCCCCTTCTCAATGCTAACAATCAGAGATCTATTTAAGATACATCACCTGCAGATGAGGTGAAGAGGAGGCAAGAGGTACTTCTCATTTAATACAGGCCACCAAATACCTTGTCAGTGCATTTTGAATTGCATACCCTCCTACAACCCAATTGCAACCTATCAAATGGAACTAGAATCATAGAATCATTGGTTGGGAGGGACCTCAAGGATCATCTAGTTCCAACCCCCTGCTATAGGCAGGGACACCTCCCACTAGTACAGGACACTCAAGGCCTTGTCCAACCTGGCCTTGAACACCTCCAGGGAGGGAGCAGCCACAACCTCCCTGGGCAACTACTAGTGGAAGGCCTGGCACTTTGCATTCTCTCTTTTGTTTTTTTTTTCTTTTTCATTAATACATTGGAGCATGATTGAAATATTAACAAGAAAACAGCAGGGCTGCAAAAGAAAAAGACTATACAATTGATACAAGGGTAAAGGATCAAAGCACACATTAAAATGAAATTAAAATTGTGATCTCTCCCTCATACCAAAATGCTGTTGCATGCATAATTTCCTGAAAACCCAATTTAATTCCACTTCATTTTTTATGCATTCATCAAATCTACCACAGAAAGGCAACAAATGAGAATATATTTATTTATTTATTTATTTTTACACCAATGTTTCCAATAAACATGTCATATAAAGTCAGGAATAATATGCCTGGAGAACATCAGAGAATTGTTTCAGTGCTCGATACTGTGCCAGGGCAGGTCTCCAGATTGATTTGTTTTCTCAAAGGAAAACAAACTCCCCCCCCCAAAAAAAACAATTTGAGGCTTCTCAAAAAGCATAAAGTGTGCTTGCATAATAAGAAGGAAAAAAATGTGGCAATTGCACTAATGAATTAGTGCTCCCATGATCATAGAACTGCCTGGTTGGAAAAGACCTTAAGGTCATCTAGTCCAACCATAACCTAACATCTCCATGTAAATAACCCTTAGACCAAGCATGATGTTTCTCTTAATTAAAACCATATCTATGGCTAGTTGTCCTTTCCCAATTAGCACTGCTGCACAATGGTAATTAGGAAGAGAAATGTTTTTTTGACACATGTAGTTGTAGTAGTTTAAGGTTTGTTGGGAAATTCCAATCAGAGCAATCAGGACTTTGCTGAAAGTTTGGTGCAGAATGTGAATGTGCAGGGCATTGGTTGTGAAAGAACAATGCTGATAAAGTCTGTATCATTCACTGGCTTCCTAATTGGTATTGAAAAAAAATACAAACAATTTCTTTTTCTTGGCTTCTGGGCACTGGCTCTGTTTGTTGTTCCTTGGTGTGTCTCTTAACTCCTCCACTAACCTTGACTGACCAAGTAAGACATGAGGTATTGCTGGTTTTCTGCCTGGGGAGAGAGAGGATGGCATCAGCCCCTGCTGGCTTACTTTGTCACAGAATCACAGAAGCATTCAGTGATTCAGCATTCTGAGTGGAAAAGCCCCTCAGGATCACCAAGTCCAACCCATAACCCTACTCTACAAGGTTCACCCTAAACCATATCCTCAAGCACCACATCCAGACACATCCAGGGTAAGTGCCTCAACCACCTCCTTGAGCAGCATATGTCTGACCACTCTTGCTGGGAAAAAAAAAATTTCCTAACGTCCAGTCTAAACCTGCCCTGGTGCAGCTTGAGTCCAGCCCCAATTGTTCTAGCAATATCTACCTGTGAGATGAGACCAGCACCAACTTCTCCACAAGCACTGTCAAAACAGAATCATAGAATCATAGAATCATAGAATGGTAAGGTTGGAAGGGACCTCAAGGACCATCTAGTTCCAACCCCCTGCCATAGGCAGGGACACCTCCCACTAGTACAGGTTACTCAAGGCCTCATCCAGTCTGGCCTTGAACACATCCAGGGAGGGAGCATCCACAACCTCCCTGGGCAACCTGTGCCAGTGCCTCACCACCCTCACTGTAAAGAACTTCCTCCTAACATCCAGTCTAAATCTCCCCTCTGCCAGTTTAAGCCCATTGCCCCTTGTTCTGTCATTGCAGGACCTTGTAAATAATCCTTCCCCAGCCTTCCTGTAGGCCCCCAGAAGAATCCACCAAAATCACTAGAACAGTAGAACTTGGGAATAATATGTCAAGAATGCAGCCAACCAGTTGGAAACCACAGAGGAGGGTAGACAGAGAAGCTTGAATCTGCAGTGCTGCATTAACCAGTTGCAAAGAAACAAAGTCCAGAGAAGGCTGCAAAGATGAGCAGAGGGTTGGAGCATCTCTCCTGTAAGGACAGGCTGAGAGAGTTGGGGTTGTTCAGTCTGGATTACAGAAGGCTCTGGGAAGACTTACAGCAACATTTCAGCATCTGAAGGAGGCTACAAGAAATCTGGGGAGGGGCTGTTTAGAAGGGTTTGTAGCAATAGGACAAGGGGCAATGGTTTGAAATCAGAGCAGGGTAGACGTAGATTGGACATGAAGTGGAAGCTCATCACAATGAGGGTGGTGGAGCACTGGAATGAGTTGCCCAGAGACGTGGTTGAGGTCTCATCTTTGGAGACACTCAAACTTGATGTGGGTCTGAGCAGCCTGATCTAGCTGGAGATGTCTCTGCTCATGACAGAGGTGGTTTGACAAGATAGGAACCTTTGAAGGTTCCTTCCAACCCGATGCAATCTGTGATTCTCTGACCATGAGATGAATGAACAACCCATGGGATGCTGCTGTGAAAAAGCCTACATGCATGAATGGAATGGGCTGCCCAGGGAGGTGGTGGAGTCACCGTCCCTGGAGGTGTTCAAGGCAGGTTTGGACGTGGCACTTGGTGCCGTGGTCTAGTCTTGAGGGCTGTGGTAATGGGTTGGACTTGATGAGGTCTCTTCCAATCCTGGTGATTCTGTGATACTGTGATGAAGGGACATATTGCTAAAAAAAGATGTCTGTAGAAATTTCTGAGAACCTGATGAAGCCACATTTGGAGTCGTGTGTACATATCAGATCTTGTATGTTTGAGAAGGATGAGCTCCAGTTACATAAGCAAAAATAAAGTTGGTTAGGGTGATGGGAGGGAAGAGAGCTTTCCTAAAGCAGCTCCATGTCTGTGCTATTCCAGGCTTATCTTAAGGTATCCAAAAAACCCAACCCAAACCAAGAAAAGCCCAATCCAACCAAAATCCAACAAACCAACCCCCAAAACCCCCAACCCAACCAAGAAAAGACATAGAATCATAGAATCATAGAATGGTAAGGTTGGAAGGGACCTCAAGAATCATCTAGTTCCTAATATTTTGCCCTGGGACCAAAGGGTACTGGCATTTTCTGATGGCCACTAGCTCTGGTGGATAAGCTGACCTTGAATTGACCTTTGAGAAAGCTCTTTGCTGCTCAAGCCTAGTCACAGGTTGCTCAGAGGCTCAGGATGATGTTTAGCCCAGGCCACCTATGTTGATGGGTTTCATATTGAATTTGGAGCACAGTCCAAATACTAAATGTCTTATTTCTACTCCTTCCTCAAGAAACCCTACACATTATGCCAGCAGTGTGCCCAGGTGGCCAAGAAGGCCAATGGCATCCTGGTCTGCATCAGCAATAGTGTGGCCAGCAGGAGCAGGGAGGTCATTCTCCCCCTGGACTCTGCACTGCTTAGGCCACCCCTTGAGTACTGTGTCCAGTTCTGGGCACCTCAATTTAAGAAGGACATTGAGGTGCTTGAGCGTGTCCAGAGAAGGGTAATGAGGCTGGGGAGAGGCCTCGAGCACAGCCCTATGGAGAGAGGCTGAGGGAGCTGGGATTGGTTAGCCTGGAGAAGAGGAGGCTCAGGGGAGACCTTCTTGCTGTCTACAACTCTCTGAAAGGTGGTTGTAGCCAGGAGGAGGTTACCTTCTTCTCTCAGGCAAGCAGCAGCAGAACAAGAGGACACAGTCTCAAGCTGTGCCAGGGGAAGTTTAGGCTGGAGGTGAGGAGAAAGTTCTTGCCTGAGAGAGTCATTGAGTGCTGGAATGGGCTGCCCAGGGAGGTGGTGGAGTCAGCGTCCCTGGAGGTGTTCAAGGCAGGTTTGGACGTGGCACTTGGTGCCATGGTCTGGTCTTGAGGTCTGTGGTGATGGGTTGGACTTGATGAGCTTTGAGGTCTCTTCCAACCCTGGTGATACTCTGATACTGTGACTCTGGAAGACCCAGGCTGATACTGAGCCCTGTTCTTTTCATTTAACTATGGGATGTCTTCCCCTCAAAACACATGACTCTCATTTGTTTTTCATTACTAACTTAATAGTTCACTTAGTGGGGCCCACAAAAGTAGTAATGTAGAAGAATGGCTTAAATAACTGAAGTTATTCACTAAGTTATTGACAATCTTGGACTTAATGGTGTGATTTGAAAGATTAACTCTCTTCTCTGTGTAGAGATGATGATTAAAGGAAGATGTGAATAACAATAACCATGACTGGGGCTAAATCAGTCCAAGCTATTCACCTAATTAAAAAAAATCAACAATGAATATATCAAGCCAAAGGCTGAGGGAATCAACCAATGAATCAACAGCAATTTGTTCCCAAATTGTGAAATTATCAAGTTGTGGAGTTAATAAGAGAGAGTAAATCAAGATCCTGGCAGAAGAAAACAAACCAAGCCTCATGCATAGGAATACTGCTGGAAGATGGATTGCTCCACAAAACAGAAAAGCAAAGAACCTCTCCATCCATCTCCTTTTTTACCCAATAATTAATGCCCTGCCTCCTGCTGCTGTGGGCATGATGTAACAGCTGAAGAAGCTGAATGCCCATTCTTAACTCAGTGAGTCCACCCAAAAAAGGCAGCAAGCTAAATTTTTTTTTTTCTTTTTTCTAATTGCATAGAAATAATGAGATTAAAGTCTTCATTTCCTTCATTGAAACCCTAAAATGAGTTTTTTCCTCGTGGAAATTAACAGATGAAAGAGTGGACAAGCATTGGAACAGGATGTCCAGGGAAGTGATGGAGTCACTTGTTGAAGGTACTTAAGAGATTCACAGATGTGATGCTGAGGGATATAGTTACATGGTGACCTAGCAGTGCTGCTAGGTTAACTGTTGGACTTGATGATCTCAGAATCATAGGATCACAGAATCACAGAATGTCAAGGGCTGGATGGGACCTTGAAAGATCACCCAGCCCAAGCCCCCTGCCAGAGCAGGATGATGTAGACCAGATGACACAGGAATGCATCCAGGGAGGTTTTCAGTATCTCCAAAGAGGGAGACTCCACAACCCCCCTGGGCAGCCTGTTCCAGTGTTCTGTCATCCTCACAGGGAAAAAAATTTCTCCTCATGTTTAAATGAATCTTTCTATGCCTCACCTTCCACCCACAGCTCCTTGGCCTGTCATTGAGCACCACCCAGCAGAGCCTGGCTCAGAGATCTTTTCCAACCTAAACAATTCTGTGCTACTACCAATGGAACTGTTTTGCACACACAATGAATGTGGAGAGTTCATTCCTCAAAACTTAAAAAGACAGCTTATCTAATTTTGATATCACAAAACTACTGGATTTCTAAAAAAATTATTCTGAACATGGATTAATCCAACATATTTGTCCTCTAGACATTTACTCCTAAAGTGAAAGCACTTTTAAATTTAAAAAATCTGCAACAAAAAAACCCCCCAACTGTATTAGTACTCTGATAGCTGCTGTTATAAACTGCTCTCCTAACTCTGGTCCCTTGCTGTGTTGAATTTAATTTAAATTTGGAATTATCTGTAGCAGAAACTTCTCTTTTTATTATTGTCAACTCCATATTCACCTGCAGTGCAGTCCAGTAAGAGATGAGAATGAAATTGAGGAGGACAAATGGGCGTTGTGAGCAGAGTTGTGTAGAAGTCTATTACTCAAGTTATTAAGTATCTGCTGACCTATTTCCCCCCCTCTTCTATTTCTGCCCACAGAGGTTAAAGCAGAAAGTGCTCTGTTTCACCTCAAAAGAGTTATCAGACAAAATAGACTTTTCAGCTGAAGCCTGAAATGGGAAATTAAGTACACCTTCGATGTGGACACCTGAGAATGCAGTACACTGCTGCAGAGATGAATTACTTCTCTTCCTCTCCAAGAAAGCTGGTAAGAAAAAAAAAATATAATTAAAAAAAAAAAAGAAAAAAGGCACAAACTCTGCCACTTTTGTACAGTTTACCAAGTACAGAGAAGCCTCCTAAGCCTTCCTTCACCTCCTCCCTAAAACATGAGGATACCTGATATGAACAAACGGGTTTGACATTTCCTTTTTGCTAAACAGGTCTTATTCAATTTCTATCAGCACTCAAACCAATGAGTTACACAAAATGAATACTTCTGACTAATTTCTGCTTTCTTCTTCTCTTCTTCTTTTTTTTTTTTTTTTTTTTTTTTTTTTTTTTTATATTT
>VWZE01007424.1:358107-372719 GCA_013396675.1 Eubucco bourcierii | reverse complement strand
TGTTTAATTTCATCTGAAAGCTCAAGTTCCAGCAATGTGCTCTGGTGGCCAGGAAGATCGATGCCATTCTGAGGTGGATTAGAAGGGCAGTGGTTAGTAGGTCAAGAGAGGTTCTTCTCCCCTTCTGCTCTGTCCTGTTGAGGCTGCATCTGGAATATTGTGTCCAGTTCTAGGCCCCTCAGGGAACTGCTTGAGAAAGTCCAGCAGAGAGTCATGAAAATGAAGGGAGTGGAACATCTTCCTTATGAGGAGAGCCTGAGGGAGCTGGGGCTCTTTAGCTTGGAAAAGAGGAGACTGAGAGGTGACCTCTTTAATGGTTATAAATATGTAAAGAATGAGTGCCAGTAGGCTGGAGCCAGGCTCTGCTGGGTGATGCCAAATGACAGTGCAAGGGGCAATGGGCGGAAGCTGAGGTATAGGAAGTTCCATGGAAATATGAGGAGGATTTTTTCCCCTGTGAGGGTGACAGAACACCCTCCATGGGCAGGGACACCTCACACCAGATCAGGCTGTCCAGAGCCTCATCCAGCCTGGCCTTAAATACCTCCAGGAATGAGGTTTCCACCACCTCCCTGGGCAATCTGTTCCAGGCTCTCACCATCCTCATGGTGCAGAACTTCTTCCTAACCTCCAGCCTGAATCTACCCATTTCTAGCTTTGTTCAATGTGCCCCACCAGCCTGGGAGTGCCCAGCAGATGAGCTGTGCATGATGCTGGACTGGTCCTAGCAGCAAGGAATGAAGGCAGCTGGCCAAGGGAAGGGATTCCTGTCCTCTCCTCTGTAGACTGTGCTAAATCCAGTCCAGTCAATAATGGGCAGCCTGATGCAAGAAAAACATTGGCAAACTGGAGTGAGCTGTGGAGGCCACCAGGATGCTCAGAGTTGGGTCATCTGCCTTCTGAGGGGGCAGCTGTTTAATGTGGAGAAGAGATGCCTTCAAGGGGGACCTAAAGCTTTGAGATGCTTCAAGGGGGACAGCATCTGCCAGTACCTACAAGGAGATTTGAAAACATCCAGAGCCAAGCCTTTTACAATGACACAGGTAAAGAAGAAGAAAGTGGAAACAAAATTGCTTAAGACTCTGTAGGAGGAAATATTTTCACTGTGAGGCCAACCAAAGACCAGAACCCACTGCCCAAAGAGGTCACACAGCCTCCACCCTTGGGAGTTTTCAACACTCTGCTAGAGAGACAAATCACTGAACAACCTTTCCAGTTGGTGCTGCTTCAAGCAGGAGGTTAGACTTGACCTTTTGAGGCACTTGCCAACTTGAATTTTCCTACAGTACAGACACCTTTTGGAGTCTAGGTAAAAGCATGTGGAAAAAAGCAGTGTGATATTACAACACAGCACCAAACACACAGCTTCAGCACACACTACCTTTTCTGTTTGACTGTAATCCACCACAATTTACTGCTTATGCACAAATTGCATTTAAAACTGTCAGTCAAGCCTATGGGCTTCCATAGGTTTTCTGAGCTCCAAGCAAGGCTAGAAAAACAAAAGCTGAGCACACAGACACAGACACACACACACAAAAAAAAAAGCTCCCCTCATAAAAAAGTCCTTGGACATCTCATTCGTCCCTTAATCTGCCCTTTATGGCTTGCCAGTTGGATTTTTCTTTATGTTTAACAAGCACCAGGGCAAACAAGTTTCCTCCTAATGATGCTCTGATGGAAGAAACATAATTGTACACCATAAAAATCTTAGCAGCTATTTTAATTGCTCCACAAATTATCCTTAAGTGCCGTGCAGGATTTATAGTAGCAAACAGTTCCCCACCCCCTCCCTCCAGCAGTTAAACAGAGCTGACTGGGAACTTTTCATGAAACCATTTCTTTTGTAGAAACACATCTACCTGAAAGACAAGATCTTCTTTGGTTGGTTTTGTTTTAGTTTTAGTTTTGTTTGCTCCTTCCAGGGAAGTTTTAATTAAAAGAACTCAATTTTGCTAGGAGAGGTTTCTTAAATTTGGGTACTGTGTTCAGTTCTGGGCCACTCAATTTAAAAAAGATGTTGAGGTGTTGAAAGGTGTCTAGAGAAGGGTAGCAAGGCTGGTGAGGGGCCTGGAGCACAGCCCTGTGAGGAGAGGCTGAGGGAGCTGGGGGTGTGCAGCCTGCAGAAGAGGAGGCTCAGGGCAGAACTCATTGCTCTCTGCAGCTGCCTGAAGGGAGGCTGTAGATAGGTGGGGTTGGGCTCTGCTGCCAGGCACCCAGGGACAGAACAAGAGGACACAGCCTCAAACTGTGCCAGGGCAGGTTCAGGCTGGATGTTAGGAAGAAGTTCTTCACAGCAAGTGACTGGCATTGGAATGGGCTGCCTGGGGAGGTGGTGGAGTCACCATCCCTGGAGGCATTTAAAAGGAGGCTGGATGAGGCACTTAGTGCCATGGGTTAGTTAATTAGAAGGTGTTAGGTGATAGGTTGGTCTTAGAGGTCCAACCTGGTTAATTCTGTGATTCTGTGAAAAGTTTTAATCAGCTGTAAAACCGCAGCTTAATGAGATGTTAATTGAAGCATGATCAGCCCAGTTGTGAGAGACAAAGAGACAGCCCATTGTTACAGTGCAGGCTGATTAGGGGACAGAAAGAGGTTTAAGATCTTGCCTCTTCCAGGTAGAAGAAGAGTTAAAAGCTTGAACTTGGGTCTAGGTCAGAGATCTATCTTAGCTGAGGTTTTATCTTTTTTTTATTGTACTGAAAGGAATTTAATGTACAAAGCCTTAAAAAAAAAAAAAAATCAGCACATAAAATTGTTTGCTAATGAGCCCTGTCTTTAAATAAAGCTTAGGCAGCTGTGAGACAATAAGCAAATACATATACTTGTCACATAATTACAGCAATTTCCACACCCTTCATCACCTTAGCATGCTGTAACAATAAATGAAGTGGCAAATTTGATGCAGAGCAGCATCGTTTTTTAGGCAGACTGCTGCTGATAGTAGAAACATGAAAAGACAAACACTTTAGGAAGTGAAAGCTCTTTCTCTGCAGCAAAGCTCTACATTAATTAGGCCATAATTTATCGAGTAGGAAATAGAAATCAGTGAGGCATTAGGAAAAGCTTTCAGAAAGAGGCAAACTTTGTAGCTGTTCTATCAGAGGATTATATTCTGATATAATTACAGCTTATTTATTCAAAGAGTCGTATCAAAGAGGGCTACAGCTCATTACTGAGTAACATTTGTTTCTATGGAATTAGTTGTTGACATATCTAAACAACTCTGAGCTGTACTTAGGGCAATCTGATCTGCTGAATGCAATCCTTAATTATCAGCATTTTATTGAAGCACTTGGAGTCTAAAGGTTTTTTTGTTGTTGTTGAATACAAAGCTCTGAAACAGTCTTGCTCTAAGATGGAGATAATTATTTTCTGAATAAGTTGACTAGGGTGTGAAAAACATCTGTAGAGTTTAAGCTGAAAGTATATACAAGTGCTGAAACAACATAGATCAGTGAGGTAATAGGCAACATAGAATCATAGAATCAGTCAGGGTTGGAAGGGACCACAAAGATCAACCCTCCTGCCATGGGCCTCACACTAGATCAGGCTGCACAGAGCTACATCCAGACTGGCCTTAAACATCTCCAGGCTTCCACCACGTCCCTGGGCAATCCCTTCCAGGGTTTCACCACTGTCATGGTGAGGAACTTCTTCCTAACATCCAGTCTGAATCTACCCATTTCTAGCCTTGTTCCGTTCCCCCCAGTCCTATCACTACCTGACACCCTAAAAAGTCCCTCCCCAGTTTTCTTGTAGGCTCCCTTAAGATACTGAAAGGCCACAATAAGGTCACACAGAACCTTCTCCTCTCCAGACTGAACAGCCCCAAACCCCTCAGGCTCTCCTCATAGGAGAGCAGCTCCAGCCCTCTGAGCATCCTCATGGTCCTTCTCTGGACACCTTCCAACCCATCCATATCCCTCTTGTACCAGGCCTCCTGGCATCCTGGTAACCCCTCCAGGATGCAGTACTCCAGGTGAGGTCTCACCAGTGTGGAGCAGAGGGGAAGGATCACTTCCCTTGACCTAGGCTCTGCAAACTGTGAGTACAAAACAGATGTGAGAATAAAGCTTTACGGACATCAGAGGAGTAGCAATCACTACTCAAAAATCAAACTTAGAGACAGATATATATCTTTGCCACAGAGCTCACTTAGGAGGCAGTGACTTTAGAAACCCTTCAGGTTTCAAACTAGAGGCAGCAAAACCAAGATGACACCACCCTTCCAGCAGAATGAACAACAGCTGCTTTTAAAGTTTAAACCAAAGATAAAGCAGCAAGTCCAATAATGCAAGTTTCAGTTGCTGTGGAGTATCAAGAACAAAGTGTGCTTGCATAATTTAGGCTGCAAAATCATGGCATGTGAAAGGAGTCAGTCTAAAATAGAAGCAAACATTGACCCCTCCCTAGAGCCGTCCCAGGCCAGGTTGGATGAGGCCTTCAGTGACCTGATCTAGTGGAAGGTGTCCCTGCCCATGGCATAGGGGCTGGAACTAGATGATCTTTAAGGTCCCTTCCAAACCAGACCATTCATTCTTTAAGGTCCCTTCTAACTGCTAATGAGACTGAGAACCTTGGGGCTTTTCAGTCTGGAAAAGAGAAGACTGAGAAGGGATCTGATCAATGTCTATAAATAACTGAGGGGTGGGTGTCAAGGGGATGGGGCTAATCTCTTTACAGTGCTGCACAGTTATAAGACAAGGAGCAATGGATACAACTTGAACATAGAAAGTTTCACAGTATCACAGTTTCACCAAGGTTGGAAGAAACCTCAAAGCTCATCAAGTCCAACCCGTTCCCAGGGTTCCCACCAGGGTACTAGTAAGGGTAGATGTGATATCTGTGTCAGCAGTAAGGGTAAAAGTAGGGGTAGATGTGATATTGAGTCAGGGGTAAGGGTACTAGTAAGGGTAGATGTGATATCTGTGTCAGCAGTAAGGGTAATAGTAAGGATAGATGTGATATTGAGTCAGAGGTAAGGGTAATAGTAAGGGTGGATGTGATATTGACTGAGAGGTAAGGGTAACAGTAAGGGTAGATGTGATATCTGTGTCAGCAGTAAGGGTAATAGTAAGGGTGGATGTGATATTGAGTGAGAGGTAAGGGTAATAGTAAGGGTAGATGTGATATCTGTGTTAGCAGTAAGGGTAATAGTAAGGGTGGATGTGATACTGAGTCAGAGGTAAGGGTAATAGTAAGGGTGGATGTGATATTGAGTCAGAGGTAAGGGTAATAGTAAGAGTCAGAGGATGCAACAAAGCCTTTCTATTGTCAATATCTTCCCCCATTACAAATGAAGCCTTTAGTTTGTTTCAAAATAACCACAAAGGCACTTTTGGTGGAAGAGGATCATTAACCTAGCAGTGAAGCAACTTGAGTGGGAGCTGCCTCTAGCACCCTTTGCAACTTTACTAGGAACTAATGAGAGAAAAGTCAGAAAGTGTCAAAAATAATCCTGGTGATACACACGACTGGGATGGATTTCTTTAACATACTCATTTCAATTACTGCCTTAAGTGATTTTCATACCACCACATCAATTATTATAAGCATTGGAGCAAAAAATTAGAAATGCCAAACAGAATGCTGAAGTTCATAGGCAGTTTACTCCATACAGCTTTGGATGTCAGTTTTGGTTTATATAATCATTATAAAGGTGAAAAAAGAAAAAGGAAAAAAAAAAAAAAAAAAGATGAAGCCAAGCATGCTGCTCCAAAGCATACATTAATACCACACAGAAATGCTGGCAACAGAGCCTTAGTGCAGCAAGGAATGTGGAGTTAAGTGGTATCCATGTGGAACAGGCTCCCTTTCTGCTTCACTTAGCTTCTAATACAGGCAGGACAACCTGCTTTGTGAACAGGAGAGCGAATTGCTGCACCCCAGGCCTCCAAAAGAATCTGTTCTGCTCTATTCCATGGGTGGCAGGTCAACGTTTGAAGTGTTGCATGGCCTCTTACAGACACTCTCCACCCAAATGAGCCATTCAGACAAAAGAGAAAAAACAGGTCTCCTTTGAAAGAAAGGGTTTGCTTGGAATAGCAGAGTTGTTTTGGTTGGAAAAGACCTCTAAGATCACTGAGTCCAACCACTGACCTAACACCACCCTGGTCAATACACCATGCTCCAAAGTGCCATGTCCACATGTTTCATAGAATCATAGAATGGTAAGGTTGGAAGGGACCTCAAGGATCAACCAGTTCCAACCCCCTGCCAGAGGCAGGGACACCTCCCACTAGTACAGTACTCATCCAATCTGGCCTTGAACACCTCCAGGGAGGGAGCATCCATGACCCCCCTGGGCAACCTGTGCCAGTGCCTCACCACCCTCACTGCAAACAACTTCCTCCTAACATCCAGTCTAAATCTCCCCTCTGCCAGTTTAAACCCATTCCCCTTGTCCTGTCATTGCAAGACCTTGTCAATAGTCCCTCCCCAGCCTTCCTGTAGGCCCCCTTCAGATACTGGAAGGCTACCATCAGGTCTCCTGGAAGCCTTCTCTTCTCCAGGCTGCAGAGCCCCAACTCTCTCAGTCTGTCCTCATAGGAGAGCTGCTGCAGCCCTCTGAGCATCTCTGTGGCCTCCTCTGGACCTGCTCCAACACTTCCATGTCCTTCCTGTGCTGAGGGTTCCAGAACTGCACACAGGACTCCAGGTGGGGTCTGAGGAGAGCAGAGTAAAAGGGCAGAATCCCCTCCCTTGCCCTGCTGGCCAGATGTTTCTTGAACACCTCTGGGAATGGTGACTCTGCCACCTTCCCAGGCAACCAGTTCCAGTGCCTCACCACTCTTTCAGGAAAGAACTTTTTCCTAGCATCCAATCTAAACCTCCCCTGGAACAATTTCTGTCCATTTCCTCTTCTCCTATGGCCTGATACTAAAGGTGACACCCACCTGACTCTAACCTCCTTTCAGGAGGCTACTAAAATAAATGGAAAGATTAGGTGAAAGATTCTCCATTATCTCTAAGTGCTGAAGAAGAACCTTGATCTTGATAGGACTCACTACCACATCAGTAATGAGTACCAGTGAGGCATCAGTGCAGCATCTTCATATCCTATAAAACCCAAAGTCCTGAAAGCAGGTACTGAGAGTCCTCCCTTGGAGTTAGTCCTCTTCCTTCCACTCCCCTTCTCCACATACCCTCTCCAGAAGAAAAAAACAAACCAAGAAGAGTTCAGTGGAATCCATTATGAAGACAAATAGCTACAGGATTAATCTTTCATAGTTTCTTCTTTCCTGATTCAAGATATATTCTTCCTCTTTGGTATGAAAAACAAAGCTCAGAATACCCCAGGGCCAAAAGTAACAATTTGCCAGAGGAAGACCCAGTGAAGGGCTGTGAAGCTCAGTGGTGCCCTAGTATCTTCCTCAGGAGTGGTATGTAAGCGTGTTTAAAGCCTCCTGTGGATGTAAACCCTTCCTGTTAATTCTATATGTTGAAAAAGGTAATAGAAAAATCAGCTTGACAGTTTTTACTTGAATTCAGTAGAAACAAGAAGTAAATGCTTCACTAAATCAATGGAGCCCATTTATGTTAACTGAAAACAGATCAGGTTCTGTTTCTCCCTTGTAATAATACTTTTACTTTCAATATTTTATATTTTCTTCCAGTACATAACAGCCATTTACAAGACTTTGAATTTCTGTTGTTCTCTCCAGAGTTTTTACTCCATAATATTCTTTTGGCTGTACAAACTTGGCTGAATGCATCAGAGTCTTCTTATGAAATCTGAAGGGATCATCCCCAGGGTTCAGTACTGAGGTCTGTCCTCTTTAATACCTTTATTAACCTGGGTGAGGGGACTGAGTGCAGCCTCAGGAAGTTTGCAGATGACAAGTTGTGAGTACGGCTTCCTACTTCTGAGAAGTAAATGTTTTGGTCCACTTAGTTGTTCCTGCAGGACAGACATGCTCATGGGTTGCAGAACTGATCAAAAAGCAGAAGCTGCAAGATTTCTTTAGTCTGATGAAAGAACCATTCTGAATCCTCTGTTCCCATATCAGCCAGGAATATAAATTCAGAGATTCCCAGATTGCAACAGGTTGGAAGAGATTCTCAAAGGTCACTTTGTCCAATGCCTCTGCAGTCAGCAGGGACACCTCCAACTAAAGCAGGCTTCCCAGGGCCACATCAATCTGATCATGAATGTCTCCAGGGATGGGGCCTCAACCACATCCCTGGGCAGCCTGTTCCAGTATTTCACTGCTCTCATTGTGCAGAACTTCCTCCTTATGTCTAACCTAAATCTCCCTGCTCTGGTTTAAAATCATTGCTGGTTGTGCTATCACTGCAAGTTCATCTAAACAATCCTTCCCCAGCCTTCCTGCAGGTCCCCTTCAGATGCTGAAATGTAGCTATAAGGTCTGCCTGGAGCCTTCTCCTCTGCAGGCTGAATAGCCCAAATTCTTTCAGCCTGTCTTCAATGAGAGGTGCTTCAGCCCTCTCATCATCTTGGTGGCCTCCTCTGGACCTGTTAATCAGGCCCATGTCTGTCTTGTGTTGGGGGCTCCAGAGCTGGACACAGTACTCCAGGTGAGGTCTTACCATAGCAGAGTAAAGTGGCAGAATCAACTCTCTTTACCTGCTGGAGACACTTCTTTTGATGTAGCCTAGGATGTTATTTGCCTTCTGGGCTGTGAGCACACATTGTTGGCTCATATCCACCTTCTTGTCCTCCAGTACCCTCAATTTCCTTGTCTAGATCTATAAATTATGAATACATATAAATCACCTCCAAATCTACAGCTTTTTAAAACAGGTTCAGCTAAACTGAGCTGGGGCTAGGGTTGGAGCATCTGTGCTGTGAGGTGGGTTAAGGCTGCTGAGTTTATTCAGCCTGGGAAAGAGATAGTTTCAGGGGAAGCTAACAGCAGCCTTTCAGTGCCTGTGTGAAAGGTATGAAGGGGACAGATCCAGGCCCTGAGTAGTGGGATGACAAAAGACACTGAGCATAAAAGGAGACAGAAGTAGTTCAGACCATATATATGAAAGGCAAAACCATCACCAAGCAGTAGGGCAGGTTATCCAGGAAAGTTTTGTAGTCTTGGTACTTTGAAGGTTTTCAATACCTTCCAACCTTACCATTCTATGAATACCTGTTCTAGTGGGAGGTGTCCCTGCCTGTGGTGGTGGGCTTGGAACTAGATGATCTTTGAGATCCCTTCCAATAATACCTGAGTGAATATTGAACCAGCAACAGACTACTCAGTTATCCCTTCCAACTTAAACCATTCTATGATTCTATAATACCTGAGTGAATATTGAACCAGCAACAGACAACTCAGTTTTGAACCCACAATTCAACCTTGCTTTGAGCAGGAGGTTCAGCTGGAGACCTTGAGGTCTCTTTCACACTTGAATTCTCCTATCATCATGTGAATGTCAGCTCAATGTTGTGCCACAGTAAACTATAAAGTGTTAGTCTGTACCAAGTAGTAATGCACAGATAACTGCAAGAAAAAAATAGGTTATTAGATGAGTAAAATAAGATACAAACTCATTCCCACTATTACCAACATATACAAACAGTAAAACTACCTCAAAAAATAATAGCAATAAAAGAAAATTAAAAAAAAAATCAGTGAATGACAAACATTATAAAAAAAGATTCCAAATCAAGCTTACAGAAATTTCACTTCAAAATCCAACCCCATTACTGTCATTAGCAGGCATGTAAAATTCTTTAGCCAACAGAACAGTCAGTGGAGCAACATTAGGGTGAAAATTTATTTTCCTTGTCTCATAATTTTTCAACTCTCATAAAAAGAGACACTCTGCCATAAAGCTCTTTTTAAAACAGATGGAGGCAGGTACAAAACAGTCACCTGGGAAGCTAGGAACGTGGCAGAGTAACAAATTACAAAATCATAAACTGTTATTAGGCTACTAATTAATAAGCACTGCTAATTCAACCATATAGAATTCAGCTTTGTGTGTGTGCATTTCTCTGTGCCTGACAACTTGCACTGTGCAGAACATTAACATTTTGCCAAACTCTGAGTACACATATTTACAAAAAAAAAAAAAAAAAGCATCAGCAAGGCAGAAAGGGATATCCTTGAACAGTGAACTCTAAAACTGCAAGGGTAACTCAGGTGAACCACTCTAGGGAGCAATGACTCAAGGTCAGACTAAGTTGGTTTTTTAGTGTTGCCTGGTTTTTAGGTCTATGTCTTGTTGTGCTCAGCACATGGGACTCTGAGGCTTTGCTTTTGAGACACCTTATAGCCTCCACTCAGCAAAAAACAAAAGTTGTATATGGAACACTTTCTCTGGATATGGAATTTCTCTCTGAAGATCAAATATGCAAAAGTTGGATGTCAACATACACATTTAGTAAGTACTTGAAGTAGTTAAAGGCCAGGTTGCAGGAAAATTCCTTCCAGCTGGGTCACCTGTTACAGCCAAGGCCAGGGACTGGCTGAATCCTCCTGTTTTATTTAAAAACTAAAGAGAGTGATGTTTGCTCAGTGATGTTTATTACAGTCATTGGACAAGAACAGAGAGTGTGAAGGGCATGAACTTACTACAGACTTCCTACTCCTAAAACCAGACATCACATAGGTGGGATTTAGTCTTCATGTTAAGACACAAATGCACGTCCATGTGTAGGTAAGCTACAGATCTCAGTCACCACTGCTTGATGCAGTGGCCTAAACAAACACATTCAGTAACAGTGTCACTAAAGATGTCCAGGGTATTGGAGAGATACGAAGAGGGAAAATGAGACACAGGACTTACAGAAGATCCACAGTCCTTTGGGGACCAAAACATTAGAATACTTTCAAGTGTTTCACAGCTTAGACATCCCAACCACGTGAGACATCTAAATACAGGCATCTACCTTTGCGCATCTTCATCTTGTGGTGATTCCCACCTTGGTGAAAAATCTCTTCATGAAATATGAGAGACAAGAATCTGTTCTGGTTGCAGAGGTTATTGCTCCCACCAAAGCTGAGCTACACTCATTAATCTGGGGCAATTGCTCTGTTTAGCTTTGCAGCAGAACAGGCAAGGAGAGCCCAGGTGATGAGTTAACAGCGCTTTTGCAGACAGATTAGCTGGTGTCTAAATTGCTGCAAAGCATTACAAAGGGAACTCTCAGTCTGCCCCAGCACTTTCAAAGCCTGCATAACAGTTTCAGAAGCTTGTCAGAGCCTAAGTGCCACGCAGTTACTCCATCTCTAGCCACACACAACCTCCTCTCTTTGTAACAAAGATTTCCAAAAGCAGGTCTCAAGTCAGCAGTTCAAAACCTACCAAGGCTGTCTGCATTTCCCAAACTATCCATTGCTCTTCCAGCGGCCTGGAAAGGCTGCTGGTGAGAAAATGTTAACAATTTGCAACGAAGAAAACACATGTCTCTTTGTGCTAGAGTTGTCTGACTCATAACAGAAATATTTTTTTGCCAATAGATCTGCAAATAGGCAGGGGTGTGCAATCTAGTGTTGAAATTGCTCTTTGGAACAGGAGCCTTGAAGCTGTACAGATTTTGTTATTGTACAGACTCCGTTATCCTCCTGTGTTTGGTGTCTGCTCCTTACAAAATACTACTGAATGCAGATTGTTTACAAAATGAAAATGAAAAATAATTAAGATTAAAATGAATTAAAATTATTTGTTAGCTGCAGCTCCTTTTGTTTCTTTCTTTCCTTGCCTTGTTTTGTAATCTTGCTTTCAGCAGTGTGGAGGGAGGTGGAGGAACTGATCCTCTACCCTTTACGAAACAAGGAAACTAGAGTAGTAAAGGGCACAGTAGGTCCTGAGTGCCTACCAAACTGACATACTTGTTTAACTTTATTTTCTTTAATTTGCCTAAACACATCTGATTTTCTCATATGGATATTAAGGCACAGTTGTTCTGCAAATGCAACATTACAGTTGAAAGAAAGTTTGCTGAAAGAAACCACTACACTGAGGTTACCATAAGACACAGCAGATACAAAGCACAGTGTCTAAACAAGTGTAAGAATCACTCTGTGGGGAGCCAACTCAATATCAAAATGGCTCATTTGATTAGTATGAATATATCTTACATATACAGAAAACAAATATTTATTACCTGAAAGAAATGCATTCAAACTGACAAGGTAAATTAACTACAGCACTAAGGAAAAAAAATGGCATTTCAAAGCATTTTTTCTCACATAAAACTCATCTGACAAAACAAGCACAAAGGAAATGATATGTACTAATGCTAAAACCACTTTGTATTTACTAAAGCCATTCATCATAATAGTTATGCTTTGAATTTATCAGACTGGATCAGTTTAGGTATTGTTGAACTTGTACTTATCTGTTTAGTTACTGTTGAACTCATCAGTTTAAGTATTGTTGAACTTGTATTTATCAGTTTAGTTATTGCTGTAATCATATTCATCAGTTTAGGTATTTTTGACCTCATATTTATCACTTTAGGTATTGTTGACCTCATATTTATCACTTTAGGTATTGTTGACCTCATATTTATCAATTCAGATATTGTTGAGTTTGTATTTATCAATTAAAATATTGTTGAGCTCGTATTTATCAGTTTAGTTATTGCTGGAACTCATATTTATCAGTTTAGGTATTACTGGAACTCATATTTATCAGTTTAGGTATTACTGAACTCATATTCATCAGTTTAGGTATTGTTGGACTATTTATCAGTTTAGGTATTGCTGACCTCATATTTATCAATTAAAATATCGTTGAGCCCATATTTATCAGTTTAGTTATTGCTGAACTGATATTCATCAGCTTAGGTATTGTTGACCTCATATTTATCAACTCAGATATTGTTGAACTCATATTTATCAAGTAAAATATTGCTGACCTCATATTTATCAGTTATTGCTGGAACTCATATTCATCAGTTTAGGTATTGCTGAACTCATACTCACCAGTTTAGGTATTGTTTAACTGGTATTTATCAAGTAAAATATTGCTGACCTCATATTTATCAGTTTAAATGTTGTTGGAACTCCTATTTATTAGTTCAGGTATTGCTGAACTCATACTCATCAGTTTAGGTATTGTTTAACTGGTATTTATCAAGTAAAATATTGCTGACCTCATATTTATCAGTTTAAATGTTGTTGGAACTCCTATTTATCAGTTTAGTTATTCCTGACCTCATATTTATCAGTTAAGATATTGCTGACCTCATATTTACCAGGTTAGCTATTGCTGAATTCATCTTCATCAGTTTCAGTACTGTCGGACTGATATTCTGAAGACCTTTTATGCTTAAAATGATTTCTTAAAGATGCCACTTTTGTTATGACTCTGAATATAATTCCATCACACACACCCCAAAAATAAATAAATTAAAAAGCAGATAATACACAAATGTCCAAAGGACATGTTAACAACAGACATTAATTTTGAACTGAAAGGTTTAAAGTAATCATTAAATGTATTAATATCAAATCCCTGAAATCCTTAGTCAGCTCGGAGTGAATCAAGCCTACTGCGCCTACCTTTGCACATACAGAAGCCAACGTATTGTTTTCTGCTAGGAGAAACAACCTTTATTCAAAAAGGCACCTGGATTATTACATTTTTTCCCCCCTCTATTTAAAATTGGAAACAAATTACATTATCTCTGAAACTGCCTTGGTGCACAGCAGTTTAAAGTAAATGTTTTCCAATAACAACAATTTTCCCGTCTGGCTGAAAATTTGTCTCGCGCAATCCCACCACAAATGCACTGTTAAAAAGTAGGTTGCTGGGTTTAATCAATTTGCTGTTTGAGCTGAGTTCAAAAGAACGCTCACTCTCCATAAATATAGAGAAAACAAAGGGAATTCATCTGACAGATGAAGAATAATTTGATCGAGGCTCTTCAGAAATTTGATTTTTCCCTCTTCATCATACTCTGAGCTTGAAACGTTTCTTTCTTCGGCCTCGTTTTGAAGAAGCTGCTCCAGAATCATGCACAAAGGGAAAATATTCTCATACTGGGTAATGTCATACTTGGCCTGGAGCTGGGAATAAAGAAAAATCAATACATGAGCATGGTGTGAAAATGCTCCTGCAGCCTACTGTCTCGATGACAGTTGAAGGAATCATGCAGTAGTGCTTCTATTATCAGAAAGGTTACGTGCTCAGGATGATTACTTCTAAGAAATCTTTTTTCTTCTTGTGATAGCAGTCAAACCAGTCACTCTCCAGCTTGCTACCAAATGTGCTGTTTAACATCTTTGTCAGTGACATGGACAGAGGAATGGAGTGCACCCTCAGCAAGTTTGCAGATGACACCAAGCTGTGTGGCACAGTCGACTTGCTAGAGGGCAGGGATGCCATCCAGAGGGACCTGGACAGGCTGGAGAGTTGGGCCCAGGCCAACCTGATGAAATTCAACAAGGTCAAGTGTAAGGTCCTGCACCTGGGTAGGTACAATCCCAAGCACAAATACAGGCTGGGTGGTGAATGGCTGGAGAGCAGCCCTGAGGAAAAGGACCTTGGAGTCTGGGTTGATGAAAAGCTCAACATGAGTCTGCAGTGTGCACATGCAGCCCAGACAGCCAACCGAGTCCTAGGCTGCATCAAGAGAAGCGTGGCCAGCAGGGCAAGGGAGGTGATTCTGCCCCTTTACTCTGCTCTCGTCAGACCCCACC
>VWZE01007424.1:268641-357894 GCA_013396675.1 Eubucco bourcierii | reverse complement strand
GTTTGGAGGAGGCTTTGATTAACTTGTGCTAGTGGGAGGTGTCCCTGCCTATAGCAGGGGGTTGGAACTAGATGATCCTTGAGGTCCCTTCCAACCTTACCATTCTATGATTCTATGATTCTAAGAAATGCCAGTGTAACCTCCTGTTCAGAAATCCAAGAAAGCCTTCTCTACCTAATTATCCATAGGATGTGAAGCACAATGATGATTTGCAGATCAACAACAGCAAAATTTTTGTTCAGGCATAGAATTAAAATGGTGCATTTCCATTTCCTGAGAAATAAAATAAGGAAAAGAAGATACTCTCCACTCTCAAATAGAGTCATCTATTCAAATGACACCTCTAGAAAGCCAGCTGGTCCAAATTCTCAGTTTCAATAGAAAAAGAGACAAGCCAGGACTACTTATCGGAGTCAGTTTCAGGGGAGAAGAGTCAGTTTGTCACTGATGAAACAACAGAATCACAGAATCATTGAGGTTGGAAAAGACCTCCAAGATCAACAAGTCCAGCCTATGCCCTAACACCATGGCATCGGCTAAACCACGCCAAGTGCCACATCCAATTTTTCTTAAAGACCTCCAGGGATGCTGACTTCACCACCTCCCTGAGAAGTCCATTCCAGTGTTTAATTATGCTGTCGAGGAGGAAGCATGTCCTAACATCCAACCTGCACCTCCCCTGGCACAGCTTCAGGCCATGCCCTCTCAGTCTGTCACAGATTGCCTGGGAGCAGAGCCTGAGCACCACCTGATGACAACTTTCTTTTAGGTAGTTGTAGAGAGTGATAAGGTCCTGGCTAAGTCTCCTCTTCTCCAGGCTGAACAACCCCAGCTCCCTCAGCCCCTTCTCCTCAGACTTTCCCTGCAGACCCTTCCCCAGTCTCACTGCTTGCTTCTGGATCCGCTCCAGCATCTCAATATCCTTGAGGTGAGTGCCCCAGAGCTGCACACAGTGCTCGAGATGAGGCCTCACCAGTGCCAAATATAAATTCATTAAAAGCCTTACAGCTTTAATAAGAATTTACCTGTCCTGTGTTTGGAAACAGCAACTTAAACTGAAGCTTCTCTAATCTCTGCCATACATAAAGAATAACTGGCAAGACAGAAAAAAAAACACCTTTGGAGAGTTGTGTCTCTGGAATGAAATTCTGTCCCCTCCTCAATAGTAACATCTACCACTAATAGGAGATGCTCTTGTTCTAAAGCAGTAGATTGATGACCAGCACTGAAAAGAAAAATTATAACTGCTAGAAAAATTAATCATATATTTCATAAAATGGACCAAAAAGCTCTGGTGAGCCAAAACAACCATTTGGGGCCTGTGATACAAAGCAGATGGGTCTAAACTTTGACATCTGTCTATGAATCAGTAGTGAATTACTTTACCCATCCCTAAACCACATACTGGTAGACCTTCCAATATGTGAAATGTTCTACAAAACAGTCATTTTAACAATCAGTCTGAGTTATTTTTCAGCCTAACAAAAAGCCAGAAGTTTACTTTCCTCAGGCAAGGCTGCTGCTTTCTACCTCTGCAGCAGACAGCGGCTCAGGGATTACTCACTTTGTGAACCAGTAGCTCTTAAGACCAGACTCCCTTCCTTTACTGAAACAGTGGTCAGGCACTGGAACAAGCTGCCCAGCAAAGTGGTGGAGTTACCATCCTGGAGGTATTTAAAAACTGTGTAGACTCCAGGCACTTCAGGACATGGTTTAGTGGTCACTGTGGTGCTGGGTTGATGGTTGGACTTGATCTTAGAGGTCTTTTCCAACCTTAATGATTTTATGAAGCTCCCCAGTGTTTTTTAGGTAACTTTTCATCTCAGGAACAACTTACACCAAGAAGGCCAAAGGCATCCTGGCCTGCATCAGCAAGAGTGTGGCCAGTAGGAGCAGGAGGTCATTCTCCCCCTGGACTCTGCACTGCTTAGGCCACACCTTGTGTACTGTGTCCAGTTCTGGGTCCCTCAGTTTAAGAAGGACATTGAGGTGTTTGAGCGTGTCCAGAGAAGGGCAACGAGGCTGGGGAGAGGCCTGGAGCACAGCCCTATGAAGAGAGGCTGAGGGAGCTGGGATTGGTTAGCCTGGAGAAGAGGAGGCTCAGGGGAGACCTTCTTGCTGTCTACAACTCTCTGAAGGGTGGTTGTAGCCAGGAGGAGGTTGCTTTCTTCTCTCAGGCAAGCAGCAGCAGAACAAGAGGACACAGTCTCAAGTTGTGCCAGGGGAAGTTTAGGCTGGAGGTGAGGAGAAAGTTCTTGCCTGAGAGAGTCATTGACTGCTGGAATGGGCTGCCCAGGGAGGTGGTGGAGTCACCATCCCTGGAGGTGTTCAAGGCAGGTTTGGACGTGGCACTTGGTGCCATGGTCTGGTCTTGAGGTCTGTGGTAACAAGTTGGACTTGATGAGCTTTGAGGTCTCTTCCAACCTTGGTGATACTGGGATACCGCAGCTATGATGCTGCAAAGCCTCAATGCAGAAAGGTTGTTTTGCTGAGTTTGCATCTCATCCTGAAAATCAACTTAATTACTGAAAATCATTCTCCCTAGAGTCCCCTGCTCCAGTTCTGTCTCTTTGGAACTTGGTAAGAAAAACCTGCGGTTCACAAGCTACTGCCAAGAATTTAATATTGACATTCTCATCACAACAGACAGCAGGAAATAATAAAGGATAATATTAACTCTTTGCATATTTTTTAGAGTCCAAGTAAATAAAACTGTGTTGCAAAGCAGAGGTAACAAGACTGCCTGGTCCTTCAAACACCAGCTATGCCTATGGACTGATTGTTCACCAATACTGGTGAGAGAAGTGGTTTTGCTTCTCAGACTGTATTACAGTTTTCTAAGTAGAGAAAAACAAAACCAATGGTATTAAGGATTTCTTTAATTTATAGGGAGTAGATTATTCTAAATGCCTACAAAAACTGTTCTTAAGACCTTCAGTGTAGCAGTTATCTGACCAAACAGAAGCATCAACAAGCTGAGGAGGTTTTAGGCAATAGAGGAAAGCAGGGGGGGGTGGTACTCAGGTGCCTGAATGTAGATACCTGTTGTTATTTTGGATGTCCAAAGGTATCCAAGGCACATGCATAAGCAGATCTTTACATAACAGTCAGCAGTTGCAAGCCATGAGTACACCCTTAGGGCATCCAGTGTGGTACTGGGTTTCTGAGTTTTGGGCACTGAGTCTTTCAGGTTGTAATTCATTCCATTCTAAAGCAGATCTTCAGAGGTACCATGCCCTGAAACTCTTTATTGTGCTAAAGTATGACTGTGCCCAGAAAAATGACCATGTGGAAACACACACTGAAGTTCTGGTTTCAGTCCTTGTAATTTGGATATTAGAAGTACAAACTTATGAGCAAAAAACTTGGTTTGAGTCTTAAAAGCTGCCTCTGAGAATTCACTCAGATCTTCCTGCTGCTTGAGGAATCAATAGAAAATGTTTTAGAAAGGCAAATTATGTCATTTCACTTATCCTTGTAACCTCGGGCTCTTCAAAGCAGTTAAACAATTGTATTACTTTCAGTGGGTCTTGAAAAGTGCAACTAATTGCAACTTAGTAACTCTCTAATTGATTATGGATAATAGAAACCACAAGCTAACTAATTCTCTTTCCTCTTCAAATACTACTGCACTCAAGGAAAATTATTTTAGCCACACAAAACTGGCTTTTAACAGAAAAATGTAAGTCTGATAGCAAGGAGGAAGGATTTTTTTTCTTCCAGGTAATTGCTTTTCAGAGGACAAATGAACTCTGAAATATTGTTTTTCTAAAACCAGGGGAAAAGTCAGTCTAGAAGATTTTCTGGCTCAAGGCTTACTAACCTTCCCAGTTCATTTAATAATCTGAACAAAAGGTATATCCATTTCTTTTGCAGCACTAATTGATGCAATTACTACCAACATGCAGAACAGAATAGAGGAATTGGGGAGGAGTGCCTTTGCTGGGACCTCATGGGGCACAGTCAGGTAACAGGCCTGTTCATCTTGTTCACCAGTGTGTGAGTGAGTAGTGGTGTACACACACAGAGGCAGTGCCCCCAGAAAGGACAGCATGTATGGTTGTGAAGCATCACCTTACATGCAGGCTGCAATCCCAGAGGAGTGTGGCCAGCAGGGCAAGAAAGGTGACTCTTCCCCTTCACTCTGCCCTTGTGAGACCTCACCTCACATACTGCACCTAGTTCTGCTGTGTGTATCGTAAGGACACAGAACTGTTGGAGACAGTCCAGAAAGGATAAAGATGATGTAAGGGCTGGAACACCTCTGCTTTCAGGATAGGCTGAGGGAGCTGGGGTTGTTTAGCTTGGAGATGAGAAGACTCTGGGGGGGACCTTAAAGCTGCCTTTCAATACCTGAAGGGAGCCTGCAGAAAGGCTGGAGAGGGACTTTTCTTAAGGGTGTCTAGTAGAAACAAAAGGGGGGATGGTTTGAAGCTGAGGGAGAGGAGGTTTAGACTGGATCTTAGGAAGAACTTCAGTATGAGGGTGGTGAGACACTGGCACAGGTTGCCCAGGGAGGTTGTGGCTGCTCCCTCCCTGGAGGTGTTCAAGGACAGGACAACCAAGTCTAGTTGAGAGGCATAAAATCACAGAATCAGAATGGTCTGGGATGGAAGGGACCTCTAGAGGTCATCTAGTCCAGCCTCCCTGCAATCAGCAGGGACATGCCCACCAGCCCAGGTCACCCAGGGCCCTAGCAAGCCCCACCTTGAACGTCTCCAGGGAAGGGGTCTCAACCACCTCCCTGAGCAACCTGTTCCAATGCTCCACCACTCTCATAGTAAAGAACTTGTTCCTAACATCCAATCTAAATCTGCTCTGCTCAAGCTTGAACCCATTGCCCCTCATCCTGTCACTGCAGGCCTTTGTAAACAGCTTCTCTCTATCCTTCCTCTAGCCCCCTTCATATACTGGAAGGCTGCTATTAGGTCCCTCCACAGCCTTCTCCTCTCCAGACTGAAAAATCCCAGCTCCCTTAGCCTGACCTCCTAGCAGAGGTGTTCCAACCCTCTGATCATTTTTGTGGCCCTCCTCTGTATCCACTCCATCCTTATGAACAAAGACCAATTTTTGCAGGGAATTATTCTGTTATTAACTCTTTATTTCCCATTTGAGAAGCTAACTCACCACTGTGCTCAAGTTCTAAACACAAACATTTTTTTGGAGTGTGGTATGTGAAGCTGGTGAAGGATCTGGAGAAGAGGTCTTATGAGGAGCAGCAGCTGAAGGACCTGGGATTGTTCTGTCTGGAGAAAATGAGGTTGAGGGAAGACCTCATCGCTCTCTACAACTACCTGAAATGAGGTTGCAGTGAGGTGAGGGTCAGACTATTCTCCCTGGTAGAACAAGAGGAAATGGCCTCAAATTGTGCCAAAGGCTTGGAGATTAGGAAGAATTTCTTTATTGCAAGAGTGGTCAGGCCTTGCAACAGGCTGCTCAGGGTGGTGGTGGAGTCATTGTCCCTGGAGGTATTCAGGAAACATGTGGACATGACGCTCTGGGACATGATTTAACGGCCATGGTGGTGTTAAGTTGATAGTTGGACTCAATGATCTATAAGGTCTCTTCCAACCAAAATATTATTCTATGCATGTTTGGATAATAGGCATTCTACTTCAAAACAGCATGGGAAGTCTTTCAACTGGATGCTCCACAAGCATGCAAACAAGTGCTGAACACCAACATGCATGGGATAAGAAAGCACACAGCAGGATAAGAGAGCACTAACTGCTCTTTAGTGATTAAATACCATGCTGACAAGTACCTCTAACGGGAAGTTAGGCATGCATGAAAGACTTCAGCAGAAATCTTTTTCTTATGATTTTACATACTCACAGATTACATTGGCTTGGAAGGGACCCTCAAAGGTCCTCTTGCCCAACTTCCCTGCAGTCATCAGAGATCCCTCCAACTAAATCAGGCTGCCCAGGGCCACATTGAGTCTGATCTTGAATGTCTCCAAGGATGGGGCCTAAACCATTCCTAGGCAGTCTGTTCTAGTATTATATCAGCCTCACTGTAAAGACCTTCCTCCTTATGTCCAACCTAAATCTACCTGTATTTGGTTAAAAAATTGCCATAGCTCAAGATCCAGTTTTCAGCTGATTAGCATTTCTCTTTAATTGCTTTTGGTTATTTGAAGTGTATATTTCCCTAACTTCTCTCATAATCATAATCCTCATTAGCCATGTCAATATTCTCTTGCCAAAGTGATTTACAGCTTTTCACTGTTTAAAGCAAAATTCACATAATTTACTATTCCATATGTAAATGTATACCACATCCCTCCTCAAACTTTCAAACTGTTTTGATCTTTTATTCCATGGGATCTGAAATTCTGCTTGTCTTTGTTTGTGCTGGAGTCTCCCTCTCTGGAGATACTCAAAATCCTTCTGGACACGTTCATGTGTGATCTGGTATAGTTGATCCTGCTCTTCATGTTGATCTTGGACTAGATGATATTCTGTGGTCACTTCCAGCCCCTGACATTCTGTGATTCTGTGACAATCACTTTCTTTTCAATCAGCTTCAAAAGATTCAATAATTCTCTTTAGAGACCAACACCAAACCTGTCTGCAGAAAGGGTTAAGGAGTTCCTAACTCCTGAGAAAATTAAAATCCAGAGAAAGGATCATGGAATCATAGAATGGTAAGGTTGGAAGGGACCTCAAGGATCATCTAGTTCCAAACCCCTGCCATAGGCAGGGACACCTCCCACTAGCACAGGTCACTCAAGGCCTCATCCAATCTGGCCTTGAACACCTCCAGGGAGGAAGCAGCCACAACCTCCCTGGGCAACCTGTTCCAGTGCCTCACCACCCTCACTGTAAAGAACTTCCTCCTAACATCTAGTCTAAATCTCCCCTCTGCCAGTTTAAACCCATAATCATCCCCTCACATGATCATCAGCTTAAACTCCTGAAACAAACAAATCAACAGCATATACAGGGACTACAGTCCTGAGTGAAATAATTGTCGGCAACACTTTAGATGTCTTAGCCAGCCTCAGGTTAGAGAGATTTTCAGAAGCAACAGTAAGATTCTTACTGATACATACATAAATGATGTCTGCTCAGATGTGGTAATTTGGCATGCCCTGGAAAATACTTTTGATAGCGAAGAGGACAATCATTTTAAATTCTATCACCCAAGGGGAAGACTCATCCCTGAGACATTTAGGCATTGTGCCTCTTCCACATATCATTTAGCAGGGTCATCTGTTACCAGTTCTTAACAAGACACACTGAATTGCAAGAAATTCCCAAGCCATCTTAAGCAATATTGTTCTTATCTAGTAATATGAATTCCAGAGTATATTGCAAAGCAATGCAATATACCAGCAGCAGAACATTTGAGAGTAGGATATTGGAGTAAGAATCATACTAATTGCCTTGAAAATAACATAACAAAGGAGACAGAAAGCTTTAAAAAGCAAATTTTAATCCCTGTCCCCCCGTTAAAGAATGCTAAAACATGTGCCACTAAGAAATCTCATTTAGAGGGAACAACCAAAACATAAAACCAAAAAAATTCCAACCAACCAACCAAAAAATCCCCCAAAACCCCTCAATCCCCCTCCAAAAAAACCCCCAAACCTCAAACAAAACCAAAACAAAATAAGCAAAAAAAACCCCAAATCAACCAACCAACCAACACCCCCACAACAACAACAACAACAAACCCAGCCCAAGAACCCTCTCAGGGCAATTGGAAATTACAAACTTAATCTATTCTAATCTACAAGACACAAACTTCACCTGTCAGTTCTGTCATATTTTTGAAATTATTCTAGAACTAAATTCTTTGAAAGATGAAATATGTTGGGAAGTTTATTCTTTTCTTTATTTTTTTTCCCCTTCCTTTTCCAGAAAGAAATCTGACCTAAAGATTGTGAAAGTATCTCTCATAGAATTGCAGAATTATAGAATTAATCAGGTTGGAAAAGACCTTCAAGATCATCGAGTCCAACCTATCACTCAACACCTTCTAATTAACTAACCCATGGCACTAAGTGCCTCATACAGCCTCCTCTTAAACACTCCCAGGAATGGTGACTCCACAGCCTCCCTGGGTAGCCCATTCCAATGCCAATCACTCTTGCTGTGAAGAACTAACTTCTTCCTTGCCCTGGTGCAGCTTGAGACTGTGTCCTTTTGTTCATAGTATGGGTCTTTTCAAACCAAATGAGTTACTTAATTGTATTTCTGTCTATCTAAAAGTTTCTATACGTGTTGTAAAGTTTAATTTTTTAAGTAATTAGCCCTTTGACTAAAATCTGACAAAGCATAAAATGGAACAGATTCATAGAATCATAGAATCATAGAATGGGAGGGCTGGAAGGGACCTCAAGGATCATCTAGTTCCAACCCCCTGCCATAGGCAGGGACAGCTCCCACTAGTACAGGTTACTCAAGGCCTCATCCAACCTGGCCTTGAACACCTCCAGGGAGGGAGCATCCACAACCTCCCTGGGCAACCTGTTCCAATGTCTCACCACCCTCACTGGAAAGATTGCTGCCTACAATCTTTTTTTAATGTTTTAGAGAAACAAAACAGGTATGGCTGTTAGGATATCTCTTTCAAATCTTCCTTTTCTATTAATTTTCCCTACTACTCTCTGGGATTTCCCAAATCATAGATTCACAGAATGGTTTGAGTTGGAAGGCAGCTTAAAGATCATCTCCTCCCTGCCATGAGCAGGGATACCTTCCACTAGACCAGACTGATCAAGGTTTCATCTAGTCTGGCCTTCAACACCTCCAGGAAGAGGGCAATGAGTGTTTTTCCAGAAAATGTCACATATTTTATTTGTTTGTACAGCAGTGTAAAAAGAGGTTTGTAAGAGCTTCAGAGCAGCAGTTTAGAACTTGTGAGTATCACAGTACACCAGCGCCGGAAAGCAGTGATATGCAATTCCAAAATTCATTATGCCAGGAGCAACTCTAAAGACAGTTACATTTAGAAAGATCCTTTTGAAGCTCCAAATCTTCTTCAGCTTGTGTGAAAATTGCAGCATCCTCACAGAACACAGAAAAGCAAAATAAACTTGAAAGGGATTAAACTCTAAATTGACCGTCAGAAGCCAAACAATTTTTCTTTGAATTTCTGAAGCAGAGAAGAATATGAAAAAATGTATAGGAAGGATTATGCACAGGAAAATGCTTAGAATTTCTTATGGTTTAAGCCCACCCAGCTAGCAAAAAACCACCATGCAGCCACTTATCACTCCTAACCCCACTCTGGTGGGATGGAGAGGGAAAAATGCAACGAAAAGCTTGAGGGTGCAAAAGACAAGAGGTGGCTCACTCACTAGTTAGATGATCCTTGCAGTCCCTTCCAGCCCTGATAATTCTTTAATTCTATGATTCTATGAACTAGAAAGTAAAAAAAAAGATCCGAACAAAGTCAGCATCTACATTAAGAAACCTAAAAGATAGTGTTTCAGGCAAGTAACTGAGGTATCTGGTGGACTTGTTAGAGAATGCTGACATTAGTGTACCTGCAGGGACCCATATGGGCTCCTGGTAACAGTAAGCTCAAGTTTCCAGCAATTGTCACTCATGTCAATGTGCAATGACAGCTGCATCAAAGAAACGTCACTGGATCAAAAAAGACAGGCAGAGCGTAACAAACAACTGCAGCATCAGAACACTGTGGCAGCCTGTGACACCACTGGAAGTCAAGAACATACTTGAACTTTGTGGAGTTGAATCTTGTAGAAAAAGAGTTCAAATCCACTTTTCAGCCAAGGTTGTAATGTCCTCTAACAGCCTGAATCAGCAATAATATTAATTACATCTGAAAACCTTTCCTGTCTTCCTTAGCGACTACAACCTGCCCTGCCATTCCTTTCCCTGTTGTGTTCCCATCACCACTCTTTTGGTTCTTCTCTATTTTCTCCCCTCCTTCATCTCAGGAAAACAGAAGGTGAGATAAACTATGACACTGGCATGACCATGTTCTGGGCCATGAGTGGAACCACAAATCTAAAATACACAGCAGGTTACTTTCCATCAGTCACCACAAACTCTTTCACTCTTAATGTCTGTGAATTCTGAAACCAGATAAAATTTGTTTCATTCAAACTTTCCACAAGAACATGCTCTTGGGGGATAAAAAGTAAAATAAATTAAAAAAAAAAAAAAAGTAAATCTGCAAACTGAAGAAAAAAAAAATCATAGATTCATATAATGATTTACATTAGAAGAGACCTTAAAGGTCTAGTTCCAACTTTCCATTAGACACCTTCCACTAGATCATGTTGCTCAAGGCCTCATTCAACTTGTCCTTGAACAACTCCAGGGAGGGAGCATCCAACAGCCTCCCTGGGCAACCCGTTCCAGTGTCTCACCACCCTCACTGTAAAGAATTTCTTCCTAATATCCAGTCTAAATCCGCCCTCCTTAAGCTTCAGTCCATTCTCTCTCACCCTATCACTACAACCCCTTGCAAAAATTCCCTCCCCAGCTTTCCTGTAGACCCTGTTCAGGTACTGGAAGGCCACTATAAGGCCTCCCTGAAGCCTTCTTTTCTCCAGGCTACAAATCTCTTTAGAGTCACTTCAAAGCTATGTATATTTTGAATGTAACAGGACTAACAGAATAATCAGCACTATTTAAAACACTACATGCTGCTGCTGCTATAGAGAGTTCATAAATGCAGCTAGAATATGCCACTTACCAAAACAACTTCAGAACTAAACAGTTTTGAGAAGGTTATAGGAAACAGTTCATCACCATTAAGGCAGCACATGAGCTTTTGTGTAAAACAACAAACAGCATCACACTATTAGAGTTAAGGTAATTGACCTTCTAAATAGATGTGTGGAGATGGTTCTGTTCTTTCTGCAGTGGCCAGAGTGTTTGCCAATTAATAAACAAGCACACAGCAGGTTAACTGCAAGGCTAATGTCAGATTTCCTGGGTAATCAGAATGCAGTGTTAGGGAGAGCATGGGATTTGTTAAAAGTTTGTCCTGAAAAGATGAGAAAAATGGTAGCATTTTGGTGGATGACTACTAACTAGCCTTTCAAAAAGAGAGTTGAGTTTCAGTTTGAGAGAGATTTTTAAGATTAAGTTGGTTGGAGCACCTACCCTACAAAGACAGACTGAGAGAGCTGGGGTTGTTCTGTCTGGAGAGGAAAAGGCTCTCAGGTGATTTTATTGTGGCCTTCCAATATCTGAAGGAGGCCTACAAGAAAGCTGCTGAAGAACTTTTTAGGGTGTCAGGTAGTGATAGGAATGGGGGGAATGGAGCAAAACTAGAAGTGGGTAGATTCAGACTGGATGCTAGGAAGAAGTTCTTCACCATGAGGGTGGTGAGACATTGGAATGGGTCACCCTCTGAGGTGGTGGAAGCCTCATCCCTGGGAGTTTTTAAGGCCAGACTGGATGTGGCTCTAAGCAACCTGATCTAGTCTGAGGTGTCCCTGCCCATAGCAGTGGGGTTGGGGCTAGATGATCCTTGAGGTTCCTTCCAGCCCTGACAATTCTATGATTGTAAGAAATAAAGTATCTTCCTGACTGCAGAGCAGAAGTAATAGCTCAAAGTGCCTGCTGCTTCACTTTATGCACAAATCTATTCACAATCAGTTAAATCAATTTAATAATTACCAGCAGGCAATGTATACAAGAACACAGCAGTGTTCAAGTACCTTTAGTAACACAATAACATTCCTCTTCTCTCTTTGCTACTTTAACAGACATAATGCTGGAAATGTAATGCAATTTAATGTAATTGCTTACTTCATTAGGCAGGATTAAAACCACTGTGAAAGATATTAAAATATCATATTAAGTAATCATACTAAATACACAGGCCACCTAGCTCTTCAAAATTATTTCAGATGACTGCAGGAAATAAACAAAAATATGACAAAAGATCATTACAGGCTCATTAAATGAGAAGAACCAAAATCAAATCCCATCAAAACGAAGGCACACAGATCATCTTTGTTCTGCTGTAACATTAGAAAGGATTAGAATGTAAGAAAGGATTGTAAGATAAGAAAGAATTACAGTCAAACTTGGGAAAAGTAATAAATAAGAAGAGGAATGACTCAGGCCCGTTGTGTATGTCTGCAATGTGAGGGTAGCTATCTTGTCAAACTTTTCTCTAAATAGGTCCTCACCTGGCTGTTGGCAATGTCATTACTTCAGTGGATCCAAGCCTGGTTGTACTTGTGGAACAGCCAAGAAGAATGGTCCCTCTAAGTATGATCCAAGGAAACACTAAGAAGTGTTTGTTACTAAGCCAAGAGATCTTACAGAATCATTGAATCAGTTTGGTTGAAAGAGACCTCTAAGACTGAGTCCAATCATTGACCTAACACCACTGTGGCCATTAAACCATGTCCCAAAGTGTCATGTCCACATGCCTTTTGAAGACCTCCAGGGGCAGTGACTCCACCACCTCCTTGGGCAGCCTGTGCCTGACCACTCTTCACTAAAGACATTTTTCCTAATATCCAGCCTAAGCCCACTCTAACAGCTGCAGGCCATTTCCTCTCCTCCTATCATCTGATACTAGAGAGAAGAGAACAACTCCCACCTCACTCCAACCTCCTTTCAGGTAGTTGTAGAGAGCAACAAAGCCTCCCCTCAGTCTCCTCTCCTTCAGACCAAACAATCCCAGTTCCCTCAGCCACTCTTCACAAAACTTGTTCTCTAGACCCTTCACCAGCTGTGCTGCTGTTCTTTGGGTATGCTACAGGCACTCTAAAACCCTCAGTGAACAGAAAGGTGTCATCAGTGAAAGGAAAGGTGTCATCAGTGAAAGGAAAGGTGTCATCAGTGGAAAGAAAGGTGTCATCAGGGAAAAGAAAGATGTCATCCATTCTATCATTAGGAAGAATGAAGTTACCAACAGGTAGATGACTACAGAGAAGCCCATTTCTCTAAGCAAGCACACAGACTCAGAGGTGTTCCCCATTAAAACATCCACTTTGCCTGACAGGGAATATCAGCATAATCATAGTTGCCTGAACAACCTCTAGATGAATCAATAAGCCTTGGAAGGAAAATTCTTCTTGAAGTCAGCAGAGCAACTTTGGTGAGGGAAGACAGGTAATGCAGAGTTTTGAATTTGTATAGACAACTTGATAATGAGCTGGAGAGGCTAATGAAGCAAATAAGGGCAATTTCTCAGTTCCACTGTCATGTTTCTGGGTCTTACCTCTAGAACTCAGCTATTTTATGTTCATACCCATTAGCCAGTTCCTATGTGGCCACAGAACTAACAAGTCTGTCACTCAAACCAAATGAAAAGTCATTAGGTTGGCTTTTCCTGTGGGTTGCTGAGTGACTGGCAAAGACTTTAGGGATCAAACTGGGGGAAAAAACCACAGACTCCTCCTAAAAGCATACAGGGTATGCACATGCTCAGCTATGAAACACTCCCTCTTCTGACTTCCATGAGGACATTTAATGTTTTAGAAGGATTTGTGGTAGACTCCTAAAGAGTCAAGTGTGTTGTTTTTCCTATGCTTGCACTTAGCAACCAATGGACAAGAGGAAGGATGTTTCAGAGAATATGAGGCAGAAGCCTCATGTTTGGAGGAAATAAGAACTCAGTAAGTCAGCTGTAGCATTATGAAGAGCATCACAAGTCTGAAGACAAAGAAGTGTCTAAATACTGCCAAATCTCCAGCCAGGTGGTCTTAACTGAAATGAACTAAAAGAATTCAAGCAGTTCCAAGGGTAATCCTCCTGATACACCATGATCTTTGAAGAGCAAGAAGTGTAGGCAGATACAGAATGTATGTCTTCTCCTAGTGCCAAAACATGAGACTGGATAAAGCCAACAGCTTTTGCTGCTTTTGTTTGGCTTTATTAGAAGTAATTGACAAAGTTACTAAGAGCAGCAATTGTGTAAAGCTTTGTGGATTTCTTCTTAATGTTGAAAAAAAAAGTAGCAGAACCTGAAAAGTCAATTTTCTGCCTTCTTCACTCACCAGTAGGAAATCACCATTGTTCAGGACAAACACCTTTCATTTCATAGCTCTATTTGAATGCTAAGTTCATAGTGTTCCAGACACTGGAATGGGTGGTCCATGGAATTTGTGGATGTCCCCTCTCTGTAAACGTTTGATGCCAGCTAGGATGAGGGTTTGAGAAACCTGGTCTAGTGAAAGGTGTCCCTGCCCATGGCAGGGTGGTTGGAACTGGATGATCTTCAAGGTCCCTTCCAATCCAAACCATCCTGTGAATCTATGAATTGCAGATAGCCTCATTGTCAGGTCAGAGAGGTCAAAGTGCTTAACAGGAAAAAAAAAAAAAAAGCAAGAACTAAGAACTTAATAATAGGGAGAATCAACAGAATATTCTTCCTGAACCAATGGTCTCTCCACCTGACTTGTACCAGAACAAAGCTTAACAGATTAAGTGGGTAATACTTAAAAGATTTTTAGTGGAAGTAATCCACATGCATGTAAACACGAGGAAGAATTTTTTCCCTGTGAGGCTGCAGAGCACTGGAACAGGCTGCCCAGGGCGGGTGGTGGAGTCTCCCTCTCTGGAGATGTTCAAAACCTGCATGGATGCATTCCTGTGTGATCTGCTCTAGGTGATCCTGCTCTGGCAGGGGGGTTGGACTGGATGAGCTTTTGAGATTCCTTCCAGTCCCTGACATTCTGTGATTCTGTGATTGTTTCTAAAAGCAACCACCACTTGAAGGTGGGAGATCAGTCTGACAAGTAAGTAAGTTATACAACTCATATTTGATACTCCCATCCTTGCACTCCTTCTGATAAACTGAAAAGCTTTAGAGCCATTCAGAAACATCAAGTGAGGGCTTTCAAGGAGCAACTGGAATTTTTCAAAATTAAAACAAACAGCATTTAGGACTTCTATAAATTGCAACATGTTCTGACAACGTTTTCCAAGATAAAGGTCAGAAGCAGAGTACTGTGATGCTTCCTGAATCTACTCTTCTTACTCACCCTTTAGGATTTATTAGATGCAGTTTCTCAGAGAAGTATGAGCTGCAGATTACTGCCTTAGACAGAAACACACCTAAAGTGATATCAATAGTTGAAAGATAAAAGGTAAACTGAAGAGGAGAATTAATGCATATGACAAGAAATTTTCACAGATTCTCCACACAAAGAAAGCAGTTACAAAGTTCTTGCACAGGATCAGGATTCTTATTGGACTTGATGATCTCACAGATCTTTTCCAACCTGAATGGTTTTTGGTTTTTTTTAGCTGCACTTTTCAATGCTTCCACAATAAAGGGTGGGAAAATACTCAGTTTATCTTCTTTTCATCATATACTAGCATATATACTTCTGTTGTAATCCCCATTTGTTTCCTCTTTAGAACATCATAATCTTTCTTCCTCTCAGTATAGATAATTTCACAAGTTTAAATCTGATTTGTTTTTCCATCCCAACCCATCCTACTCTACTATATATTTTCTGAGAAGACATCATCACACTGCTAAATCTGCTGCAAGACATCATCTGGCAGAGGGGAGATTTAGACTGGATGTTAGGAGGAAGTTCTTTACAGTGAGGGTGCTGAGGAACAGGTTGCCCAGGGAGGTTGTGGCTGCTCCCTCCCTGGAGGTGTTCAAGGCCAGATTGGATGAGGCCTTGAGTGAGCTGTACTAGTGGGAGGTGTCCCTGCCTATGGCAGGGGGTTTGGAACTAGATGATCCTTGAGGTCCCTTCCAACCTTACCATTCTATGATTGTATGATTCTATGATCTCTACCTTTACCAATTCACCTCATAAACCTAATAAGATTTTAGATCTGTAGCTCTGCATGGAAGTAATAGCTAAGAAACTATTTTCTGTACTTGTCAGATTACAATTAAAGAACTCACTTTAGGGTTAAACAAAAGAATCATTCATTACAGTTATGAGTAAAAAATGACACCGATTGCAATCTTCAGAATTTAGATTTACATTACTTAGCACCACCTTGCTACAGCAGCAGATTAAAGAACAGTGCCAAAATACTCAGACTGCTTTTAAATTTATTGCTTTTGCATGATCATTCATCTCAGGGTTTAAAACTGAGCCTAGGTGTGTAGTAAGAGAGGGCAAAATATTCATCATGATATCATACATGCTATCTTTTGTGTTGAAAACAATCAACGCTGACTCACCTATAAAAAGAAGTCATAACAGAGACCTACTTCATAGAAAATAACAGGTTAATATTCCACATAGATTGTAATTATCACTCCAATGGTTCTTATAATATTCATGCTTGTAAGCAGTTTTGAAGAGCAGTCAACTACTTGTTCTTCTGGAATGCTTCTCCTTGCATTTACATTGCAAAGCTTTGAGAAAGAAGTCACTGACTGGTGGGCATAATATGCAGGAACATAGTGTGGTTTATTTTGCCTTTGTGCATGCCTGAAAGCACTTCTGTCTTTGTTTTTTGAAAAGTTAACTAATTCCAGTACAGTAGCTGCAGCATTCACTACAGAATCACAGAATATATCCAGCTGGAAGAGATCTTCAAGATCATCCAGTCCAGCCTTTGACCCAGCACTGAAGTGCCACACTAAACCATGTCCCTAAGTGCCAGGTCCACACACTGTTTAAATAGCCCTAGGGATGGTAATGCCTAAGGAGGCACTAGCTCACAGAGACTGTAACAACTTTCATTGGTGATACCAGTATCACAGAATCACAGAACTACAGAACACTCTGGTTGGAAGAGGCCTCAAACATCATCCAGTCTAACCTTTGACCCCATTTAGGGTCAACACTAAACCGTGCCCCTAAGTGTCAGGTCTACAGGCTACTTAAATGCCTCCAGGGACTCCAGCACTGCCCTGGGCAGACCATTCCAATGTTTGATAACACTTTCAGTGAAGAAGTATTTCCTAATATCCAGCCTAAACCTCCTCTGGCACAGTTTGTATCTATTTCCTCCAGTCCTGTTGCTTGTCACCAAGGAGAAGAGACTGTCCCCTTCTCATTCTAACCTCCCTTCAGGTAGTTGTAGAGACAGACAATGGGGTTCTGAATTGCTTTAGGAGGATGCAGCATTCTAGCAACACCATTAGGGCATTCTGATACAGATGGTTAGAATCTAATGCAAATTTTATTGTTTTCATAAGGAAATCTGAATGTTAACTGTGTAAGTAAATGAAAGAGAAATGCAATCAAAACACAAATGATTAGCAAAAAGGTCATGCTTAAGGGTAGGTTTGATGTGAAACCCTGAGTTAGTAAGACTGGAAAAATGCACTGAGCAGGACAAGAACTGTCCTATGCTGCTAACTCACCCTTCTACTCTATCCAAGTGTTGTGGAAAGTGACAGAGGAAACAAGTGCTTTCTATGAATTACATTCCCTGCTTAGTCCCAGACAGCTTTTGCTGTGCTTGTTAATCACTGTGAATATTATATAAGTGATATTTCCAGTAGTACAGTAAAGAATTTAGCGAGCTGTGAAGAACAGCACAAGCTGTTAGTCTAAATCACTGATGAGGCTGTGCATATCCATCATTTCCTAAGAAAGTCAATTCTCTAGGAAAATGGGACATCAAAAACACTGCTACACACAGCCTCTGTTTGAAAGGACATATGCAAATCTCCTCCTTCTCACTTCCAACTCGAAATAAAAGGTATTTCAACCAAGGAAACCATTTGGGTTTATAAACTGCAACTCTACAGGTGAGTTTTACAGGAAAAAAAAAAACCAAACCAAAAATTAACTTTATCTATTCCTGATTCTCAGAATAGCTGTCTGACTCACTGTACCTTACCCCTGTCAAGACTATTTTGAAATATTCACCCCCTTCCCAACACTGTACCAGAAGCTTACTAAAAGATTTCACAGTGGGAGTTTGGTATATCCAAGTGGAAGCAGTGTGGTATTTTTTTCAGTTATGTCCCTCTAGGATATAGCACTTAAGTCTTACAGTACCAAGAATTACTGTTGTTTTATAAAAATAAATAAATCCATAAAGAATTAAAAAAAAAAAGCACAAAAACAAAAACAAAAAAAAACAACAAGAAGAAGAAAACAACAAAATAAAGAAACAAATATTTAATAAAAAATCAGATTAATAGCAGACTGAAATACAGCCAAGCAAAAGGGTTTTTTATCTGGGAAAATGAACAGCCTTATCACAAATTATACAGTCAAATTGAGAGGTGGGCCCAGGCCAACCTCATGAAATTCAACAAGGCCAAGCGTAAGGTCCTGCACCTGGGTAGGCACAATCCCAAGCACAAATACAGGCTGGATGGGGAATGGTTGAGAGGAGCCCTGAGGAAAAGGACCTGGGGGTCTGGGTTGATGAAAAGCTCAACATGAGCCTGCAGTGTGCACATGCAGCCCAGACAGCCAACCGAGTCCNTGCAGCCTGGAGAAGAGAAGGCTTCCAGGACACCTTAGAGTAGCCTTCCAGTATCTGAAGGGGGCCTACAGGAAGGCTGGGAAGGGACTATTGACAAGGTCTTGCAATGCCAGGACAAGGGGCAATGGGTTTGAACTGGCAGAGGGGGGATTGCCACTGAATGTTAGGAGGAATTTCTTTCCAGTGAGGGTGGTGAGGCACTGGCACAGGTTGCCCAAGGAGGTTGTGGCTGCTCCCTGCCTGGAGGTATTCAAGGCCAGGTTGGAGGAGGGCTTGAGTAACCTGTACTAGTGGGAGGTGTCCCTGCCTATGGCAGGGGTTTGGAACTAGATGATCCTTGAGGTCCCTTCCAACCTTACCATTCTATGACTCTATGAAATGATAGGGAACAATTATTAAAAATGCAAACCTGACAAAAGTTGCATAAAGCTGTGAAAAAGGCAGCCAAACCTGTCTGGCAGCAAACAGCTAAACAGACAATGTCAGTGACCCACTAACTTGCTCTGAGAATTACATCCTAACTAAAGGAATTATATCTACTGCTCTGTATCAAATATTAGCTACCAGCATGTACATAAATTAAGAACCAGAAGGGATGGTAAGATAAAAAAATCAGTTATTTAGGATTCATAATGACATAGTCCTTTATTTTATATGTTTCACTCCCTTAAGTTTGAGATAAGCATTATTATTTCTGTTTTGGGTGTGTATCAAACAGCACAAAGTTGAAATTTTACAGACCTTCAAAAAAAAAAAAAATGAAAAGAGAGAAGAAGTTCTCTGCTGCTGTATATATAAAAGTATGAAAGGAAGTAGACCTTTCTTCTACCCTGGAAAGATCTTGGCTCTAACAAATTTAATTAAATCACAAAATCACAGTTTACTTTTATACAGTTAATTAATTTTAAAATAGCACAGAGAAGAGAAAAAGTAAAATTTATTATTATGGTTAATCATTTCTGGGACTGTAATTATTTCTCAGCCCATATTTGTAAGATGCCAATTTATTTTAAGCCTCACAGTTCACTGTCTGTGTTCCTGGATACAATTGGCAGCTAATAAAACCCATCTATGTTTTATTTATTAACTCAGCAGACAGTCTTGCACTTACTAGATTTCACATTAATTGCTACTTATTTCCCTACAGCAATGAAACCCAGAAGGTCTTTTAGAAATATGTCAGCTGCAACTTGATGCCTGTATCTGAATTTGGTTTTTTCCAGATGCAAAGCTTTTTTAGAATTAACCACTGCTGCATCCTAAAAAAAAAAAAAAAATTAAATTAATTTGCCAACAAAAGTTCTAATTCAATAAAAGAATTGGTCATTGTTGCTCCTCCAGACTTTCTATACCACAAGGGCAATTAAATTAATATGCTTCAATTTCAACATAATTAAAAAAAAATAAAACAGAGAGGAAATGAAAAATCAAACTGCACTGCCAACCTAGTTGTAGAATTACACTGACAGCTGAAACTACCTGAAAAATCTTATTATTTAATCTGATGCATTTGACTGCAAGTCCTGGTTCTCATTAAACTTCCTGATGGAGGAAATGGGATCCTGAGAAATCAGTCAGTCTTTTAGATTCTTAGCTTTAGATTGTGGGGTGTTTTTTTAGACCTTCTTATTTGGAATTTGGAACTTGGTACTGAATGAACTGCTGGAGTGTGTCCAGAGAAGGGCAACAAAGCTGATGAAGGGTCTGGAGAGCAAGTCTTATGAGAAGCAGCTGAGGGAACTGAGATTGTTTAGTCTGGAGGAGAAGGAGGATGAGGGTAGACCTCACTGCTCTTTACAACTACCTCAAAGGAGGTTGTAGTGAGGTTGGGGTTGGTCCCTTCTCCCTAGTATCAAGTGATAGGATGAGAGGAAATGGCCTGAAATTGTGCAAGGGTAAGTTAAGATTGGATATTAGTGGTCTGCAGCAATAAGCCAAGGAGCAACAGCTACAAACTGGAACAGAGGTTTCACCACAACATGAGGAGAAACTTCTTTACAATGAGGATGACAGAGCACTGGAACAGGCTGTCCAGAGAGGCTGTGGAGTTTCCTTCTCTGTAGACTTTCAAATCCTGCCAGGATGCATTCCTATGTGAACTACCCTAGGGGATCCTGCCTTGCCGGGGGGTTGGACTCGATCTCTGGAGGTCACTTTCAACCTCTAATGTTCTGTGATCAGGAAAACAAATCTTTACAGGAAGTGTGGTCAGGCATTGGAACATGTTGCCCAGGGAGGAGGTAAAGACATCACCTCTGGAGGTGTTCAAGAAACATGTGGACGTGGCACTTCGGGACACGGTTTAATGGCTGTGGTGGTGTTAGGTCGATGGTTGGACTCTTATCTCACAGGTCTTTTACAAGCAAAACAATTCTTTGATTCCAAATAAGGTATTAGTGACCAAATGAATACAGACATCTTACCTTTGTGAGCAAAATCCTAAAAATGAACATCTTGTGCACAGATCTCAAAAGAATTTGCCATGTTTCTGCTATACCATCTCCTACTTGTGCAGGTATTCATTGGGAGCCATTGCTTCTGCACACATAAAGAACCTTCAGTCACAAGTGGCTTCAGAACCACACTGATTAAGAAAAAAAAGCCACTTTCTTTCCTAATACTGCATCACTTATTAAAAGAAAGAAATGGGCACGAGGGATGTATTTTTAAAGACAATACAAGAAATTGAAATTCAAGATCTTGTGTGGAGGAGCAGAGGTGCTGTTTGAGTTAAATGCAATACTGCATGCTGTCTGCTCTTTTGAACAATTTCTCACAGCTGCAAAAGTGACAGCGAAGTCTCTTTAAGACTGCCAGCAAGGATATCTCAGATGCCCTGCTCTGGTTCCTTTGCCCTCACTTTTCAGGCAAGACAATCAATCAGGAAGCACCTCGGGATGACAAAAGTTTGGCCAAGGTGCCAAGTCAGCAAATGTTCCTTTGGCTTACAGGGAGAACTGCTGCTTGCAGGCTTGGCAGCAAGGTGTCTGGGGTGCTGTCCCACAGGACCCAAGAATGATGGGGTACCAAGGTCATATGGAAAAGTAAGAGTCCTCCCAGTTGCTTTGCCTGTTGCTAGAAAGAAGAAAAGCTTTACCATGGCAACTATGCTATGCATTTTTCATCTCCTCTGTGTTTAGTGCAGCTTATTTTGACTATATCTTTTGAGGTTTTGCACTAAAATGCAAAATTCCTTCCCCCATTTCTATACTGTTAAGAAGGGATAAGGCTGAATTGCTGAAGCAATCTCAAATACCTTATTTTTTTGTATCCCCATAACCCCTCAAAATCTCCATTCAATTTCTTCTTTGAATATCTTAAGCTGCAATTTAAAACCCTTCGAGAGAAATAAGATAGAAAATATGGATGACATGAAAAGGATCACAAAGTGGTACAGAAGACTTACACTGCTAAGGTTTGTCTTTCTCTCTTTAAACCAGACATTTAAATTTGATACTGAATATGCATCACTGGAACTGTTGCAGTCTTGTACAAATCATAACAGAAGTGGCTGATAAGAAAATTGAAAATGCAAATAAGAGTATTTTCAGGTTTGCTAATGTGGTACACTGTGAATCAGGAGAACAGAAACACAGAATCTCGTTTCAGAGCATCAGCTTGGAGAGACAACCAAAGCAAAACTCACTGCTAAGTGCAAGTAACATTATTTAGGAGCTTGTACTTTATTAACAATAAAAAAAAAAAAAAAGATGAAATGTGCCTTACAGAGGGTTATAATAAAGATTATTGATACAAATAAAGGTTATATGGAGTAGAAAAAAAATTGTAAATCCCTAGATAGAAGAAAACTCTATTATAATTATAAAAACAAAGTATTAAACACTCTTTGTATTACTTCAGATATACCCAAACTCAGCAACTGTGTAATGCTATCATATTATAAATCCAATGCTTTAAATGCAATTTAACCAAAAAATGGAGTGCTCTAATGATTCCAACAGGCTCTGGATTTAGTTTTTAACTTTTGAGTTTAAACAGAGTTAGCAGCATACAGAATACTATTAGAGCACAAGATAGCTAGGACTGGATAATTTTCAACTACCTTAACTGATAACTGCAATTTTTGGAGTATTCCAAGCATTTGTAATGCTCTTTTAAAAGGAGTTCTACTTTTTAGTAGAACTGTTTCTACCAGCTGGATTTCTTCCTTTATAATATTTTAACAAAGAGAAATAAACAGATAAAATCAGTATTTAATCATTTAAACTGGCAGAAGGAAGATTTAGACTGGATGTTAGGAGGAAGTTCTTTCCAGTGAGGGTGGTGAGACACTGGCACAGGTTGCCCAGGGAGTTTGTGGTTACTCCTTCCCTGGAGGTGTTCAAGGCCAGGTTGGACGAGGCCTTGAGTAACCTGTACTAGTGGGAGGTGTCCCTGCCTGTGGCAGGGGGTTGGAACTAGATGATCCTTGAGGTCCCTTCCAACCTTCCCATTCTATGAATTAATACCATTAATTTGAGTTGGTTTGACAGAAAACTAATTGCTTATAGTTCAGTCATAAGTTATCTAGCTATTAACTACATAAAGCAGTACAGACCTTTCTGGTGCTGTAGTACTATTTCAGGATATTGTATCAAACTTGATTGGGTTTTTTTCTCCCCTTTTTTTTACCAGTAGTTAATTCTAGGCAATAAAATTCAGCTAGAGAAAGCAAGAAAATTAAAATCATAAAGTCATTATTAAAGAAGAGAATAATAGTGATAGGATGAGAGGGAATGGATTGAAGCTTGAGGAGGGTAGATTTGGACTGGGTATTAGGAAAAATTCTTTATAGTAAGGGTGGTGAGACACTGGAACAGTCTGTTGTTGATGCTCCCCTCCATGGAGGTGTTCAAAGAGAGGCTGTATGAGGCCTGGAGCAACTTGGTTTAGTGGAAAGTGCCTCTGCCCATGCATATCACATATGATGCTTTAAGTTCACAACTATCTTTAGAGAGAGGTAATGTTTTTGTCCTTTTACAACAGTCTTTTAAATACTCAATGGAGCTGTTAATACCAATCTTGGCTGATTAGGACATGACTTCACAATGCCTGCCATTACACAGAACTCCATGAAATGAAGGCAAAGGTCTTGTGAAAGCTATGGACACTTTTGCCTTCCCCTGTAACTTGTACAAGTGCACTCACAGAAACAAAACCAAAGTAAAAAGCACATTTAAAAAATGGTTTGAGGTAGACATCTATGGAAAAGAATAATTTTTAGCCTGCATAATTAACATTTGCCAAACTTTACAAAATAAACCCAAGCCTTTATGATTAAAAAAACATTATTATTTGCCTGATCTACAGTGTGGGTGAAATTTGTGGCATGAAAATTGGTTCTTTTGTCTTGTTACTGAGAGACAAAAGTATTCTTTCCACATATTCTAACTGAAAATTCATTCTGTTCTCAGCAGGCGGTACAATAACACCTTTCAACCACACAGCATTTATCTGACTGAAGTGCAACTCACTACTCTAATTTTGCTATCCACTTTGGAAATACCAAATGGAATCATACACCATTTACTTTGGTGAGAAAATCTTGCTAAATAGCTTGAAGTACTTCTTATTTTTAATGAGTAACTTTGCAGTCTTAAAAGCTCCTTGTCCTCTTTAGTCTCAGACTTGTGGTGCTACTCTGGAGCCAGGAGGCTGTGAAAGACAGGCAAAGATTGACTCATAACCAGACAAAGGGAAGAGAACTGTGATAGGTTTTAGGTGACTGGATGTTGGTGTGATAACCTGTGATGGTTTGGGAGTTACCTGCCTCCCACACTTTGTAAAATCACCCAGACTAGACTCAGGCACTGGAAGTTAAGGACTGAAGCTCTATATACAGCTTAGCACAATGTACAAGCAGAGATATACACAATAGACAGGAATAGTTTCAGACATATACAAGTTAAAGGTAATACAGAAACACAATCCCCCTCCCAGAAATCAGGGACTCCAGGATGGGCTCCCAACCACCCTATACCATATTTCTCCCTATACAAGCTGGTACTGGAATCAAGTAAATAGAGTCCTTTCTTATATGAAAGGAAGTTAAACGAGTGGATTCAAGATTCATTTTTTTTCCCCTGAAACTAGCTTTAATTCTGTAAAGTAAGTGCTACACACTTGAACTTCAGTAGGAAAAAAATATCCTAGGAGATATGGAACACAGATTGTGCTGCCATAAATGATTCTGTGACTCTGTGCACATTTGCAGTTGTGGTTCAGCCCAGCAAAGAGATCTGCTTGACTGTATTTCATCCAAGTCTAAGACTGCAACCAACAATGTCTTAATCCTAAACCTCATCAAGCCATATAAATCACATCCTGCCCAAGATCCTTCAGTTACTTTTTCTGGAATACCTCCAGTTTCATCAAAGCATTCTCTGCTACACAAACCTTTGATCCAAGCCTTGCTCTCTGCTTTAACACCAATACAGTAATCTGTGGCATTCAGATTTAAACACACTCAGCTGCAGCTCCCTTTATACTTCACTAGAAATCTAGTCCAGCTTCCATTACTGTATCTCCAGAGCCCCTCTGAGTCCCAAAGGCATTAATAAACTCACTTCTCATTCTTACACTTACCAAAGGCCACCAATACATTACAGCCATGGGGTTATTAGTGGATTGAGAAAGCTGCATAATCAGTGCCTGCCTAAAACTGAAACTCCAGACTCCTAAGCTCTCAGCATGCCAACCCTAAATCTAGCTCTGTGGTATCTTTGGTAAACAAGTTCAGCTTTAGTTCATCACATTCTATCTCCTGAAATTAAATCTTTATCAGAAACCCTGACACCAGTCCTGAAATCTATTTTCCTCTCTGGGCATAGCATTAATAGTTTGTTGCCTTGCCAGATGAAGTGAGTGCTGTCACCCAAAATATAGACTACGTTTAAGATAAGCTATGGAACTTGAGGTCTTGAGCAGCCAAGTCTAGTTGAAAGGGAGGATGGACAGGGAGCTTGGAGTAGACAATTTAGTTTAGTTTATTTTTTTAGTTTATGGGTTTAAACTGGCAGAGGGAAGATTTAGACTGGATGTTAAGAGGAAGTTATATTGCAGTGAGGGTGGTGAGGTACTGGAACAGGTTGCCCAGGGAGGTTGTGGCTGCTCCCTGCCTGGAGGTGTTCAAGGCCAGGTTGGAGGAGGCCTTGAGTGACCTGTGCTAGTGGGAGGTGTCCCTGCCTATGGCAGGGGGTTGGAACTAGATGATCCTTGAGGTCCTTTCCAACCTTACCATTCTATGATTCTATGATTCTATCTCTAAGGTTCTTTCTAACCTAAGCCATTCTATGAACTAAACATAACCTCCTGCATGTTTCAGGCATGCGAAACACAACTCCAACCTCAGCTACCAAAAAAACCCTGAAGGTAGCAAAATCTCTTTCATCCCAAACATAAACCTACTGTATTAATCATTTGTACACCCTAGCAAGATGAACTCTGCTTGTTTCAGAGTTTGTTTTGTTGTTGTTTCATTTTTCTTGGTGCAGCATGTTTGGGGGGTGTTATTTGTCTGGGATTTTTATTTGTTTGGGGTTTGTTTGGGGTTGTTATTTGTTTGGGGTCTTTGTGGGTTTTTATTTGTTTGGGGTCTTTGAGGTTTTTATTTGTTTGGGGTCTTTGAGGTTTTCATTTGTTTGGGGTCTTTGAGGTTTTCATTTGTTTGGGGTCTTTGGGGGGTTTTATTTGTTTGGAGTCTTTGAGGTTTTTATTTGTTTGGGGGTTTTTGTTTGGGATCTTCTGGGTGGGTGTTAATTGTTTGGCATTTGTTTGTTTGGGGTTTTGTTTTGTTTTGCTTGGGTGTTTTGGTGGTTTTTGTTTTTTTTTTTGGTTAGTTGGTTTTGATCTGTTGCTTTGTTTTGTTTCGTTTTGTTTTGTTTTTTTAAAGCCTGGATTTTGTGCACAATTTGACCCAAGAAGATTTCCAGGAATATTACTTATTTACTTGTTGAGGTATGATCTGTTCTGATTTCTATAATTAAGCATTTTTCCTTTTCCAGTATTACATCTCCATAAATGAGACGATTCATCAATATTAAGAGTAATAATTCTCTGGTTGACAGCAATACAGAGTTCTCCTCATGTAATCGATATTTGCTGCTTCCATTCCCAAACACATCTGAGGTTTTCTGATTACATGTCATCCTTAATTTTGCCAAGCACCTAAGTGCAGCCAAAACCCTGGTACCTTTCAGCTCTGGAAGAATTCTCCTAAACTCCTTTCTCCTTAGTGTTATCATTCTGTGATGGCAGGAGAGGGAAGAGAGAAAGCTGCATGTGCCATTTGTCATTTTCCAGCCCTGTCTGGCACATATGTATCTTAACACCTAATCTGTAAAGGAAGATGACACATGCAGCAAAAGCAAGTATGCACTTCCAAGGTGGATAGCACTTTTCTGACATATACCATGTCTTGACTGATTCTTTCACTCCTGTCTTTCAGGGGAGAGATTTATGTTTTCCCCAAGTCTGCATCTCCAAACTAGGTGTATCCATGAGACAAAATACATATCCACTGACTGTTGTGCTATGAAGACAGGCTGAGGGAGCTGGAGTTGTTCAGCATGGAGAAGAGAAGACTCCAGGGAGACTTTAGAGCTGCCTTCCAATACCTGAAGAGATCCTACAGGAAGGCTACAGAGGGACTTTTCACAAGGGTTTCTAGCGACAGGAATAGGGGGAATTGTTTGAGGCTGAGAGAGAGCAGGGTTAGACTGTAAGATGTTCTTCAGTATGAAGGTGGTGGGAATCCAGAACAGGTTGCCCAGGGAGGTTGTGGATGCCTCCTGCTTGGAGGTGGTCAAGGTCAGGTTGGATGAGGCCTTGAACAATCGAGTCTAGTTGAGAGGCATCCTTGTCCATGGCAGGGAGGCTGGAGTAGATGATCTCTGAGGTATCAGAGTATCACAGTATCACCAAGGTTGGAAGAGACCTCAAAGCTCATCAAGCCCAACCCAATACCACAGTCCTCAAGACCAGACCATGGCACCAACTGCCACATCCAAACCCACCTTGAACACCTCCAGGGACAGTGACTCCACCACCTCCCTGGGCAGCCCATTCCAGCAGCCAATGACTCTCTCAGGCAAGAACTTTCTCCTCACCTCCAGCTTAAACTTCCCCTGGTGCAGTTTGAGACTGTGTCCTCTTGTTCTGGTGCTGCTTGCCTGAGAGAAGAAAGCAACCTCCCCCTGGCTACAACCACCCTTCAGGTAGTTGTAGACAGCAAGAAGGTATCACCTGAGCCTCCTCTTCTCCAGGCTAACCAATCCCAGCTCCCTCAGCCTCTCTCCATAGGGCTGTGCTCCAGGCCTCTCCCCAGCCTCATTGCCCTTCTCTGGACACGCTCAAGCACCTCAATGTCCTTCTTAAGTTGAAGGGCCCAGAACTGGACACAGTATTCAAGGTGTGGCCTAACCAGTGCAGAGTCCAGGGGGAGAATGACCTCCCTGCTCCTGCTGGCCACACTATTCCTGATGTAGGCCAGGATGCCATTGGCCTTCTTGGCCACCTGGGCACACTGCTGGCTCCTGTTCAGGCGGGTGTCAATCAGCACCCCCAGATCTTTTCTGTTTGGTTGCTCTCCAACCATCAAACCTAGCCACTCTATGATTATTTCCTTTGTTGCAAACAGCATCAGCAGTCACATGGAATAGAAACAATAATCTCACATTTACCCAAAAAAAAATATTCTGCAACATCTTTAGCCATTCCCAATTTGAAATGTTACAGAGTCTGTGCTTACCTGCATAATAAATAAATTACACCTTGAAGAGGATGAACAGATGCAAGGTTAATTGTTTTCATGAGGTCTACATGGCATCAATCTCTTTTCTTTTACCTGGGTGAAGTACTGGGAATCTGATGTGTCAGTAAAAAACAACACAAAAAATGAGCTGGATAGCCATTTTAGTATCTTGAACATGCATCTTGAAATGTAAAATGCATTTAGGTTTTCTAGCTGCATAATATTCTCAGCTTTTTTTTTTCTTTTTCCCCTAATTAATGATTTTAGCCATTTTCTACCATATATGGGGAAAAAAAAGTGCATGTTTTTTTTCCTAACACACAAAAAATGCTCTATTACAACATGTCTAATCTCTCCAACCATAGATGTATGCATTTGCATAAATGAAGAGGACTTGTTGGAAAGAGTAGCTTATCTGAAAAATTCTCTACCTCACATCTGACACAGTTGCATTTGGAATAAAGGATGTGGATGGTACCATACCTGCCCAGAGCATCTCCTAGATACAAAATGGGTGCATGGAGAAAGGTTTATGAAGACAAGTCCTGACATTAATAGCTCAGATCTTAGCACTTTAAACCCTTCTGTAATACAGCTGAACGCAGCTCCAGGCAAACTCCATTTCCCCTGATGGATTGATTACCAACTGAACTAGTCCATCTTGACATTTGCAATGTCTCTAATTTGCAGGTTTCCTAGGAAAAAAAAAAAAAAAAAATCTGCTCTCCAGCCACTGAAATACTTTAGCCCTTCATTTCCTTTCATATAAAGATGTTGCTGCGTAGTTTGACATTTCAGTGACACTACTCTTTGCTATGGAGTGCTGAATGGCAACAAAAAATGCTCCAAACCCCCACACTGCATCCATATTCCTCCTTATTTTCTCTCTAAATATATTGCCTGTACAGACTGCTAGTTTACAGAGCTTCCCATTTAGAGGCATATCCACCAGACACCGCTACTGAATGCAGGAGACAAGAAACTCCAGCATATGCATCCTTCATCCTAGTTCACCACCAATCTCTTCCAACAATGTGTGCACTTTAAGAGTTTGTGTACCTGGAAACTAAGTTAACTTCTTAATTATCCTAAGTGAAATTTAACTTGTTAAAAACTCTAATAGATTTACTTATATAAGTTTGTCAGTGCTTTTTGCAGGGCTACCTGTTAGAGCTATTCTGGAAGATCAGGCCTTTGCTGGCCCAACAGCTCTGGCACAGGTCACAGAACCCCCACCAAATGGCTTAGGTTTGAAGGGACCTCAGTAAGCATCTGCTCTAAGTCCCCTGTCACAGGCAGGGACTCCTCTCAATGAGACTTGGTTGCCCAAAGCCTCATCCAAAGTGCTTTAAACACCTCTATGGGGGGTGGAGTATCCACAACCACTATGGGCAACCTGTTCCGGAGTCTCACCACCCTCATACTGAAGAAGTTCTTCCTAAGATCCAGTTTAAATCTATTATCCCTTAGCTTAAAACCAATTCCTTAGTCCTGTCACTAGACACCCTTATGAAAAGTCCCTCTGCAGCCTTCCTGTATTCTCCTTTAACCTTAGATATCTACAGTTCATCAAATCTAGTTTCTTTCCTCATAGCCAGAAGAAAGCTAGCTGTGATCCTAGGGAGAACCCTAGGGTCAATCACCATAGCTGTGTGCATCCCAAATAGAACCATACAATCACAGAACTGTTTTGGTCAGAAAATACCTCTAAAATGGAATCCAACTATCAACCTGAGACCACCATTACCACTAAATCATGTCCCAGAGTCTGATGTCCACATGTTTCTTGAACACCTAGTAGGTTGGACAAGAAATGCCTCTTCCTTTCCTTTGGCTATAAAGGAAAATGACACTAAGCAAATGAGATTGACACATCACAAAAATCTGAAATGAAGTGGCACAAATCCCACCACAAGTCTAATTCTTTTGGCTCACATGAGTCAAAACCATTCTGTTCTAATGACCCTGAATCTTAAGAATTTATGTAACATTTATGAAAGCCTTGCACAACCATCTCTCCACCTTGGCAATATTTTTAGTTAACCTTAGCTGCTTGCTTGGTTTCAGTGAGAAGCAGATGATGTCCACTACATATATCTAAACTAAACAGGTTGAATCCCACCCTGTATCACATGTCAAAGTCCAAGTCCATCATTTATTTCAGCATCCAGATTTGGATTTGGAATTCATGCTTACAAATAAAATTAAGAATAATATATAAACTTGGTGCTTTCATTAAAAAGAAAACAAAAACCAACCAAAAAAGCCCCAACAAACAACTATTAAGTTTACTCTTTTTGTGAGAGAAATCATTTTAAGTTTTAAAAATGGACAAATAGTGTACAAAAAGCAGGATGACACTCAGCAATTACTGAGTAACAGGACTTTACAAAACCTCACAGTATGTCTTCCTTTTTGTATTTTCAAACCATACAATCATAGAATCATAGAATGGTAAGGTTGGAAGGGGCCTCAAGGATCATCTAGTTCCAACCCCCTACCATAGGCAGGGACACCTCCCACTAGCACAGGTCACTCAAGGCCTCCTCCAACCTGGCCTTGAACACCTCCAGGGAGGGAGCAGCCACAACCTCCCTGGGCAACCTGTGCCAGTGTCTCACCACTCTCACTGCAAACAACTTCCTCCTAACATCCAGTCTAAATCTCCCCTCTGTCAGTTCAAACCCACTGCCCCTTGTCCTGTCATTGCAGGACCTTGTCAATAGTCCCTCCCCAGCCTTCCTGTAGGCCCCCTTCAGATACTGGAAGGCTACTCTAAGGTCTCCTGGAAGCCTTCTCTTCTCCACGCTGCAGAGCCCCAACTCTCTCAGCATGCCCTCATAGGAGAGCTGCTCCAGCCCTCTGAGCATCTTCGTGGCCTCCTCTGGACCCGCTCCAACACTTCCATGTCCTTCCTGTGCTGAGGGCTCCAGAATGCACACAGGACTCCAGGTGGGGTCTGAGGAGAGCAAAGGGGCAGAATCCCCTCCCTTGCCCTGCTGCCCACACTGCTCTTGCTGCAGCCCAGCACACAGTTGCTGTCTGAGCTGCACTCACACTGCAGGCTCATGTTGAACTTTTCATCAACCCAGACCCCCAGGTCCTTTTCCTCAGGGTTGCTCTCAGCCATTCACCACCCAGCCTGTATTTGTGCTTGGGACTGTGCCTACCCAGGTGCAGGACCTTACCCTTGGCCTTGTTGAATTTAATTTTTTTTGTTTTGTTTTTTGAATTAACACCTAGAGGGGTTAGAAATAGACAGTGAATCAATATGCACTTTCCATCTCTGGTCCTCAGTCTTTGAAATAATTATCATAAAGGAAGATATGCTAGCATGGTGAGGAGCTCAATTTGAAGAGTAATCCATCTTCCATAGCATCAGTTGGAATTTTAGTATCTAAAAAAATTGTGTCTGCACTGCAGCAAGAATCCAACTGGGGGATCAGAAGATTTCTATTCCATAGGAAGATAAGGTTCAGATACTGGATTCTTACATAAACTGTATTTATGATGCATAAAGGGTTCCTATCACAGATAAAAAAATGAAAACTACATATCCAAAAATCAGTAAAAATGAAGGATTCCAGTTGAGTTTACATTAACATATTTTTGCCTAGAAGTCAGTGTCCTGGTGTCAGTAAAGTGTTGAAGTTTGAGCTTCATTCTAAGCACTTCATACATATAAAAGAACCAAAGCAAACCACTAACTTGCTTGAGAGTTTATTACCAAATTCATCTTAACTGGGTGAAAAATCAGGATGGTTGTATTGGTTTATGTCCTCATTAGTTACTTTTATTTTCTGTATTATCATGTGGGAATATCAGCCCAAAATATTAAACAAAATTCTATCATATATTTCACATTAATTTGTCATATTCTAAGATTAATGGATTTAGCCTTTAGGGAACAATACAGAATAATCTCTGTACTTTTCTGGTGTAGTTCATTAGATACACTTGCCTACAGTCAACTTAATTTTGTAACTTTATAAAGCCAGAGGCATAGATAACTCCTTAGAACTGTGGCTCACAGATAAGCTTGGTCCAGAGGAACTCACTAAAAGTAAATCTGAATTTTAAAGCTAAAAATGTTCAATATATAGACACAGATGCAAACTCACTAAAGTAAGTTTGAACTTTAAAGTTAATTTTTTTTTCAATATACAAAACCATAGAATGGTTTGGGTTGGAAGGGACCATCAAAGGTCACCCAGTACAACCCCCTCTGCATTATGCAGAGGCATCCACAACCAGATCAAGTTGCCCATAGCCCTGTTGAGTCTTGAATATCTCCAAAAGGATGCATCCACAAGCCTACATAGCTTGACCTAAGTATACATCCCATGAAACAAGTGAATGTAAAGTTGCAGATACCCAAATGCAAATATTTTACAAACTATTTGCAGTTTGTTTCCAGTCTTAATGAGGAAGTTAAAAGTGTTCATATATTAGATGGTTCACACTGAAAAATTAAAAGGGATTTTGTTCTCAGTTCAAGTAAAGTGTTGGAAAACACTTCCAACTTCTACAAAAAATGATAATGATACAAAAACAACAAAAAAAATCTAAATGCACCCCCAAAAATATACCCCAAAAAACCCCACAGAAATCTCTTGAGGTAAATAAGCTATTTTTTAAATTTCTGGGTTTCACCAAATGTTTGGAAGTTAATTGCAAGCTAACCTGAATACATGCCTCAGATGATTACTTTTGTCTATAAGAATATTTTCTTTTCTTTTTATTTCTTTTTCTAAAATCATACCAAATCAATGAATCACAGAATGCTAGGAGTTGGAAGAGACCTCAAAAGATCATCTAGTCCAACCCCCATGCCAGAGCAAAATCACCTAGAGCAGGTTAGACAGGAATGCATCCAGAAGGCTCTTGAATGTATACTGGGTTTGGTTGAGCCTGAGTTTATTCTCCCCAGAGCATCTTTCTAGTGCTGTGTTCTGCAGTGCTGTAACAGAGTGTTGATAACACAGCAGTGCTTTGGTTGCTGCTGAACTAAGCACCAAAGTTGTGCTTTTTCAACATTCCCCCACTCCAAGAGTATGTTGAAGGGTGGGCAAGGTCTTGGGAGGGGACACAGCAGGGCCAGCTGACCCAAACTGAACAAAAGGGTTTTCATGCTGTATGACATCAGCTCAGATACATAAGCTAAATAAAAGAAGAAAGTGTGGGGACATTTGTTGATGGTGTCTGTCCTCCAGAGCAACTGCTGCATGTAGAATCCTGCTTCCTGAGAGTGACTGACTATCATCTGCTGATGGGAAGTAAAGAATAACATAGAATCATAGAATGGTAAGGTTGGAAGGGACCTCAAGGATCATCTAGTTCCAACCCCCTGCCATACGCAGGGACACCTCCCACTAGTACAGGTTACTCAAGGCCTCAACATCTCTCTTTGCTTTTGATTTGCATTATTAAAATTGCTTCTACCTCATCAGCAGCCTTTTGTTATATATTTCCTCTCCCCTGTCCATCTAAGAAGGGGAGTGATAAAGGAGGTTTGGTGGGCATTTGACTCCCAGCCAGGACCAAACCACCACAAAATGTCTCCAAAGGAGACTCCACAAACTCTCTGGGCAGCCTGTCCCAGGGCTCTGCAACCCTCACAGTGAAGAAGTTTTTCCCTATGTTTATATGGAAGCTCCTCTGCTCCAGATTGCACTCACTGCCCCTTGTCCTATCAATGGACATCACTGAGTAGAGCCTGGCTCTGTCCTCCTGACATTTGCCCTTCATGTACTTGTTTTAAACATGAATGAGCTCACTTCTCAGGCTTCTCTTCTCCAAGCTACAGAGACTCAGTTTGTTCAGCCTTTCTTCTTAAAGGAGACCTTCCACTTCCTTTATCTGTGCTCTGTGTTGGACTCTTTTGAGCAGTTCCCTGAGGTCCTTCTTGAACTGGGGAGCTCAGAACTGGACACAATCTGCTGCTCAAATTAGGTGTTAGCACATTTTTGTTTCTTAAACCAGTGTATTCTATAGAATGATCTATTTATTACACAGACAAAACAATCCTCAGCATCACTCTTTGACCCTCTCAAAAGAAAAAGATGACAGTACCTGGTAAGCCTGTAGCAGCTGCTCAGCAAACTGACGTACTTCTGGTAGTAGTAAAGATATTAAAGATTTTCTTAGTATGCTGTTCCTTCCCAGCAAAATCAGGGTGTGTGATATAGCATGAAGTGCCTGAAACTAAGGAGAAGTAACAGTAAATTTCATCTATCAAAATACATCTCTGTCTTTTTTTAAACCCTGAAACTACCCTAAGTAGAAATGGGATTGACATGTTCGAATTATAAAGAAAAAAAAAGGCAAATTAAAAATTGTGGAGAGTTCACCACTCAATTAATTACATACAAGAGACCTCTGAGAAACACACATCACAGGATCACAGGATGTTAGGGGTTGGAAGGGACCTCTGGGGATCTTTGACTCCAACTCCCCTACCTGAGCTAGACCATAGAATCTAGCGCAGATCGCACGGGAATGTATCCAGACAGGTCTGGGAAGACTCCAGAGAAGACTCCACAACCTCTCTGGGGAGTCTGTTCCAGTGCTCTGTGACCCTTACAGTAAAGTTCTTCTTCATGCTGAGGTGGAAGTTCCTGTGCTGTAGTTTACATCCATTGCCCCTTGTCCTATCCCAGGACACAAACGAGCAGAGACTGTCCCTTCTGGACACCAGCACTCAGATATTTATAAACATTTATTAAATCTCCTCTCAGTCTTTTCTTCTCCAGACTTTAAAAAGTCCTAGGTCTCTCAGCCTTTCCTCACAAGCCCATGCTCCATCACCTAGAAACATTCCTTTCTCAAAACATAAGCACTAGAAGAAGCTGCCAGATGAACAACCACCTCCAAAAGCCTAAATTCCCCAGGAAGCACCTTTTCAGTCATCATATCCATCTGCTGTCACAGAAAGTGGGTAACCACCCTGCACAAAGAGCACTTCCATTTGTTACAATTCAAACATGAGCAAGCTCAGAGTTACACTGGAGTTTTCTGACATTAGAGCCATCCAAAATAAGCTTGATTAAATGCAAACTGATAGAAGAGGAACTGTATTTTCAAACTCAAACAGTTTACTTTCCCATGACTGTTTCACAAGTTTTAACCAAGCCATTTCTCCTGAACCACAGCAATCATCAAGTGGTCTTACATGAGAATTACATTAGTAATTATTTGGGGTTTTTTGGGGAGTCTTTTGTAGTAAAACAAAACACAACCCAGTATCCCTTGGTATTCAGTAGCTCTTGGTAAATGAGTCTTTTTGACTGACAAAACTCTGACCCAACAATTTATGTCTAACAATAACCACCATGTCTTAACCACTCAAAAGCAGACGACTGCATCCTATTAACAATTGAATTTATTTCTCTAGTTGGGTTGTGTGTATGCACACACACATACATGCACACACACACAGTCACACAACCACAGAATGCATTTAGTTGGAAGGAACCTACAAAGGTCATCTGGTCCAACCACTCTGCAGTAAGTAGGGACATCCTCAACTAGACAGAATCACAGAATCATAGAATGGTAAGGTTGGAAGGGACCTCAAGGATCATCTAGTTCCAACCCCTTGCCATAGGCAGGGACACCTCCCACTAGTACAGGTCACTCAAGGCCTTGTCAGATTCCCATCAAGCCTGACTTTGAATGTCTCCATGGATGGGGCCTCCTACCACCTCTTTAGACAACCTAGAATGTGGCAGTATTCTACCACCCTCGCGGTAAAGAGCTTCTTCCTGAAGTCCAACCAGGGGGGTTAGAAGAAAGTGGGTAGTGAGGTTACTTGGCAGAGAGGAGAAAAGTCAGAAGTTAGAGAGCCCCAGAGTGTCTGTGCCCAAGTGTCTTATCTTCTCTATTCTTAGTCTTAAACTTCTCAGCAAGCCTGTGAGTGAAGCAGACATCACCATTGTTTTCTTTTCACAGCCTACAGTATAATTTTCTCCATTAAAATATTCCAATTAGCCTCAAACCAGCACAACACTGTTTCAAGTCTTTCCTTTGTGAGCAAAGCCCTGCCTTGAGTCTAACTCAAGCCCTTGCTCTGCTTTTACCCCTTCATAACCCTGTTCATGTTTCTCTCTTCTGTTCATGTTTCTCCCTTCTAAACCCGATGTTCTCTACTAGTTTCACTGCTGCAAGGTACTTTTTATATTACAGTACTTTTTTTTTTTTGCAGAGCATTAGCTGAAAAACATTCTGATAGTGAGACAGGAGGAGTGTGACAAGAAGAGATTAGAGACCACAGAAAAATATGAATGCGCAGTCACCTTCCTATTTCCCCCATCCTTCAATGCTTCTTCACACTACCAAACCTTCTAGCAGAGGCAAATTTCCCAAGTGTTTACCCTCTCCTTCCCTGTACATGTTTCTCCCCTGCACAGGCTACTGCTGACATAAGGACAGACTCAGATAAGACCTAGTTTATCTGCAGAGACTGGACCATTAGTAGTAAAGGTGATGCAAGGTGAGTAACATTCTTTGGTTGACATATGCAAACCTTTCTTCTCTCCTCAGTATACAGCACAGCTTGCTGCTACTTCTCTAGCTGTTTTCTTATCCAATTGCAAAGGATTAAAGCATTAAAAACCATCTTTTTCAGTTTCATTAATAATTTTCTAGTATCTGTTCCATAACAAATGCTTTACTGAACGCCAGCTAGATAATTTCCCATCTGTAAACACAGCTTGTTTCACAAAGATTATTCTTACATTGTTCTGTCCCAATTTACCTCTGGCAAACTCATGCTGCATTTTGCCCAATTTATCTCTAAATCTTTAATTATTCTTTTCTTTTAACTTTCCTATAAAGTTTTGTATGTTATGAGAGAAACTGCTACCCAGGTAACTTCACTTTCAGCTTATGCTACTTCAGAAATTCAACATTTAAAATAACATCACTTCTAAGTCTTTGAATCTGAACTTTTCACTTATCTTTTTTTTTTTCTTTCAAGTCAGTTAGATAAAGACTTATCTCCTGTTTCCCATACTGAACACCTTACATTCTCCTGAGTTACATAATATATATATCTAATGACAACTAGTTTATTGGATAACATATCTATAACAGACTATGTTGCGAGTCTCTGTAGCAGGTTTTCTTCATTGTTTGTGTTTCTAAACCAAGAAAACAACACAAACCAACCAAGTAAAATCTCCCAACACGAACCTAAAGCACAGCCTGTATGTCCCCAAGCACAAACATAGTCTGGGTGAGGACTGTCTTGAGAGTAGCCTTGAGAAGAAGGACTTGTGGGTGTCAGTTGATGAAAAACTCATCATGAGCCAGCAGTGGTGGCAGTCCTGGGCTGTATTCAAAAAAGAGAGAGCAGCAGGATGAGAGAATTGATTCTGCCCTCTACTCTGTTCTCCTGAGACCTCACCTGGAGTACTGTGTCCAGTTCTGGCACCCCCAGCATAAAAAGGACATGGAACTGCTGGAGAGGGTCCAGAGGAAGGCCATGATGATCAGAGGACTAAAGGACCTCCTTATGGGGACAGGTTGTAAGAAATGGAGCTGTTCAGCCTGAGGAAAGCTACAGGGAGACCTATAGCAGCATTCTAGTACCTGAAGCAGGCCTACAAGAAAGCTGAGAAGGGAATTTTTACAAGGGCTTGTAGTGATAGGAGAGGGAATGAACTGAAATTTGAGGAGGGTAGACATAGACTGAAGATTAGGAAGAAATTGTTTACAGTGAGAGTAGTAACACACTGGAACATGTTGCCTGGAAGGCTGTGGTTGCCCCCTCACTGGAGGTGTTCAAGGTCAGGCTGGATGAGGCCCAGAACTAGATGATCTTTAAGGTCCAAATCAAACTGTTCTATGAATCCATAGGGGAATTTGGGGATGCAAATCACTGTCATGTTTAATTTATTGTCAACCTTAAGCCAAAATACTTTGCTTATATCACTTCATCCCAATCACCCTGACAAAAAAAGGTAACACTTTCCCTGAGAGCACACACTCAAATCATCAGCTCATCTGAAGATCAAGTAGAAGGAATAGAAATCCAGCTAACTACTAAAGACACTGCTAGCACCAATTACACTTAAAGCAAATCTATTTTGGCAGATGGTCAAGAATGCCTGCACCTCCCTGGGATTCATGAATTAGGCATTTAAATAACTAATTTGTCCCAAAGTCTAAATCCAGTAAATATTGTCAACAGAAAAAAAAAAAATGCCAACTCCAGTTAAAGAGCTGCATTGACAACAGCTGTCACAGAAACAACTTTTATTTTTTTTTTAATATCTACTGCAATTATTCTGTTGCAATTATTCTACTGATTACGAAGAAGCAGCTCACATATAAGTTGTAATCTCTCAGGTAGAGCAGACTTTGTACTATTTGATTCTTTCATTTTATCTAGTCCTGGTCAGTATCCTAGGGAGTGAAGCACTGCCCATCTGCCTGCTGAGTTGCCAAGCTACAATAATGGATGCAGAAGACACTAAGTAACGAGTGTCTGCTCACTCAAAGCACAAGAGGCATGGATTCATATTTTAATAATGGATGCAGACAACACTAAGAAATGAGTGTAAGCTCACTCAAAGATGAAGAGGTATGGATTCATATTGTTAATCTGAAAACAGGTAAATTACAGCTTTGAGGTTTTAAAGAGTGAGCTGGTCATCCTCAGAAAAAAATAAAAATCAGGGATGTAAATCAATGTCTTATTAAAGTGCCTCAGATTAACAGTTCCTCCCTTCAAATGCATTTGGATGTTTATATCCCAGTCCTTCACACTTCTTCCCTCTACTTATGGTGTGAGATACTTTGAATACTACTTAAAGAGGCCAAGTACCTGGTGTGCATACCTAAGAAGGACAGAGGTACACAAGGGCACTTTGTTTAGGGTTGTAGCTTTCACACAGAATCACAGAACGTCAGGCGTTGGAAGTGACCTTGAAAGCTCATCCAGTCCAACTCTCCTGCCAGAGCAGCATCATCTAGACCAGGTCACACAGGAATGCATCCAGGCAGGTCTTGAATATCTCCAGAAAAGGAGACTCCACAGCCCCCTGGGTAGCCTGTTCCAGCATTCAGTCACCCTCACAGGGCAAAATTTCCACCTCACATTTCCATGGAACTTCCTATGCCTCAACTTCCACCCATTGCCCCTTGTCCTGCCATCGGGCATCACCCAGCAGAGCCTGGTTCCAGCCTCTTGGCACTCATCCTGCACATATTTATAACTCTCCCATCAGGCTCCTATTCTCCAAGCTAAAAAGTCCAGGTCCCCTCAGTCTCTCCTAAGGAAGATGTTTCATTCCCTTAATCACAGCAGGAGTTGAGCACTCTAAATTTAAAGTAAGGAATAGTCAGTTGTCTTTGCAAGAGGCTATAGACACCATGCTCTAGAGAGCTTACTTTTAATTTCTAACCTATCAGCTTAACACAAACACAGTCCCTATTTGCCTGTCTATTTGGGCACACAAATATTTTCTAGACAAGTGTAACAAATGTAAGCTATGAGAAAAGGTTCATTAGTAAACAGGCAAAAGAGCAGAGAAACCCTAGGATTCTCATTTTTGAGGCATGTACACACATTTTTTAAGCAGTGGTTTAGGACTGCTACCAAAACAGTCTTGGAATATACAATTCCATCAAAGACTAAGAGATGTAAAATGGAATTTTCCCCAAGATTTAAAAAAAACCCAAACCAAACCAAACCAGCATGTCTAAAAGCAAACTGAATTTTCCTGTGAAAAGAAGGATAATCCTTACAGAACAACACCCTACACCTCCATCTGGAAGTGCCCAGGATGGAACTGAAGAGCTAGGGTAAGTAATGATGTGATGGAGCTAAGGTGGTCATTCCATTCTTGTGAATAATCACCTACTATGGTACCCCTAAGACCAAAAAACAGAGCAATTTCAGGTCCTTTTGTTTAACAGCATGACAAGAATAACAGAAAACAAGGCCCAGATAGAATTCAAATGCTTTTACACAGGCATGATAAGTAATGAACTGCAGGATGGGCTTTGATGTTGTTGTTTCACAAGGTCTCAGTTGTAAATATCATGGAGATGCTAAAAAAGCAAAAGGACACTGCTAATGTAACACTACAGAAAATGAAGAGGGTTTTGGCAGAAAGCATTCACTGGAGAGACACTGGGGGTGGTGGAAAGAAACAAACAGCTTTTGATACATATTTCCTACAAAACCAAGAACTTCCTGTATTCTTGCACTAAAAGCCTACACATCTTTAATTTGTGTACCAAGAGAACAGCAAAGGCCTCTTCCAACCCTTTTCTTCTCTTCCTAGAAGAAATAATCTGTAGTGCCATGAATACTAGTTAATTATTTGGCAAAATCAGGCAATTACAGTGTTTGTTATTAGTAAAAAAGATGGTCCTGACAGAACACTACTACAGACAGGCTAGAAACCATGAAGAAAACATTTGATTCAATGGTAAAAAAAAAATAAAAATTCCTAACTTCATTCTGAAACTTGTCAATAATTGTAGCTTTAGTGCATGATCATAGAATCATAGAATGGTAAGGTTGGAAGGGACCTCAAGGATCATCTAGTTCCAACCCCCTGCCATAGGGAGGGGCACCTCCAACTAGTACAGGTTACTCAAGGCCTCCTCCAACCTGGCCTTGAACACCTCCAGGGAGGGAGCAGCCACAACCTCCCTGGGCAACCTGTTCCAGTGCCTCACCACCCTTACTGTAAAGAACTTCCTCCTAACATCCAGTCTAAATCTTCCCTCTGCCAGTTTAAATGCATTGCCCCTTGTCCTGCCTTTCCAAGACCATGTAAATAATCCCTCCCCAGCCTTCCTGTAGGCCCCCTTTAGATACTGGAAGGCTACTATCAGGTCTCTTGGAAGCCTTCTCTTCTCCAGGCTGCAGAGCCCCAACTCTCTCAGCCTGTCCTCATAGGAGAGCTGCTGCAGCCCTCTGAGCATCTTTGTGGCCTCCTCTGGACCCACTCCAACAGTTCCATGTCCTTCCTGTGCTGAGGGCTCCAGAACTGCACACAGTACTCCAGATGGGGTCTGAGGAGAGCAGAGTAAAGGGGCAGAATCCCCTCCCTTGCCCTGCTGCCCACACTGCTCTTGCTGCAGCCGAGGACTCGGTTGCCTGTCTGGGCTGCATGTGCAGGCTGCAGGCTCATGTTGAGCTTTTCATCAAGCCAGAACATGATGTGTATCAGCTGAGTAGAGAAGATGGACAAAAGCTGAAGAGGCAGACAAAATTTTCTTTCATGAATTCCTGTCTAGTTGCTCCTATGATCCAATTTACTACAGTAAATGAGAGTCAGTCAGTTTAGCTTTAAACTGTAGTGATTTCCAAGACAAAGGCTTTTGATTACCATTTGACTTAAATAGCTCTCTACATAGGACAACAGATTGCTGAGGAAATTGACTTCAACAATCAAGAGATTCGAGCATTGACTCTCACTAGACCATAAAATCCTTGCAATACAGTCTAATGTTCATATGAATTAACTTTTCTTTGCCATCATATATGCAAAAAAGTCTTGGCTGCTGAGAATGCCCCATGACTCAAGAACCATGATATTCCCATCAGGACAGAATCAAATCAGGAAAACTGAAAACCACTAGTTTTGTACTAGAGAACCATCAGTGCCATGAATTTTGAAATCTTATTTGTCCTTGAGCAGACAAGACTCTTGTAAACTCAGTGTCCTGGCAGCTGTTGACAAAAGATACTGCAAACTATACACAGCCAAGGGAACTGTTGATCACAACTAGTTGGAGCATGCATTAAATACATAGATTCATAGAATGGTTTGGGTTGGAAGGGATTTTAAAGATCATCTAGTTCCACTCCTCCCTGGCACAGGCAGGGACACCTTTCACTACACCTGATTGCTGAAGGAAAAGCAAAGGATCCTCACAAGTTCTTCTGTGGCAGCCATACAGGAATGCAAGACCTTGCCAGCAGAAGGTGAAGAGGTAGGCCGTTGAGCAGATGATTTAAGCTTACAGTATTCATGCTTCATGCACAACAGCTGTGCCTTGAGGATCCTCCTAGGTATTTCCAGAAGGCTTCTCCAAAATATTGTGTGTGACAGTTGTATGCAGATTTCTGACCTGCTCTCCACACATGGAGAGAGAGGAAAAACTGAAAGGGGAAATTCAAGAGGCTACTTTTATTTGTAGGCTCTTTTATTTTATTTTTACATTTTAAGTAATGCTTCCTTTTATTTGACCTCTTGTATCTTAAATGTCTTTTTATTTTCCTTTTCATTTGACTCCAGTCAATTTGGAGTTTCAAGTCAAAAATGAAAGTGCACAGTTTTAGGCAACTTGAGTATGAGCAGAAAAGCTCTGAATACATGTCTTGGCTGGTTCCTATATCTTCCAGTGCTTTATAATTAGAAACATCTCAAGCAATTGGATTCAACAGTTACAGCAAGTAACATTCCGCTGCTGTTTTTCTTCCTTAACTTCTAATGCAGAGATAATTATCCCTTTTCCAATTCTCAAGGTTTAAGTTACTTAATTTGCTCTGTAAAAGGTTGGGATTGCTTTTGAAGGTGAGCTGTTAAGTGTAATACACAGCAATTTTTCCCTTTGTTCGTTTTTTGAAGGTGTTTCTCACAGCCTTTTGTCCTCCTTGACAGCTCCTGACAGTTTTATAGATGAGGATGACAAAGGGAAAGTTGTGTCAATTCTAGAGATGCATTGGTGGTTGCCTGTGCAGACTTTTTTGACAGTTAGTGAGGTTACATACAACATTCCTAGTGTTTTTATACTGGAGGAATTTAAGCATCCTCCTGGAACAAAGAATCATACAGTTTGCCACTGCTTCCACATGACAGCCTCATAATTAATCATAATTACATTTTAAACCTAGAATCTTGGTATCTCAATCAGCACTTGAGTAAACAGTAATGATTAAAACTGAGGCATAAAGTATCCCTGGGAGTTATCTGGTACAGAGCACTTGAAAAATTAGTCATACACTTTCTACTCCTAGCTCTGAATTCTACATATTTATTTCCATGTTCAATTCAGATTAAAGATTAGCAAACCTCTGCAAAGGATTTATTAATAAATCTTGATGAACACTGGAATTCCCACAAACAATACTTCCCCTGTTTCCCCTACAAGTCTGGAAACACCATGATTATCCCTTAATAATTGGAAGGACCAATTCCAATAATTGGAAGGTCAAAATTTGTGTAGAAACAAGACATACACCACCTCACAAAAAGTCAGTTTCAGTGAAGCTATTCACAGAATCACAGGATGTTAGGAGTTGGAAGTGATCTCAAAAGATCGTTTAGTTCAACCCTCCTGCCAGAGCAGGATCATCTAGAGTAGGTCACACAGAAAAGCATCCAGAAGGGTTTTGAATATCTCCAGAGAAGAAGACTCCACAAAATCTCTGGGTAGCCTGTTCCAGTCTTTGTAATCCTCACAGTGAAGAAAGTTTTTCTTTTTTTTTTTTTTCCCCTTATGTTCACATAGAACCTCTCATGCTACAGCTTACACCCACTGCCCCTTGTCCTGTCAGTGGTCATCACTGAGAACAGCCTGGCTCCATCCTCCCAATAGTCACCCTTCACACGTTTGTAGGTATTAATGAAGCCACCCCTCAGTCTCCTTTTCTTCAAGCTAAGGAGGTCCAGTTCCTTCAGCCTTTCCTCATAAGAGATGTTCCACTCCCTTCATCATCTCTGTGACTCTGTGTTGGACTCTTTCAAGCAGTTCCCTGATGTGTTTTTTGACCTGAGTGGCCCAGAACTGGACATAATATTCCAGATGAGGCCTCACCAAGGCACAGTAGAGGAGGAGAAGAATCTCTCTTGACCTACTAGCCACAGTAGAGGAGGAGAAGAATCTCTCTTGACCTACTAGCCACACCCTTTGAAATACACCCCAGGATTGCACAGGGGCATATTGCTGACTTATGATCATCCTGCTGTCCACCAGGACTCTTGGGTCCTTTTTTCCAGAGCTCTCTCCAACAGATTAGCCCCCAGCCTCCACTGGTACATGAGGCTGCTGTCTCTGTTCAGAGAAAAGATGTCAATTACATATCATGTGGACATCCTCCACCATTTCTGAATGAGTTATGAAAGTACCTGACAGATTTGAAGCATCCCTCATTTACCAGAATATTTTTTTTTTCTCATTTAATGTGTGACAACACTTGAGCATTGGCCAGGTTTGTCCAATCAACAAGTAGTCTCTCTATGAATAACCTCTTAGTTGCTTTGCTACAATGAACAGGAGTTTAATTATTTGCTAACTTCCCATTCAGGTACAGGAGGAGAAGAGGTGGGAACACTGGGCACCATTAACTATGAAGAAGTCCTTAATGAATGCCTCCTCAAGTTTTCTTTGTTCTGTATCCTGTCATCACATAGGAGAATAAAAAGAGTCACACCTGCATGACTCCAGTCCTGATATCACAAAATTGGTATGTATGCTCATATCCTTTCACAACACTGGCCAGAGACACCTCTAATTAAAATCTAAGCATTACACCATGGTAACATTGAAACAAAGCACCCTGGTGTTAGAGACACAAGGCTCTAGTCCTAGAAAAAGCATCAGTATGTGAAAATTGCCTTCCAAATGCTTTCCAACCAAAACACAGGCCCCCTCTGCTCTTAGTTTGGTAATATTTGCTTGATATTTGCATTCTGGGGTGAAAACACACAGTGAGTAGGATTCATTTAAATTAAAGCAAACAGTACAACTGCCCACAGGTGCAGGAGATGTCTCAGCTCTCATTTTGCTAAAGGCAATTTTAGAGCTCGTCTTAAAACACCAGCCTAGCAACTGATATGAATTCCTTAGGCTCCATGGATCATATGGGTGTCATTTCCATTTGTTCTAACTGTGATATAGTTACAGGTGGACAACACAATGACACATCTACATCTTGATTCCACCACTATGCCTGAGTTACTCTAAAAATCAGCAGGAAAGACAGAAACCCTGAACTAGACAATGGAATTCACCACAGAATCACAGAATATATCTGGTTGGAGGAAACCTCAAAGATCACCCAGTCTGACATTCGACCCAGCACTGAAGAGTCAGCACTAAGCCACATCCCTAATCAGCAGGTCCACACACTGCTTGAACCTCTCCACCACTGCCCTGCACTGACAATTACAGTATTTGAGAACACTTTCAGTGGAGAAATATTTCCTAATATCCAGCCTGAAACTCCCCTGGTGCAGTTTGTAACCACTTCCTCTAGACCTGTGGCTTGTCATCAAAGAGAAGAGATTGGCCCATTCCTGGCTCCAGCCTCCCTTCAGGTAGTTGTAGAGAACAATAAGGTCTCTCCTTAGCCTCCTCTTCTCCAGAGTGAACAACCTCAGCTCCCTCAGACACTCCTCATAGGTAATGTCCTCCAAACCCTTCAAGTTGCCCTTCTTTGGACACACTCCAACTCCTCAATATCTTTCCTATAGCAAGGGGCCCAGAACTGAACACAATACTTAAGGTGTGGCCTCTGTGAAGACAGACTAGGGATATTTCAGTGGAATGAGGAAACTAACAAGACCATGCAAGGAACAATGCAGAACAATGAATGAAGACAAAATGCACTTCAAATTTGCTGTCTGTCTCAGGGACAAGCTATTTCTGAATTCTACACTTAGTAGCTGATTTATTTTTAAAAAGAAATTTGCAGAAGTCTAGAGAGTGACAGAGATCTTTTGAGGCAAACCAAGCTATTTAATCTATGTGCGAAAGAAATTAAAGAATTGCCAAGTACTTCCTTTGTGAATATCTACTGTTTACCTTCACAAGCAACATGGTTTTCTCTCAATTTCTATAGTTATTTTAATCTGCCTTTTTAACAGTTTCTAAAAGCCTTATCACAGGATCACAGGATGTTAGGGGTTGGAAGGGACCCAAAGAGATCGAGTCCAATCCCTACTGCCAGAGCAGGACCATACAATCTATCTTAGGTCTTATACTCAGGAATAAGCTAGAAGACCTTGCACACACCAGCAAGAATTTTTTTCAAATGCTTCAGGTCATTTATTGTCCATATTACAAAAAAAAAAAAAAAGAACAATCACAAAAATCTGAGCAGTAGTCTTCCAAATATAGTAAAACAAAAGTGCATTAAATCAGGTGAATATTACAGTAAAGTGAAACGGGGTAGAAAGGACAGGAAATGTTTTGTACTTACCCTGTTGACACTGCCAGTTCTTAAAATAATCTGAATTAGGCTTTTCTCAAATTCTTCCAGCTTCTTGAAACACTTCTTCAAAACATGATTAGATAATTTAGTATCAGTTATTAAACTGACCAAAACACATACAGCTTCTGTGAGAAAACTGGAAAATGGAAATGTGGGGTTGCTGTAAAAAACAGTTAGTCCATCAAGCAACTGAGACACTGAATCGCATACGGTTAAAGAATCATTCTCAAGCTCTCTGAAGTCTGCTTGAAGAATTCCTCCTTCTGACAGTTTTCTTATTTCAAGCAGGTGTTGCAAAAACTGAACTGGGGCAGTCAGAGATCTCTCCTTGCTCGTAGTGCAAAGATTCAGTGGGAGAACTCTTTCCAACCACTGTCTGGAAGTGTTGACATTGTGCTCAGATTGGTGAAAATCAGAAGCTACGCCTAATGAATCAAACGCATAGTCACTAGAGACATCACAACCAGAGTCTTCTAGCTGGCTTGAGTAGCTCATGGGGTTTATACATTCCTGATCCAGAAGAGTTTTAGCAGAGGCATCTGGTTTTCCTGAAACACAAACGTGAAAGTTACATGTTTCTAATACTTAAATACACACTTATGGAAAGCCTGCTATACCCTTTCTCCTTTTGTTTCCACACAGGAATCATGTATCTTCTAGCCAAGAATTTCCATCACTAGAGTTTAGTTGTGGAAAGTCCACAAGGCCAAATGTAAGGTCCTGCACCTTGGTAGGCACAATCCCAAGCACAAATACAGGTTGGGTGGTGAATGCTGGAGAGCAGCCCTGAGGAAAAGGACCTGCGGAAAAGGAGAGCAGCCCTGCGGAAAAGGAGTGATGAAAAGCTCAACATGAGCCTGCAGTGTGCGCATGCAGCCCAGACAGCAACCAAGTCCTGGGTTGCATAAAGAGCAGCGTGGTCAGCAGGGCAAGGGAGGGGATTCTGCCCCTTTATTCTGCTCTCATCAGACCCCACCTGGAGTCCTGTGTGCAGTTCTGGAGACCCCAGCACAGGAAGGATACGGAAGTGTTGGAGCGGGTCCAGAGGAGGCCACAAAGATGCTCAGAGGGCTGCAGCAGCTCTGCTATGAGGATAGGCTGAGTGAGTTGGGGCTCTGCAGCCTGGAGAAGGCTTCCAGGAGACCTTAGAGTCTGAGACCTTCCAGTATCTGAAGGAGGCCTACAGGAAGGGTGGGGAGTGACTATTGACAAGGTCTTGCAATGACAGGACAAGGGGCAATGGGTTTGAACTGACAGAGGGGAGATTTAGAGTGGATGTTAGGAGTTCTATACATCCAGTCTAAAGTTCTATACAGTGCGGGTGGTGAGACACTGGAACAGGTTGCCCAGGGAGGTTGTGGCTGCTCCCTGCCTGGAGGTGTTCAAGGCCAGGTTGGAGGAGGGCTTGAGTGATCTGTTCTAGTGGGAGGTGTCTCTGCCCATGGCAGGGGTTTGGAACTAGATGATCCTTGAGGTCCCTTCCAACCTTACCATACTATGATTCTATGGTTTGAAAATACAAAAAGGAAGACATACTGTGAGGTTCAAAGTTCTGTACACTAGCAAAACACTTCTCCAAAAAGTTTATGCAGACTTCATTAAATAAACAACTTCAAATTGAATTCCAGTCTCTGAAAACATACCAGATTATTCAACAAGTAAGACCAGTAAGATGAAAATTGGAAAGATGGTTTATTTATTGTTGAGTTCCATGCTTTTAACAGTCACACATACTGAAAATTGAGCAGGATTAGTACAAACTGACACACAAAGAAAAGGCTAACTGTAGGGAAATCAAACACCACTTCCAGGAAATAGGAAAAGCAGGGATTTTAAGGCCAACCTAGTATTTCATGTATTAACACTGTTCCCAAGTGCCCTGCGTACCCAAACTTTGAATGCAAGCAGTGAAGCAAAGCACACTTCCATGGTTTGACTAACAAAAACAGGCATCAATCTTTCATGTCTTTCCCTAGGGTTTTGAGCAAAAGACATTCCAGAAGAAAAAAAAAAACCAAAAAAACTTAAAGTTGTTCTGGTGCTGTTTAAGGAAAATAAGCCCTTTGAGGGAATATATCTACTGTGACTTTCACCCTGTAGATATTTTGTTCCTATTCATAATCCCATGAGGCAACACGAAAATCACTCATGAGGATGTAATGCCAGGAGTCAAAAGAATCAAAGCAAGAACTATGTGCAAAAAATGCTTTCTGACTCTTGATGAAAAAAAAAGAAAAAGAGGTGAAAGAGAGGAGAATGAAAGAGAAGGTAAAGCAAAGAATAATAGGGAAATAGTCAGAAGAACCTAACTGAAGACTAGCAAAAAACAGTCATAGAATGCTCTGGGTTGGAAGGGACCTTTAAAGGTCATCTAGGCAAACACTTCTGCAGTAAGCAGCTGTATCTTTAACTAGATAAGGTTGCCCAGAGCCCTGTCCCAAATGACTTTGAACATTTCCAAGGAATGGGGTATCTATCACCTTTCTGGGCAAGCTGTGCCAGTGTTTCACTACTCACTATAATATATTACTTCATTGTGCTCAGTCTAAATCTTCCCTCCGTAAGTTTAAAATGATTATTTTGTTTTGTCACAAGGGACTTATTACTTTGTTCTGTCACAAGGGACTCTGTTAAGACTGTCCTCATCTTCCTTATAGGCCCCTATTAAGTCCTGAAAGGCTGCAATAAGGTCTTCTGTCTACATTTATGCCATATCTGGATCTAAGCTACAGCAGTTACTGTATCACCTGACAACCCCTTCCCAACACAGAAGGGGAATGGGGAAAGAAAGATCCACAGGTTGAAATGAAAGTGGATTTAATGAAATAGCCAAATGAATACCAATGCCATTATAAAAATATATAAAGATATACCCAGCTCAGTAAAAGCACAGAAGTCTCAAAATCCATAAAGGCTGTCCTCAAGAGCAAGATGAGTGAGGAGCAAGAAACTCTAGCAGAAAGTCCCCATCTTCACACCAAACTTCCCTCTTTATACTGAATGTGATGCTCATGGTCTGGAAGATACCTTTAGCCACCTCTTTTCAGTTGTCCTGGTTGACTCAGGACTGCTAAGGCCTGCAGCCTGTGGCTGGCCTGGGATTCTGTCCCAGCAAAAATTGGGACATCTCTCTAGAGACATCTCCTTCCAGGTTGAACAACTCCAACTCTCTCAGCCTTTCCTCATAGGAGAGGTGTTCCAGTTCTTTCATCTCTTTTGTGGCCCTCTGTGAAGGTTTGGGAGTTCCCCACCCCCCCACGCTTTGTGAAATGACCCAGACTAGCACTCAGTCAGCTAGAAGTTAAATGATGAAGCTATATTTACAGCTCAGCACAATGTACAGCAGATATTTACACTATATACAGAATATTTACAGAAATATACAAGTAAAAGGTAATACAGCAACACAACTCCCCTCCCAGAAATCAAAGACCCCAGGAGGGGCTCCCAACCACCCTTCCACCTTCTCCCCACCCCTGTACCTTACCCCAAGGTTTGCCTTACGTGCAAGGTAAATTAGGAGGATCAGCCAGGAGGGTTAGAAGAAAAGTGGTTAATGAGGATTAATCAGCAGAGGAGCCAGAGCCCAGAAGCTGCTAGATCACACCAGCAGCTCCTGTTCCAGCAAGCGACAGAGAGAGACTGACTTATCTATTGTTTTGGTTAGTGTTCCCAAACAATTCTCCAGCAAGCCTATGAGTGAAGTAGACATCATGATGTTTTCCTTTCACAGCCTATAGTGTCATTTTCTCTATTAAAATATTCTAATTAGCCTCAAACCAGTACACCCTCCTCTGGACCCACCCCAACAAGTTCACCATATGTTGAGGGCTCCAGAGCTGGACATGGTACACTGAGTGAGGTCTTACAAGAGCAGAGTGTAGTGGGAGAATCACCTCACTCATCCCGCTGGCCTCACCTTCCAGGCTGCAAGTGCACACTGCTGGATCATATTCCATTTTTCATCAGTACCCTCAAGTGCTTCTCCACAGGACTGCTCTGAAGCACATAATCTCCCAGTCTGTACTGCTACTGATAATTGCCTCAGCCCAGGTGCAGGAACTTGCCTTGCTGAACCTCGACAAACTTTGCTTGTCCAGGTCGCTCTTGATGGCATCTCATCCATCTGGCATGACAACCACAGTGCTCACTTGGTGTCATCTGCAAACTGGCTGACTGTACACTCAATCTCACTGTGCATCCCACTGATGAAGATAGGAAACAGCACTGGTTCAGGCACGGACCCCTGAGGGGCATGTTACCAATCTCCACCTGTGTATCAAACCATTGACCACTACCCTCTGGATGCAACAATTTAACTAATTCATTATCCACCTAATAATCCATCCAGCAAATGCACATCTCCCCAATTTAGAGAGAAGGCTGTTGTGGAGGACCAAGTCAAAAATCCCAGAGAAATCCAGATAGATGACAGTCATAGCTCTTCCCTTGCCCACCAATGTAGTCACTCCACCACAGGAGGCCACTAGGTTGGTCAGGCAGGGCTTGCCCTTGATGAGGCAAATAAAAGAGGTGCCATATTCAACTTTACACTCCTACCAGTAGGAGACAATGTTGAATTTATGCTTTGGTTCCCACTCACTGAAATATCAAACTCCTGTTCCATAATGAGCCTCTAGAAAACCCTGTTAGTAATACTAAGTCCCAAACAGGAGCACATTTCAAGTTCTACAAATAATACAAAATGCTTTAAAAATGTTCAGTCATTTACATGTTCCAGTCATATGGGGAGGAGGTGGAAGTTATTTTTCCAAAAAATCACTAAATCACCCACTAAGAAATACTCATTGTATCCTTCAAAATGTTCAGAAATAATTAACATTTATTTCTTCAAAGAAGGTAAACCAATCACATCATACTTTTCTACTATTTAAATGAGAAAGCAATCTTGATGTTCACACCATGTGGTTATCAAGTACTAGCCTCTAATGACTACCAACAGGAACCCCACCACAAGTTTTGGGTATTGTTGGATAATATTTTTTGTGAGTAAATACTTAAAAGTTCTTGCAATTATTAATTGCCTTCTGCCATAAGCAGAAAGGAGCTCCTTGCATCCATCTACTGAGCAAGCAGCATATTGACTGCAAGCAGTACACTGCTGCAAAGCTTTCTCTTCCAGTTTAATCCAGTTCAATATTTTAAAAATATCACCTTGCAGTAATTATTTACCCCTTCCACTACAGAGGGTTGGACAAGATCACATCCAGTGGCCCATTCCAACTTCAACCATTCTGTGACTCTGTATTTCCAAAGAAAATTGCTAGATCCTCAGTTCAGCAAAGTAGACTTCTAGGCAAAAGATTCCTAATTAACATGGTCAGACTCCTTAGCTGGTTTCACCATATACATTACTTATCCCCAAACATCCTGTTTCCCAGAGGAAAGGAAGTTAATCTACACTAAATTATGAATTCTTATTCCTAAAAATCACTATGCATCTTAACAGAAACTTGACCTATACAGGGAATATATCAGGGATAACTGAGTTGGGCTTGCCTCTGAATGGGTTCCAATGCAGAAACCTGGATGTTTCTTGGGTCTCTTTGCCTCAAGTATGTGCTTAGAACAGCTGCAGCAATGCCATCTGATAAGATAGACAGCATCTGGTTTCAATAGGAGAAAGTTTTCACAACCAAAACACACTTGTTATCCATGGAAGGAGCAGTACTCTGAGATTTCAGTGAATCATTACACTCCAGCTGGTGTTTTTTCCAGATTGCAAATTAACTTATTTAATTATCCTGAAAAGGCCTCAGCTTTCATAAAGTTTCTCATTGTGTCACTACAATTAAGATGAACAGATTTATCTCATCATCATATTCCGAGAGCCACATTCCCATAAATCTGTGATAAACACATTTTAATTTCATTTTTGTCATCTTACGTATCTGCTCTCACTTCCTGACTCCCCTCCTACAAAAATAAAATGGGTTTTAGATGATGACACATTACTTGCAGTCCTGTCTACTTGCATTAGTAGCACTGGTAGAAGCGTGGGAGTACATTAGTACACTTAAGATGTCAAATGACAGTTCATTTTTGAAGTACAGTCTGTCTGACACCATCATACCTCAGAGAAAACTCTGAGATGACACTTACTTAAACTGGGTTGCCCTTATGGCTCTGTATGAAGAGGCCACCTTTAAGGGGAGGCAGTGGGGCAGAGGGAGAGAGGAAGAATCTTTATGAAGAAACAGCACACCCCTAAACACCAAACAAAACCAATCAGCTCTGCTTTCCATGGCAACATCAAACTAAGTGTTGACTGCTGCCCAATGGAGAATCCTCTCACCTTGGAAAAAGGAAGCTAGGAAATGAACAATGCCAAAGATGCTCCTCAGAGGCTGACAGTTCCTCTGCAACTGTTATTTTTGTGCATTCCTTGCTTCCTGCCAAGTACCATGAGGGAAAAAGCAGTGACAGGACACAGCAATCTGTAACAACAGCCCACTCAAATACACTGACCTGAAAAAAATAGCTTTTACATAAACATACCATGATAATTTGGAAACTCCAGCACATATTCCTCCACCTTACTATCCATGCCATATGATCTAAAAACTCTGCTAAATGCTATTCAGGACAGCTGTAAACATTTCACATCACTGCATCTTCTTTCTGGGGAGAAAAGCAATTTCTTCTAATAGACTAATATGTTTTTATCATTCTTATTCAGTCTGATTTGGACTGCTGCTCCCTCCACAAACAAGGAGATTCCCTTATGAGGCTGAAAATAATATATACACAGAGGAACATGCACATGTTTTGGTCTTATCTTTCTTGATTAATGTGATTATTTTTTTAACTTAATTTTCAAAGAGAAATCAATACTCTATCAATGATGTTCTCCTATCACTCCTATTAATGTAAGCAGGCAGAGGAAACATCATGAGATATTTAAGTTACATTGGAGAGTTTTGTCCTTTTCAGAGGTTTAAAATCAAACTATTCAGAAATGAGTCTGACCAGCTGTCACTTTTCTGTTCTCATCAAAGTAGGAAGCATCTGATCCCTTCTTTGACTGCTGAGGAAATGCTGGGGGCTTTAAGCTGACCACCCAAAGTTTCTACCTACTGAGCACCCAAGCCATGGCTTGAAGTGGAAGGGGAAGAAGGGTCTGGAGTCTGTGGCCTATAACACGACTTCTGGTAAACCGGCATTGTGTATCATTTATAATTAGTTTAGTTGTGGTTTATAATTAGTTTCACTTCATAATTAGTTTCGCTTTATAATTAGTTTCACTTCAGCTGCTGAGCTGGCTGGTTCTAATTCTAAATGCTTCTGCTCTGCAGCAAGTCTGAGCTCCCAGTAAGAGAGGAAACTGAAGTGTCTTAATTCATAGTAATCTACAGAGGAAATTGCTCCCTTTTTCTGCATGTACAACTAAACGCCTCATGAAACACACTAAGGTAAGGAAGTGAAGCAGGAGAGAAAAATCTTTTGCCTCTGACTCTTATTCTCCAAAGAGATACACAAGTTCTTCCAATGTCTTGACACAGAAAGCAGAATTCAGGTGACAGCATTCTGAAGTCAAACAGGGCCCAAGGACACAGTTAAAAATCAGACATCCACGTTAATCACATTCTGACCCACTTCAGCATTTCCCTAAACACACTCAGGTAGGGTGAGCTGGCAGCAGCCATATGCTACTGTGCAGACTAAGAACACAGAGGGGGACTTAAGACCATGGCAGCTGAAGTCCTACTCTAAGCGATTTATAAAAGGAAGGAGTAACTAATCCTAACAATAAAAAGGCAGTGGGTGGAGAAGCAGAGGGGAATTAGGTTTGTTTGTTGTTACTTTTTATTACAGGAACAAGCAGTTCAGTAAATTCCTAGAAAGGGAAGCAAATTCATAGAAGGGAAGAATATGAATCAAGACTGAAGGTGAAGCTAAGGAAAAGATAAAAGTTTTGCTAAAAAAACCAGCCCAGATAACTGATTTGGAACCCTTCAGGAGTATCAGCCTAAGGCAACACAGGCAATAAACATCTATCTTCTAAATTGTCATTCCTAAAATACATGCTTGGAAAAAAAAGGGGGAGAGCATTGCATCTATGCCTTCTTAGGTTGAAGTAGCAGCTGCAGACTTTCCAGATCTCTTTAACAAAGGCTGCCAAGAAACAGTAAGACTTGATTTGATGGGCTGGTAACAGCTAAAGGATTTATCTTAGAGGACAGGTGCTTCAATACATGAGTCTATGAATTCATCAATACTCTGCAAGACCCTTTGTCTTGTCAGGTAGCTCCAAAGAAAAGTGACAAAAGAATGATCAAATATTCTATATTCCCATTCTTGGAGTAACACCAAGGAGTTTCTCTCCTCCTTTTCAAGAAATTTTCATCTGAATCAAAGAAAGGGAAGAAACATTGATTAATAGGAAATTTGATTTATTTCAACCCACAGATACAGTTGCCAGGACAATACTGACACAGTAAAAAATAATGAACAATTAGAAAAAGATTTGTTTCTCCTTCTCCTTGGATGGGTGATGCACAGCCAAAGGCACCACCATGAAAAAGTGACACCACTGTCCTTGTATTCATAAAGACAGCTGCACATTAAGTCAAGTATGGAACTTCCACCTACAGCACAGTCAGTGAATCTAAACCTCAGCAATTTTACAAACATATTAAACAGTAACAACTTGTACTACCAACCAGTTCAACTGTAGCAAAACATGCTCCTACCCTTCAGACAGGAACCCCAAGCTTTTTGGGGGTCTCTGAGGACAAAGAACTGGTCAGATGGGACAAAAATACTTTTTAAATGGATGTTTTGTTCTTTCTCCTTCATGTGCTTGTGCATCCATACTGTGTGCAACTTTATGTGGAGAAAGAAAACAGGCATCACAGCTTCAAAGAGCTCATAAATTTCTCACATCAGGGAAATAAAACTCCATGGGCAGTCTCTAATCATTCTTGAAGCCTCTGAAAGGCCTACTATTATTATTACAAACAGCAGGTGGGAGAAGAAAGCTCTCACACCCAGAATGCAGAGCGGGAAAGATACAGCTGCAAAGTGAACCTTGGCTGAAGGGTTGGAACTCTTCAGCTCTCATGAGACAGGAGAAGACACAAATGCAGTATCTGATCCTTAGTGCATGCAATTTTCTGGTGGTAGATTTTGTAAAACCCAGATATTCCTGAATCTATAGAGTTGTTAAGCAGAATACAAGAAAACCAAGGGAAAGCTGAGGGTCTGAATTCTTTTAAGAGGTTGCACTGGTTTTAGCAGAACTTCAGCTCTGCAAACAAGGTTGAAGAAATGAGTAGAGAAAGAAAATGATCTGTGATAATTGTGCATTATCTTGATACAAGTGCAAGTCCAGTTATCCTCTGCACTAAAGAGAACATCTCTGTTGTGCTATTAGCTAGGAAATCTGGGCAATGTACCATCAACAAAAAACAGTAACAAAGGCTTGATGGCTCTAGAGTAGCCTTCAGATGAACAGGATGGAACACAACTACTTTTCCTCTCAACTTACATTCAAGCTCCTTGCACCTTTCTACCTAAGCAGCAGCCAATCTTCAGCTTCTTATTTCCATGGGCCTAAAAAAATGGTAGAGGAATCTCTATTTGCTTCTACAACCACCTCCCTTTAAATGCCAAGCCCAGATGTGCTCCTATTAATATACATCATTAGCTTGATCACCAGAAGACTGCACAGATCTCAGAAACAGATATCCCATCAGGTGTCAATAACAATCTTCCTTTACTCAAAAGCAAGAGTATTTGACTCTAACCATGAATGCTCACTCAGCAGTTGCATCTGAAATCTTCTTTCCATAATGATACAAAGCTAAAACCCATTATTAGCTCACACCACAGTTTAAGGAGAAAATAACAAACCACAAACTCCAGAACTGAACAGTCAAAAGAAATACCACCAAAAATAGCCATCTCAAAGTTAGACTCCAGGAGCTTGGAACACTCCTTTTCATGTTAAAGAGAATCTGTGTGAAGAAATACAAATTATGATAGAATGCAGATTTTCCATGCATTTTTGCTCTCTTGCACCCAGGTGGTTAAAAGAAACTGAAGAGGGTGACTGTGCCCTATTCCTCTTAGCACATGATGCAGGTAAGGCTGGTGTGAGTTCCTATAGGTATTTCAAATGCCCACAGGTTTTCTGGCTAGCAGGTTTATCAACCATGTTATTGCAAACAAAAACATATGAAGGGAAAAGCAGCCACACACTAGTCCTTCAAATAGTTAGGTGTTGGATTTGCACCCTGGAGAAACTAAAGGAATAGAGAAAGATTGTAGATGCCATGTATTCACCCCTATTATTTATGATTCCATTGTTTAAAGAGAGACTGAAATTAAAGCTTGGCTGGATTTAAAAATGGGACTTGGTTGGCTACTGAAGGTATGTTTGAACAGAAGATTTAGTGCAGCTGTAACTATCTAAAATTAGACAGTATGTATCACACTTTAGACCTGTGAACAAACTTCACTGTGACTAGGACAATGAAAACTAACATCCATTGGAAGAGGTGTTATTTGTCAGGGACAGTTGCTTTCCTCAAACTTCTTTACAGCTAAAAGAGCTTGCTTTGGCAAGTGAGGTAGCAGCACTGCTCAGTTCAACAGCTTGAAGAACCTTACAAAATTTGGACTTGAAACACACAGGCTGCAGATGATTTTGTTTCATGAGTTTGCTATATTCTGCTTTCTCCACAATGAGAATATCTTCTCCAAATACTAGATGTTAATAAATCTCTCCTGATCACATGCATCACACACAGTCAGTTCTTCACAACATTAAGTCAACTGTTGCAAACAGCAACTTGACAGTTACTTTAAATAAACTTCATGTTTGGAACACATTGCAGAGAGAGAACAGACACACAAACAATGACTATGAATAGTCATTAAATCACTTTGCTAGAGAAAAAGGTCTATTGCTCAATAAAGAAATAAATAAACCAACCAACCATCAGAGCTTCTAACTAAAGTCTAATACATCCTCTCTCTCCAAGGGAGAACCTCTCCTTTAGGTTGGACTTGATGATCTCAAAGGCCTTTTCCAACCTGGTTAATTCTGTGATTTCTGTGAAAGTTAGAATCCAGAGATATTCTCACAAGGCAATAAAGAAGCTGTGTTGTCAGTACAAGTGTATTCCAGTAAAACCTCATCAAGTTTTCTATCAGGGAGCCTTCCAAAAATCTCAAGCACTTAGCAATGCATCTTGATTTCAGAGAACCCCTCAACAGTGGGCTGTCTCTCTCTCTCAGCTCAGAGCATTCTGGTCTCCATCTCCCAGAAGCAGTACCTCTGCAGAGCCTGCAGGCATTCTTCACTGCCCCATTTCCAAGCTTGTCCTGTGCATTTGATCTCTCAGAGCGAGAATGACTCACTCCACGAGCACAAGTCAGAGAAACATTGCTGTTTGAGCTCATCAAACAAATGTTCCCATAGTCAGGAATTATTTCAGAATCTTACCATTTTCCAAGCAGAATCTTGGACAGATCTTGTTTAAAAGAAGCTCCTGACGTAATCGAAGCACTTCAGCTTCCAGCGCTTCAGCTTTTGATTTCCATCCGAAATCTTGTTTGGATACAGTTCTGGCAAGGTGCTCAACGTATTCTTTGCAACTCTTCCCCGGTGGTTTGGAGTGGATAATTGCAAAAGCTAGTGCTAGTTTTGATATTTTCAAAAACCAAACTTGATTTTCTCTTCCTCCTTTGATTTCTATTACATTAGAAAGACAGAAAACAAACAAACAAAAACGTTACTTTCACTATGATTCCATAAAAGAAATTAAGCACAATATTCTCTTGGCTTTGAAAACTGCTCAACAGCATCACCACTTCTTTTATTTCTAGTGCATTCCTACATCATCCAGGAAGAGTAGAAATACAAGCATCTGCATATGATGTGAGAACAAAACTTGCATGCATTCCAGCTATACCAATAAAATGTAGGCAGCATTTGAGCACATATGTTGAAATAACAACCATTTCAAATAAGTTTATCCTAGTAAATTTTGAAATGGGAAAGTTACCTCCACTAAAAGACAGAAACACTAAAAACACTAATCTAAAAACCCCTTGACACCTCCACCTTACCATTAAAAAAAAATAAAATAAAAAAATCCTAAGTTCATGACTGAAGAATTGAGATCTTTATATTGGAGTTATTTATACTTGAATACAACACATACCATTTCTTGAAAGTGTACCACAAAAATCTCAGTCTCAGATAAAAATTCTGAGATTCATGGAATCACAGAATGGTTTGGGTTGGAAGGGACTTTAAAGATCATCTAGCTCCAATCCCACTGGCATTGGCAGGGACACTTTCTACCAGACTAGGCTGCTCAACGTCTCATCCAACCTGGCTTTCATGACCTCCCTGGGCAACCTGCTCCAGTGTCTCATCACCCTCACTGTAAAGAATTTCAGACACCTGATACTACTGCACTTGCAGTTATAAGTCTACATTAGCCCACAAGCCTGCAGAAATGTCTAGAATACAGCTCCAAACCCACCTTGAACACCTCCAGGGACGCTGACTCCACCACCTCCCTGGGCAGCCCATTCCAGCAGTCAGTGACTCTCTCAGTCAACAGCTTTCTCNTCAGAGTGTGGCAGAGTGTCCTTCTCTGGACACACTCAAGCACCTCAATGTCCTTCTTAAATTGAGGGGCCCAGAACTGGACACAGGACTCAAGGTGTGGCCTAACTAGTGCAGAGTACAGGGCGAGAATGACCTCCCTGCTCCTGCTGGTCACACTATTGCTGATGCAGCCCAGGATGCCACTGGCCTTCTTGGTCACCTGGGCACACTGCTGGCTCATGTTTAGGTGGGTGTCAATCAGCACCCCCAGATCCCTTTCTCCAGCCACTCCCAACCCAGTCTGTAGCTCTGCATGGGGTTGTTGTGCAAAGTGCAGCACCTGGCACTTGGATTTGTTGAATGCCATCCCCTTGGACTCTGCCCATCTGAAGAAGTTAGTAGGGTAAGTAAAAAAGACATTTTTAACAGCCCTGTTACAAACAGTGAGAATGGAGCAAAAGGCAATACATAAATCAGAAAAATAAAATATTAATCTAGATTATTATGTCATAGAATCATAGAATCAGTCAGGGCTGGCAGGGACCACAAGGATCATCTAGTTCCAACCCTTCTGCCATGGTCAGGGACACCTCACACTAGAACAGGCTGTGTCTACAGCCTCATCCAGCCTGGCCTTAAACACTCCAAGGATGAGGTTTCCACCACCTCCCTGGGCAACCCATTCCAGAGTCTCACCACTCTCTCTAACATCCAGTCTGAACCTATCCACGCCCCATAGTCCTATCACTACCTGACATCCTAAAGAGTCCCTCCCCAGCTTTCTTGTAAGCAACAGCACAGAACCTAGGAACAGAAAAGGAAAAAAAAAAAAGAAATGAAAAATAAGTAATTAAATATATCACTTCAAGAATAATTAAAAAAAAACCCAGTAATTATCACTTTCTACACTTTAGTCATGCCCTTGACATTTAGAAATTGTTCATAATACTAATTTTTCTTGTTATCCAAGAAAATATTGCAATGGGGCAAGAGACAACAGTTTTAAACTAGAGAAGGGTAGACTGAGATTGAACATAAGGAAGAAGTTCTTTACTATGAAGGTGGTGAGACACTGGAACGAGTTGCCCAGAAAGCTGGTGGAGGCCCAATCCTTCGCAACATTCAGGATAAGACTTGAGAGGGTTCCAAGCAACCTGACTTGGTTGGGGATATCACTGTGTTGTGGTTTGAGGGGTTTCAGGTTATCCCACGCCTATGACACCTTGCTACTGCAGGGGGGTTGGACTAGATGACCTTTAAAGGTCCCTTCAAACCTAGAGCATTCTGTGATTGTAAAACTGCTAGCTAAGTACTATAATAAGCTCTGTTGAGTATCTCTGAAATGGTCACAGCACAGGTTTGAATAAGTTATTTCATGTCATCTTCTGACTGGATTACCTACTTTAATTAAGCTGCTTGCTTTCTCTGCTTCTCCTCAACTTCAGGAAGTAAGTCATAAATTCGTCACATATAATTTTTTTTATCCATAGAGCAGGGGCACTCACAAAAAGAACTGCTTTGAAGTATTTCTTCTAAATACTTCTGAAATTCCTGTCTGTTCCTTGCACACTATTAAAAAACACCTGTCAGTTACACTTTGAAATGTACAGAGCACAGGAGTACTGTAACAATTCCTTGGGATCTATCTACCAACAGCTATGTTTTAAGCTTCACTCGAAATACCTTTCTGCTTTGTGTCAGGCCAAAACTGCCTAGTTTAAGGCACCAGTGCACTCTTAAATCCAATGAAAGAATAAGCCCTTTGAAACTGCACTACACTACCTACATCCACTGCTTAAAGCAGTGATGCGTCAAAAAAATGGTACTTTTGGAAAAAAAAACGTACTCATGAAAATCTGTTTCACACAACTTTTCCATTCCTCTCTAAGAATTCCAGTGAAAAAGCAGAAGTTCATTCACATGCCTTAAAGGACCTCTGTGGGACAACAAACTGGTCTAAGATTCTTGTTTGCCTTCCACATCAAAGGAACGGTTTTACAAACACAGAACCATGCAAGTCATTGAACTGCTTTCAAAGCCGTGAATAAAACAAAATACATGGAACCACACTGAAAGAAGAGTAAGTAACAGTACAATATATGAAATCTGTGGCTTTGAACATGAAAGGTGCTCCCTAGATTACCTCCTCAACAGAATTTTCACCCACATATTACTCAGTGTCTGTCAAGCCCCAGCCTCACAAAGTTCATTTGCAGAGCATTGCCACAAAATAAGGCAGGCAGAAAGTTGTCTTAAAATGGCTTTCATTGCTGGTTTATTATTTTAATGTCTTTGCAGACTACTTTGCAAAAGCTTTCTGCTTCACCCCATTTAAAAAAATCTCTTCCAGCTCAATGATCTACTTATTCCTTTGTATAATGCTTCCATGACCATGCAAAGAACCAATTATTATTAAAACATAGTGGTCAGGGTGGTGAGAGTTCCTAATACCAAAATTAATAAACAATATTAATTAAAAAAAAAATTATATCTCACATCAAGTAATTCCCCCTCCATTACAGTAAGTAAAGGGTTCTTTCACTCTCAATATGCTGTAATGCTATTTCCTGAAACATGCATCTCTAATAAATCATATAACCCATTGTGTATCTTACCTACTTTTGCTTTCAATGTCTATCATCAAAACCTTAAATAGCATTCCACCTCAATACAGCAATGAAATTTGGATTTTGAGAGAGGTCTTTTTATAATCTTACACAGATTAATTTCTACTACAGTAGTAGTGTATTTACACTAAGTGAGTTTATTGAAGACTCTAAATCTGCAGAAAAAGAATCACTCCTTTTCTGGAATAATTACTTATAGAGATGTTGCTAAAAAAACCAAGAAAAAGTACAGATCATGAAGGTGGTTCTCCTCAGAAACAAGATACAATCAAAGAAGTCTGAGGAGTTTGAGGAGAAGTAATTCTTCTGGAATTTCCAAAAGTTGGGTTTTTTTTTCCAAACCAGGTAACTAGTGATAAATGGTAGTATACCTGCATGCATTTCCATGCAGATTTAACAGACAATCTTTCACCTCCTTTCTGCTACTGTCACTATCACCTTCTCTCTTGCCTTGTCTTCTTTTATGATCATGAAAAGAGAAGTTTGTAGAACAAAAAGCAGTTGGATGATCTGATTCAAGTTTTTCACAGCTCCCTAAAGGGAAAATTCTCTTTCAGAAACCACTTTAAACAATCTCCTAGAAAATAACACAGCAGATGAAGTTGTTAGAAATACAGGAATGCTGGCCAACTGTACATTAGCCAAAATTGCACAGCAATCTGTTGCTCTCACAAAATGCTGCACCAAAGACCACCAAACGGGAATGCATTCCACTAAAAGCATATTGGCATCTATTAAGTTTTAGCAATAATATCTTTGTCCATATCAGCACAGAAATTATACCCATAGTTGAGTAGGAAAAAAACCCCAACAACAACAACAACAAACCACAAAAACAAAGAAAAAAAAAAAGGTTTAGAATTGAACTAGAAATTTTCCTTGATTGGAAATAGTACCAGGACACAGGTAGAAAAAAGCCACCAGTCTAACCCTATTTGCAGTGCCAGAATAACATGTGACAGGAGCTCAAAGGATCAAAATTTATGCACCAAAACACATCTGTTAGTCAAGTTACTCAGTGAGAATAACTACTTACTAACAAAGCTTTGTGTGTTTACTAAGTGTGAAGGGAAACATCAAAACCCTTGTCAGCAGACGGCATCACCCTAAGAAGAGATACCATCCAGTGGTAAGTTTCCTATGCAACCCCCATAATTAACAGTCTAATACTGCAAACCCATTTAAAGGACAGGGTCAGCTAAAATGACTGTCAATGAGGACTGGGTCTCCAGATTTTCAAAAAAGAGAGACATTCCCCCACCTCTCACCAGCCTTCTTACTCATGCAGGGTGAGGGCACAAGGGCTCACAGCCCAACCAAGGTCCTAGCTGTGGAGGCTGCTGAGTAAATAGCTGATTAAATAATTACAATGTAAGTCACAGAATCACAGAACTTTAGAGGTGGGAAGGGATCTCTGGCAGGACTTCCCCCAGCTTCTGGACCTACATCCATTGGTCTCTGTCAGCCAGCTCTGGATTCCTCCAAGCAGAGGAACGGCAGCATGTGCTGCACCCAGCCTTGCAGAGATGAGCTACTCCATTTGCACAGGGGAATCCTCAGCTCTAGAGCTTTTAAGAAATTGCTTGGGGGTTGTTTTGTAGTAAAAGTGGTAAATAAATTTAGGGAATTTACCTTTCTGAGAGCTGCATAGAGTTTTCTGTCTCACCTTGGAAACAGGGAAGTCACAGAGCAATGGGGGAGAAGGAACTAAGCTCTAGCGTGATTTAACCAAAGCCAAAAGGCCCCCTCAAAATAAAACTCGTTTGAGATAATTCAACATTTGAGTAATGCTCACTCATGTGTCAGTACCTTAGGCATGACCTCAGTTCTGGCTAGTTATGGAAGAAACTTCTTCAAATGTCACAGACAGAATGTTATTCCTTATAGCAGCACATTTATTTGCTATTCAGATCATTAGAACTGAAGATTGAACATTTTAAAAATCAATAGAGTAAGATAACGAAATAGATTGTAACTCATTTCACCTCCTAGCCATCAAGTTTTCTTCATATTTTAAACAGATGGGACACAAAAAAAGGATTTGTCAGGAGACAAACAAATTGTCATTCACCACTACTATGCAGCTAAAAACCTTCAGATAGCCCTAAACAATAGTACATAACAAATATCAAAAAAAATAGATTTCCTCCTAAATTTAAATGTGTGGTCTGTCTTTAATGGCACAAGCATGACAGGAAAATAATGTTTTGCTGCTTTGATTTTTATTTTAACTTGTCCATCAACTACACACCACAGATAAAAGGTGAAAAAAAAATTCACCGATATTATTGTAACCTCATTCTACATCCTACAATAGCAACCGAGGTACTGACCCATTAAAATAGAACAGAAAATGGGCCACAAAATGATGTGGATGCTCCAGGGGAAGTGGGCTGAGCTGCAGACACATAGAGCCCTAACATTAAGCAACAATTAAATAAAGTTGATTTAACTGGTGTGACTAACATAATGCTGTCTTTTGTGTAATTAATAAATAATGATAATGGGACAGCTTCATAATCAAAGTGAACTAAAGTGTGTCTGGTGTTCCAATTAAGCAGCTTTTACTGTAAAAATTTGTATTAAACCAAGGCTGCTCCACAGTGTTATTTTTAAACAACTTATAATACCCAAAGATATGTGGTGTATACAGACTGAGAGAAGAACTTGGGTTTACTACCAGAAGCCTAAAAAATCCATCACATTTTTTAAAGGGATTCAAGATGGTAAAATGTTACTGAAAAGAATATTTAAAAGAAGTTATTTCAAAAGTTCAGGGGAACTTGATTAATATGTAAAGTGGTTTATTTCTTCAAACAATTTAACTCTTAAATAATTTTAGCTTCTAAAATCAAATCATATCAATTCTGCAAAACCAATCAATATGGATGGACAAAGTATTTTAAAGCTTTTTAACCTTCCCCACTTACAGCTGCTTCATAGCACTTTAGAACACAAGCAAGCATACTCTCTCAGGACATCAGTAAGGTTTTAAAGGCAGGATTTATCTTCTCTTAATAACAGACATAACTGAGGAGGTTTGAGCTGAGCTAGCTGTCTAGACTTCCTTTATGATCAAGGGGCAGAAACAAAGTTTTCTACTATTCACAGATTCATACAATGCTCTGGGTTGGAAGGGACCTTGAAATATCATCTAGTTTCAACCTACCTGCCATGGGCAGGGACACCTCCCACTAGATCAGGCTGCTTAAGGTATCATCCAGCCTGGCCTTCAACACCTCCAGGGAAGGGGCATCCACAACCTCCCTGGGCAACCTGTTCCAGTGTCTTACCACCCTCACTTAAAAAGAGCTTCTTTCTCACATCCAGTCGAAATCTCCCTTTTTCCAGCTCAAAGCCATTCCCTTTTGCAATGTTAGCTCACAATGTTTAGCACAGCAGTGATTTCTGGTGAAATTTAGAGAGAAACACTGGAGACTGCAGTATCAGTTTCAAAGCATGTACATCTGGCAGAATTTGGGGGGATGAATATTACAAATAAGTGACTTTTTACATCTACTTGTGTAAATGTACTTTGTGATGAAACTAAGTCATTATGCAGAAACACTGATTTTCCTCCCCAGACTACAAAGAGAGTCAAAATGATCAGACCATTTGTACATACATGTATCATGGACAGTTAACTTCAGTGGTATGAGGTGGTGCACCACAGGCAATTGCAGCTGAGACCTTCAAAAAACTATTTAAGTGTCTAACTAACAAAAGAAATTTTACAAGGCTTAAATCAGAACCTTTATAAAGAAGTTTGCAATCCTAGATCTTTTGATGGAATGGATGGATGGATGAATGAATGAATGAATGAACAAACAAGTAAATAGTTCTAGAAGAATATCTGTGGCAGGGGGTTGGAACTAGATGATCCTTGAGGTCCCTTCCAACTTTACCATTCTGTGACTCTATGATCTAAAAAATCATGGCAACATTTGTGAGAATAATCTTGTGACTATTTAAACGTTGTTCCTACAGAAACAAAATACCATCTAAACGCAAAGGAAAACACATGGGAAGCATCAGGTATGTCCAGAATGAAATGAGCATGAAACAATCAATCGGTTTGGACTCTCACAAAGTTGCTGTGTGCCTCACTTTTTGGCTAGATAGGTTGAGAAAATTATTTTGTCCCAGTTGAAAACGGGTAAACATTTAATATACCACCAATATATTGTTACTCTCATAACTATATGTTCAGATTAACTCTTCACAGGTTGTGGTATTTTACTTTACAGGGAGAATCATCTGACAGATTTTCTTCCCTAACATCCTGTTACAGTGGCAGAAATACCACAATCAGATTTAATCTACAAAGGTTCCCATGTCACTCAAAAGTTCAGCTCTCAATATTCTTAAAGAAACTTCACAAAAATCACTAATGCAAGCCTGAGATTTCTGGTCCTTTTAAATTATGTATATATTCTCCCTACAAGCTGACAGTTCTTCCTTTTGCATTCTTCCTTCTCTTGCAGTAGGGGTTTTGGTGTTTGGTTTTTTTTCTGCTTGGCCACTTACAGTGATACCTAATGAATCTGGCAACCAGCACCATTGTCACCAGCATATTTCTCTTTACTATTCTCACTAATGAACAGGTAACCAGCACCATTATCACCAGTATATTTCTCTTTACTATTCTCACTAATGAACAGAGGCATACATTTGCAGAAGAGGGAATTTATTCTAGTAAATTAAGGAATTAAAGCATAACTCAGTGGTGTAACTTGTCTATTGTTATGCCAGGACAGATTTTGTCCCCTACCAAAACAGAGGTATGATCCCTTATTCAGCTGGGTGTAAATCCGTTTGGGTTGTATGATGTTGAGGATACACTTTTCATTATAGGTTTATGAAACAGACCATATTAATTTACAAAGTTTCATATGTGCTAGTAATAAACACCTGAAGTTTACAGCTGGCATTTTGGATCGTGGATACCAGCAAGCAAAGCATCTATAGAATACAACTTAGCAACGATGCAGCATTCTTACTTGAACATAACTTAGCAACAACACAGCATTCTTACTTGAGGTTGAGGTGAAACAAGCAAAGCAAAAACTTCAGATTTGTAACGTATTAGAAAACCAAAATAAGAATTTGAATAAATGCAGACATAAGTCATTCATAGCTTATCTTCTTCATTAATAAAAAGTGAGGTAGCTTTACTGGGAAGAGTTCTGTTTCCTTCCAAATAAACTGAACTTTTCTCCAGGAAACCACGCCTGAAACACCCGAGCCTGCCAACGTGAGCGCCCCTGCACTGCTCCCAAGGAAAACCAGCCCCGCTGCTACGACGGTGGCATCTCCTCGCTGCCTCCCGCACAGCCTCCCTTACGGCCCCCCCCGGCCGCGGGGAGACCAAGGCCCCCCTGGGAAGTCCTGATGGCGCTGGGCCCCAACCCACCTGTAGCCGCAGCCTCGCCGCCGGGACCGCTGCTCGGCTCCATGGCGAGGGCCAGCGCCCGGCGGTCGCCTTCCAAGCGCCCCGAGCGGCTCCGCGCTGCGCTGCCCGCTGCGTTCCGCTCCCTCCCCGGCTAGGCCCTGCCAGCCTCTCCTTAGGCCTTGCCCAGGCCTTTGGTGTCTTGCGTGGGAGCGTCTCCGTACAGGGCCTCCTCACCCTGTTGTCCTTCCACAGAATGCAAAAAGCCACTCCACACGCAGTCTGTTTCTGTTCTGGAGGTACAGGGTGCCAAGCACCTTACAACAGCCAGCACACCCAGCACTGCCAGACACGCAACGTTTGTAGTGGCACCAGAGGATGAATTAGTCGTTTTTTCTTATCCATCCCATAATGTACATATGCATCTAAAATACTTGGTGTGAGGGGGTTCTCTAATTAGCGTGATAATTTCTGCCTTAGGGATACAATCATAGAATCAACAAGAAAAAAAACCTCTAAGAACACCAAGTCCAACACCACCATGGCCACTAAACCATGCCCCAAGATGCCACCTGTACATGGTTTTTGAACACCTCCAGCAATGGTGATTCCACCACTTCCCTGGGCAGCCTGTTCCAAAGCCTGAACACTCTTTCAGTAAAGATTTTTTTTTTCCTAATATCCAACATAAACCTTCTCTGGCACAACTTGAAGCTATTTCATAGAATCATAAAATCATAGAATCAAGCAGATTGGAAGAGACATCCAAACTCATCCAGTCCAACCTATCACCCAGCCCTATTCAGTCAACTGGACTATGACACTAAGTGCTCCATCCAGGCTTTGCTTGAACACCTCCAGGGACGGTGACTCCACTTCCTCTTGTTTTCTCCACTTCCTCTTGTTTTATCCCTTAACACCAGGAGGAAGAGGCCAACCTCACTACAACTTTTCTTTCAGTTAGTTGTACAAAGTCTCCCCTCAGCCTCCTTTACTTCAGACTAAACCCCACCAGTTCTCTTAGCCACTGCCCATAAGATCTGTTCTCCAGATCTTTCAGCAGCTTTGTTGCCTTTCTCTGTACATTCTGCAGCATCCCAATGTCTTTCTTGCAGTGAGGGGCACAAAACTTCACTCTTTATTTGAGGTGTAGCCTCACCAGTGCTGACAACAGCATCATGATCACTTTCCCTACTCCTGTTTACCACACTGTGATGTGTTTTTTAGCATCGCAATTACCTGAGGATAGAATCTTGGCTTGTCTTTGCCTCAGAAGTTCTGTCTTTGCCCCAGGAGTTCTGTATTTTGTATTCTTTTGTCAATGTCAGTAGCAGTAAAACAACATGCAAGACAAATTTTCCTGTTTCACGTCTAAGTAAAGGTTAGGTACTCTCTGTGACATCTCAGCCACCTTTCAACCAAACATACAAGTGTTGCCATGGGCTGGCATATGCTGTGAGCCTTTTCTCCTGCTCATGGGTCTGGGATGAGTTCAGAGATGAGAGGGAAGGAGAAAGGCTATCGTCTTACAAAAGCAGAGATAGAATCATAGAATGGTAAGGTTGGAAGTGACCTCAAAGCTCATCCAGTTCCAACCTCCCAGCATAGGCAGGGACACCTCCCACTAGAACAGCTCACTCAAAGCCTCATCCAACATGGCCTTGAACACCTCCGGGAAGGGAGCAGCCATAATCTCCCTGGGCAACCTGTGCCAGTGTCTCACCACTCTCACTGCAAAGAACTTCTTCCTGACATCCAGTTTAAATCTCCTCTCTGCCAGTTTAAACCCATTCCTTCTCGTTCTGTCGTTATGAGACTTTATAAATAGTCCCTCCCCAGCCTTCCTGTAGCCCCCTTCAGATATTGGAAGGCCACTACAAGATCACCTTAGTAAGCTGATGGCATGGAGAAGCAGGGAAGCTCCATAGGTGATGCAGCTGTGGTGAGGTGTTTGGCTTAACAGAGCTCACCATCACTTCAGTCACCTGAAGGACCTCCCTATGCCTTTATTGACAGAGCTCACCATCACTTCAGTCACCTGAAGGACCTCCCTATGCCTTTATTGACAGAGCTCACCATCACTTCAGTCATCTGAAGGACCTCCCTATGCATTTATTGACAGAGCTCACCACCACTTCAGTCTNTTCAGATATTGGAAGGCCACTACAAGATCACCTTAGTAAGCTGATGGCATGGAGAAGCAGGGAAGCTCCATAGGTGATGCAGCTGTGGTGAGGTGTTTGGCTTAACAGAGCTCACCATCACTTCAGTCACCTGAAGGACCTCCCTATGCATTTATTCCGATCTTATGTATGGTAGCTGTAAAAAGCAATGACGTCTCCCCTCAGCCTCATCTTCTCTAGACTGAACAATCTCAGCTTCCTCAAACTCTCCTCATAGGCCATGTACTCCAGGCCCTTCACCAGCCTCACTGCCATTCTCTGGGCACACTACACTTTGTTTATCATTTTCTGTGCGTATTTGGTGCATGTAAGTGATGGAGATGCTTTGCAAAGTGGACAGTCATTAAGTGTATCAGCACATCTGCTTCTTCATATAATGTTTTCAACTGTGACTAAAATAAACAATTCAGAGACATTATTTGCTTTACCTTTACCTGGGACTTGTATTCAGAGAGATGAATCTACAAAAGCAGAATTAGGCAGAGACAGCATTATTACTGTGCTAGAAAAGAAAATCTCTCTGCTTTGTGTGAGAGTACCAGTCCTACTCACAATTGTAGGCTCACTGGGAGGCACCTAACAATCCTGAGACCTTCTGCCACTAAACATCTGCCTGAAGGAATGTTCTTCACTTGATTATTTTATGCTGTAGTGGTTTAAGGCTTATTGGAATATTCTAATAAAGGAAATTACATCATTGGTTGTAAAAGAATAATAAAGTCTATAGCATTCATTGGTTTGCTAAAAGGTATAAAAAGCAACATGTAAACAATTCTTGCTTCTTTGCTTTTGGGCTCTGGCTTTCTTGGCTTCTCTCTCTAATCACTTCCACTAACCATGGCTGACCAGCTAACACCTGAGCTTTACTGGGTTTTTTTCTGTCTGGGAGATAGGGAGGCTGGTGTTGGTCCTTCTAGACTTTCTTTATCTGAGGAGAAAGATTGGATTTCTTTATTATTTCTCAGTATAATATAATTGTAAATACATTTTGCCTATATGCTTGTAAATTTAGCTTTGCTGTAAATAGAGCTTTATCTTACTTCCAAGCTGTCTGAGCTGCCCTGGTAAATTTCAGCTGCGAGGGATGGGCAGGAAGTTTCCAACCCATCACATGTGTGTAAACATCTAAGAGCTGCATATGTTTATTTTTTAGATGCACCCCCCCCCCTTAAAATACATAAATTATATATATAATGCATATTATATATATGTATAGAAATATAAAAATATAATTTTTNAGGCACTGGAACAGGTTGCCCAGGGAGGTTGTGGATGCTCCCTCCCTGGATGTGTTCAAGGCCAGATTGGATGAGGCCTTGAGTAACCTGTACTAGTGGGAGGTGTCTCTGCCTATGGCAGGGGGTTGGAACTAGATGATCCTTGAGGTCCCTTCCAACCTTACCATTCTATGATTCTATGATTCTATGATTATATATATATATATTTGGAGCTAGCAGTAGTTGAAAGGAAAGTGTTAAAAACTTTGTGCAACTTTTAGAATACCAACCAAAGCACATCTTTTTCAGGCTTACCTTTAAAATCAATTGATGCCTCAATATTTTTTAGATAGATAAAAAACTGGTTCCCATTCATCTCCTTAATAAAACTTCTAAGTATGTTTCTGAGGGAATGTGTCCAGAGAAAAACACGAAGGCTGGTGAGGGGCCTGGAGCACAGCCCTGTGAAGAGAGGCTGAGGGAGCTGGGGGTGTGCAGCCTGGAGAAGAGAAGGTTCAGGGAAGACCTCATTGCTCTCTACAGCTGCCTGAAGGGAGGTTGTAGCCAGGTGGGGTTGGGCTCTTCTGCCAGACAACCAGTGACAGAACAAGAGGACACAGCCTTAAGCTACTACAGGGCAGGTTTAGGCTGGATGTTAGGAAGAAGTTCTTCACAGCAAGAGTGATTGGCGTTGGAATGGGCTGTTTGGGGAGGTGGTGGAGTCCTCATCCCTGGAGGTTTTAAAAGGAGACTGGATGAGACACTTAGTGCCATGGGTTAATTAGTTAGAAGGTGTTGGTTGATAGGCTGGACTCGATGATCTCAAAGGTCTTTTCCAACCAGGTTAATTCTGTGATTCTGTGAAAGGGTTAGGAGAATAGGAAAGAGAGAAAGGCAGAAGAGAAAAGAAAGTGTATGAGGGAACAGTTCAAGTTGGTGGAGAATCCCAAAGATAGTTGGGGTCCATGTACTTTTATCTAGCTCTCTCAGTGAACACTTGTGTCCTTTCTGAGAACCACTTAGCATACTCATTTGCTTACTCACACCTACCACCCCATGGTGTTGCACCATCTTCAGGGCAGGTTCAGGGATCTTCTGAGCAGACCTCTCCCACTCCACTTTGTGCGAGTGGCCTCGTGTTCAGGAAAGAGGAAGTCCTTGCAACAAGTTGGTTGCTCTTGGTGCCACAGAAGGGAACATCACAGCAGGAGCCAGGTCTTCATATGTTCACTTGCATTTGTGCTCCTGTGCAAATGAATCTTATATCCAATAAATAAAAAGCAAGACACAATTCCCATTTTGATATCCAAGTGTGAGATGATTAGCATTGTGTGTAATTGCAAGTGAACTGGCAGCAAAATAAAGCTTTGGTTTGAAATAAGCAGTCTGTAAATTGTGAGGGAAGCTGATTCTGCTAGTTGCAGATAAATTCTTTTGATCTTTGTTTCTGAAGCTGCCTTTTGATCTCGGGAGCAGTCAAAGGATATATTCACAGCAAAAGGTCGTGCTAAATAATTAGTTGCTTTTATTAATAATTAAACATGAAAGCAACGAAGGTATTCATTCACAGTAGGGGCCAGGAATTCTCAGTTTAACCAATCTGCATGCTGAGTAATTACAGACAAGTCAGTGGTCAGCTTGGAACAAATTGCAAAAACACAGACTTCAATCAGTTACAGGATGTCAGGGGTTGGAAGGGACCCAAAGAGATCATTGAGCCCAACCCCAATTGTTACAAGTAAACGGATCACGTTACTGTCAGACGCATAGGACCTGCTTTTCTCATATGCCTACAGTATCAATAACAGTTTGAGCTAAGGTGAAAGAATACCTTTTCATTTGGAGAACTACAATCAGCCAGAATTCATCAGAATCACAGAATTAACCAAGTTGGAGGAGACCTTTGAGATCATTGAGTCCAGCCTATCACCTAACACCTTCTAATTAACTCACCCATGGCACTAAGTGCCTCATTCAGCCTTCTCTTAAACACCTTCAGGGATGGGGACTCCACCACCTCCCCTGGCAGCCCATTCCAACGCCAATCAGTCTTGCTGTGAAGAACTTCTTCCTAACATCCAGCCTAAACTTGCCATGGTGCAGCTTGAGGCTGTGTCCTCTTGTTCTGTCCCTGGGTGCCTGGCAGAAGAGCCCAACCCCAACTGGTTACAACCTCCCTTCAGGTAGCTATAGAGAGCAATGAGGTCTCCCCTGAGCCTTCTCAGGATGTCAGGGGCCCAACTCCCTCAGCCTCTCTTCACAGGGCTGTGCTCCAGGCTCCTCACCAGCCTTGGTGCCCTTCTCTGGACACTTTGAAACACCTCAACATCTTTCTTAAATTGAGGAGCCCATCACATATCTTTATAGTTTAATGTCTGAGAGCTGGAAGTGTCTGAAAACACATATGAAATATGCTGTCTTAGATGTGTCACTTTACTGTTTAGCTGATGTGGGACAAGAGATATCCTGTCTTGAGAAGACCATGTGAAAATCGTGGGCATCAATGGCAGTGTCTTCTCATTTGAGCCTTCATTCTTCTGTGTTACAGTGCTACATTTAATTCAAGCCACCAATTTTGCCACCGTGATTCTTCATTACTCAGCAGCATCACGCTCCTTTCAAAATAGATTATCATGTGTGATGACTCTATTTTGTATTTTGATGACAGAAATGTGACTCAAGTAGTCTCTTTGCTGATAATCTGCAATTCTAAACAAATCATCTGATGTAGAATGTTCAGGGAGTTATGCAATGACTTCTTTGTTGCTGCTCAGCACTAAAGCATTGCCATCAGGAAGAAAAGATAACACTTCAGCATCTGATGCAATGAAAACCTTGTTCTGCTACAGCAACACAAAAAAGCTAGACATAATAACAAGAAGAACAGGGAAACAAACAAGACTTGCTACCATTAAGAGGCAACTTACCATCAGTTATGGTACTGTGGTTTGTTATGAATAGACACTTTACAGTGCTTTATTTAAATGTTATCACTTATGTAACGCTGTAGAATTAGATTCACACACTGGATAATGACAGCAGTTTCCACTCTTCTCTGTACAGTGTGTACTAAAGAAAGAGAAAAGCTTTCTCTTCAATGAATTTCACCATCTGGAGAGCAGTACTAAAAGATTCTCACACCACCAGGTAAGAAAAACATGATAGCCAGCGAACAGAATGCCAGTCATACCTCAGTCCTGAGGTGTTTAAAAATGAATGTGACAGCAGACAGNTGTCCTGTCATTGCAAGCCCTTGTCAATAGTCCCTCCCCAGCCTTCCTGTTGCCCCCTTCAGATACTGGAAGGCTACTCTAAGGTCTCCTGGAAGCCTTCTCCAGGCTGCAGAGCCCCAACTCTCTCAGCCTGTCCTCATAGGAGAGCTGCTGCAGCCCTCTGATCATCTTTGTGGCCCTCCTCTGCATTTTCATTTGCATTTTCTGCATTTGCACTTCAGCATTGAGCTAAGACTAACAAATCACTGCTGTAAGAGTTTTTTTGCCTTTCTTTTTTGGGTTTTTTCCCCCCCTTTTTTTTTTTTTTTTCATTTTCCCTGTATAGGATAAGAGACATCTGGGAAGAAATAAAAATTAAAGTAAGGACATATAAAGGAGTTTTCATTTAATTTAGTACTCTCTGTTGTAATTCCACAAGGTTTTATTAACGAGGTGTGTTTAAAAGCAGAGAGAGGAAAAGGTAGTTGCTACCAAATAGTTATCCTAGGATATACAAAATTCAGACTGCACTTCTACACACAGGGCTAGAATTGAATAATATCTGAGCATTGTTCCCTAACTGCCTCATACCACAGAAAACTGAGTGTATAAAAATATTCACATTATTCTGGTTTAATCCTGAGACATTTTGATTGGCATTTCTCTGTGCAAACCTTAGGTGACAGCTGCATCCTTGGTTACAACATTCGTTTTTCTTTCTATCATCCTGAATGAGTCTGGCATAAGTTTTGATGAAATGAGTTTCACCTCTTGAAACACACTCACTCACATCTTTGCACATGAAAAATGCCAGATGCTAACCCACTTAAGACACAGTGATTGTGCTAGTGCTGTTAGCATCTCAGCTGTCTAACCAGTAACTTGTTGTTCAGAGCTGAAGGGTACACTCCATTCCTTTCCTGGGGGGAATTTGAACCTTGTTTCCCACAGGAGCATTGTCCCCAGCAGACACATTGGTGTTGTGGGAAAGATTTGCCTTAATTTACCTGCTTTGAAACTCAAGAGAGACAGGGACCTGCTGGAAAGAGTCCACCGGAGGGGCATGAGTATGACTAGGGGACTTGAGTATCTCCCCTACAAAGAGAGACTGAGTCCCCAGGGGTTGTTTAGGCTGGAGGAGAGAAGACTGAGGTGAGATCTGATCAATGTGTCCAAATCCCTGAGGGGTGGGTGTCAAGTGGCTGAGGCCAATCTCTTTTTGGTGGTCAGCAGCAATAAGACAAGGAGCAATGGATACAATCTGGAACATAGTTTTAGTTTCTCCTCAAAATGAGGAGAAACTTCTTTACAGTGAGGGTGAAAGAGCCCTGGAACAGGCTGCCCAGACAGGTTGTGGAGTCTCCTTTGCTGGACGCTTTCAAAACCTCCCTGGATGCATTCCTGTGCAAACTACCCTGGGGAATCCTGCCTTGGCAGGGAGGTTGGGGTTGATGATCTTTGAGGTCTCTTCCAACCTTGGTGATACTGTGGTGGTGATACTGTGATCTCTGGAGGTCCATTTCAGCCTCTAAAGTTCTGTGATCTTGTTCTTCCTGTGGCTACTGGAGCCCATCAGCAAAGGGCAATGTACCTAACATAAATCCTTTCTTCTAGCATCTTGGATGCTGCTGTGCAGGAGAACATCTGCTTACAACATCAGAGGGTCACATTAGCATGATTCCCATGCCTGAAATAAAATGATGGTGATACATGAATGTGAGCATCAGTAGGTACAAGTGAAGATGTCATTTGAAACTTGCATGGCATGTCTCAAGTGACACAAAATCAAATAAAACCCATGCAAGTTATGTCCTGATACAGCTGTCCAGAAATCTGAAGGTCCACATATGGGCCTCAGGCCACATATCAGAACCACAAAGGCTGGGCTGTGCATATTTTAAGGAGAGAAAATTAGATATGCCCGTAAGTCTCCACAAATCTCCATTCCATAGGAGGATTTAGGAGGCAATCACACATCTGCCAGTGTCACTGTGCTCCTGCCTTTAATCATGTTTCTACTGAATGAGTGAAAAACATCAGAAGATAACAATAATAAGAACAATAAGAATTAGAACAAGAAAAGCAATAAATTAACAAAATGGCCAACTGTGTAATTATTAAAAATTATTAGAAGGAATAGGCTGTAATGGAGGTGAAACAAATTTTTATGTGTAATTTTGGAACCAGACTGAGTTGTCATGACTGGGTGGGGAATGGCTGAGAGCAACCCTGAGGAAAAGGACCTTGGGGTCTGGGGTGATGAAAAGCTCAACATGAGCCTGCAGTGTAAGTGCAGCCCAGACAGCAACTGAGTGCTGGGCTGCATCAAGAGCAGTGTGGGCAGCAGGGCAAGGGAGGGGATTCTGCCCCTTTACTCTGCTCTCCTCAGACCCCACCTGGAGTCCTGTGTGCAGTTCTGGAGCCCCCAGCACAGGAAGGACATGGAAGTGTTGGAGCGGGTCAAGAGGAGGGCCACGAAGATGATCAGAGGGCTGCAGCAGCTCTGCTGTGAGGACAGGCTGAGAGAGTTGGGGCTCTGCAGCCTGGAGAAGAGAAGGCTTCCAGGAGACCTTAGAGTAGCCTTCCAGTATCTGAAGGGGCCTACAGGAAGGCTGGGGAGGGACTATTGACAAGGTCTTGCAATGACAGGACAAGGGGCAATGGGTTTGAACTGGCAGAGGGGAGATTTAGACTGGATGTTAGGAGGAAGTTCTTTGCAGTGAGGGTGGTGAGACACTGGCACAGGTTGCCCAGGGAGGTTGTGGCTGCTCCCTCCCTGGAGGTGTTCAAGGCCAGGTTGGAGGAGGCCTTGAGTGAGCTGTACTAGTGGGAGGTGTCCCTGCCTATGGCAGGGGGTTGGAACTAGATGATCCTTGAGGTCCCTTCCAACCTTACCATTCTATGATTCTATGACTTACAACTTCACTAAAACCCTCTTTAAAGAGAATAATGCTTCATTTAAATTCATGGCAGCTATTGGCTTAGTATAGTTCATAAAATGAGCTAAATTCAGTTCTAACCAGCTTAGTTCTATATAAATTCCAGACATTTTCTGAAATATTGCTCTCTGATTCTTTTTTTCCAGTTGTGATATATAAAATCAATGCACAAATTTTCATTTCAGCTGTAATATTTGCTCTTTACTGTGAGTTCAATTGGTTTTATAACTTGGGGTCTCAAGTATTTGAGGAACAATGACAGAAAAAGCAATATTCCAGCAAAGTGAAATTCCTAAGTAGGTTACTTGGATCATTCTTGTCTGAGAATAAAGATATTTTAATTGTGTGGAGTATATTTGATACTTGATATATGTACCATATATAGAATTATCTTAAGGTCTGTGAGAAAATTAAACTGAAGTTCATTCAAGGTTTACAATGACCTGGGAGAACCTAAAGCAAAATTGGACCAAGAAATTATGGAAATAATCATCTTGTATTCCTCTGAATCTTCCATTTGAGGGGAGTTATTTTCCAAAAGCTTTTAGAATTTTTATTCCTTCTTCAGGTCTATTATTTTATTTATGCTTTATGACCACTGTAGTGGGTGAGGAACTTCCCCCCCCCCAATTAAAATTTACCAGACCAGTTGAGACAGCTTGGCAGTAAAATAAAGCTATATTTTACAGCAAGCTAAAGCATATATGCTAAATATATTTACATGCATTTAAAATTATATACAATTTAGAAATCATAAAGAAATCCAATCCTCCCCCCTGGACAAAGAAAGCCTAGAAGGGGCCAACACCACCTTCTTCTCTCCCCCCAGACAGGAAACCAGCAAGATCATAGAATCATAGAATCATAGAATGGTAAGGTTGGAAGGGACCTCAAGGATCAGCCAGTTCCAACCCCCTGCCATAGGCAGGGACACCTCCCACTAGAACAGGTCACTCAAGGCCTCCTCCAACCTGGCCTTCAACACCTCCAGGGGTGGTGCAGCCACAACCTCCCTGGGCAACCTGTTCCAGTGTCTCACCACCCTCACTGTAAACAACTTCCTCCTAACATCCAGTCTAAATCTCCCCTCTGCCAGTTCAAACCCATTGCCCCTTGTCCTGTCATTGCAAGCCCTTGTCAATAGTCCCTCCCCAGCCTTCCTGTAGCCCCCTTCAGATACTGGAAGGCTACTCTAAGGTCTCCTGGAAGCCTTCTCTTCTCCAGGCTGCAGAACCCCAACTCTCTCAGCCTGTCCTCATAGCAGAGCTGCTGCAGCCCTCTGAGCCTCTTCGTGGCCTCCTCTGGTGGACTTCTCAAGTGTCATCTGCACAGTCAAGGTTTGTATTCTGTCGTGCACAGAGAAGCAGTGGAGGAGGTGGAATGCAGAAGGCAGAGTGAGAAATTGTTGATCATTGTCACTTTATCCGTCTTAGGAAACCAACGAATGGTAGAGACTTTATCATTATTCTTTCTTTACAACCAGTGCCCTGCTCATTCAGTCTATATTCAACAATGTCCAGAAAGTTCCTCTCTGTTGTTTATAATTCAAACCCAGATTAGAGCCTTAGCCCTTAAACTGCTACAGACCACCTAGTACACACAGATATGTGCGTGGTTTCCTGGAGCATCATGCTCAAATGCAGTTATTTCTTTCCAAGCCTTGCATAAATATGCAGTGTGGCACAATTGTGATCGAGTCAGGCAGTTTTACTTGATTATTTTGAAAACAGATTTCTTTAAACCTGCCAAAGGCAGGTATATGTCAAGCTAAAAGTTACATGAATTGAAGTGTAAAAGGGCAACCTAAACATTTCTTAAATTACCCAGAAGGCTATTTGCTCCTACTTCATAACTCAGAGTCAGCCAGACTGGGTTTTTACTACCTTTTAATAATAATTCATATTTGAGTCATGAATAAACATGAACAATATTAGCACAACAAATCATATTCTTGAACCTCTAAGTGGCGTAGTAGAAATAGCTTCTCAACCACAATTATGGCCATTGCAAGTGATATGCTATAAATAGGGGGGGGAAAAAAAAGAACTTTACAGTGAGAGTGGTGAAATACTGGAACAGGTTGCCCAGAGATGTGGTTGAGGTCCCATCCCTGGTCATATTCAAGGGCAAACTTGATGGAGCCCCAAGTAACCTGCTCTAGTTGGAGATGTCTCTGCTCACTGCAGGTGGGGTGGACAAGATGACCTTTGAGAATCCCTTCCAACCTAATGCTTTCTGCAATTCTGATTCTAATTTGCCTTTTTGTGTCAAAAGTGGCTGCTTTCCATTTATATTGCCCTCAAAGCTTGTTAGCTGTATTCTAAATTTTACAGAGCCTTACTTCATTCTTCCTGGAGGACTTATTTCAATGATTCGAAATTACACAGTGGGTTTTTTCTCCTTTGATGAAATGACAGCTGTAAGTCAGGCTGTCACCATATGACACATCACTATTTATATTTTCCAAAGACACTGATGCAGCAGGGATGTTAATTCAGTTTTCAAAAACTGGATGCTTAGATGAGTTGATTATAAATTGAGTAGGTTTTTTTAACATGTGTCCAAGCCACTGTTCCACAGTCACAGAATCACTGAATGTTAGGAGTTGGAAGGGACCTCAAAAGATCACCCAGTCCAACCCCTTTTCCAGAGCAGGATCACCTAGAGCAGATCACACAGGAATGCATCCAGGTGGGTTTTTTAATATCTCCAGAGGAGAATCCACAATCTCCCTGTGGAGCTTGTTCCAGTGTTCTGTTACCCTCACAGGGAAAAAAAAAATTCCTCTTCAGGTTTCCATGGAACTTCCTATGCCTCAACTTCCACCCACTGCCCCTTGTCTTGCAATTGGGCATCACCAAGCAAAGCCTGGCTCTATTCCTTGGCACTCATCTTTTACATCTTTATAAACATTAGTGAGGTCACCCCTCAGTCTCCTCCAAGCTCAAGAGTCCCAGCTCCTTCAATCTGTCCTTGTAAGGAAGATGTAAATTCACTGCACATTTTCAGGACAGAATGTTTACATTTTTAGGACAGAATATTTTTGTTCTAAGAGAACTCAAAGATACTACACCATATGGGCTCTGCAGCCTGGAAAAGAGAAGGCTTCCAGGAGACCTTAGAGTAGCCTTCCAGTGTCTGAAGGGCCTACAGGAAGGTTGGGAAGGAACTATTTACAGTATCACAGTATCACCAAGGTTGGAAGAGACCTCAAAGATCATCAAGTCCAACCTGTTACCACAGACCTCGAAACTAGACCATGGCACCAAGTGCCACGTCCAAACCTGCCTTGAACACCTCCAGGGACGCTGACTCCACCACCTCCCTGGGCAGCCCATTCCAGCAGTCAATGACTCTCTCAGGCAAGAACTTTCTCCTCACCTCCAGCCTAAACTTCCCCTGGCACAGCTTGAGACTGTGTCCTCTTGTTCTGGTGCTGGTTGCCTGAGAGAAGAAGGTAACCTCCCCCTGGCTACAAGCACCCTTCAGGTAGCTGTAGACAGCAAGAAGGTCTCCCCTGAGCCTCCTCTTCTCCAGGCTAACCAATCCCAGCTCCCTCAGCCTCTCTCCATAGGGCTGTGCTTGAGGCCTCTCCCCAGCCTCATTGCCCTTCTCTGGACACACTCAAGCACCTCAATGTCCTTCTTAAATTGAGAGGCCCAGAACTGGACACAACACTCAAGGTGTGGCCTAAGCAGTGTAGAGTACAGGGAGAGAATGACCTCCCTGCTCCTGCTGGCCACACTATTCCTGATGCAGGCCAGGATACCATTGGCCTTCTTGGCCACCTGGGCACACTGCTGGCTCCTGTTCAGGCAGGTGTCAATCAGCACCCCTAGATCCCTCAGGTCAAGGTCTTGCAATGCCAGGACAAGGGGCAATGGGTTTAAACTAGCAGAGGGGAGATTTAGACTGGATGTCAGGAGGAAGTTCTTTACAGTGAGGGTGGTGAGGCACTGGCACAGGTTGCCCAGGGAGGTTGTGGCTGCTCCCTCCCTGGAGGTGTTCAAGGCCAGGTTGGAGGAGGCCTTGAGTAACCTGTACTAGTGGGAGGTGTCCCTGCCTATGGCAGGGGGTTGGAACTAGATGATCCCTGAGGCCCCTTCCAACCTTACCATTCTATGATTCTATGATATGTAACTTAAAAAAAAAAAATAATTGCTATTGAGTACTGTGTCAGATGTTAGCCCATACTCATTTTCTATGCTTGAATTGCAGTTTCGTGAGTTATATGCAGTAAGCTTGCACCACAGGACTAAAATAGTCCCTGTGAAATATCTAAGTAGCTCACAGAAACCTTGCAAAATCTTGTCCAATACAGGAAACTCTAAAAGGATCATTCAGATCATAGAATCATAGAATCAGATGTCCCTGAAGAAGTTCAAAGATTGTCTGAATGCCCTTGAATATAAAACTTTATAATTGAAAATCTGACAGCTCTTCCACTAGAAAATCATAAGTGCAACTCAGGCTTTTGCAAGGGCTTAGACAGTTAGCTTTCAAAGCAAATCCTTGAAAGGAAACATTGAGTTATTAATGTAAGAAAATCATGAAAAATGGATTATCAGGTGACTAAAAGACTCAAAGCCAAAAAAGTGACAAAAGTAGAGATTTGCATTTTCAGTTCAAAGCAATGAAATAAGTAGATCTTAATTTAGAGCTCCTATACACCTCACGGATAAAACCTCTGCATTAACAAATTTCCCCATTTTCTTCATTAATAACTATAATAAAAGTACTGTCAATAAGGTTGTTTAACCTGGAAAAGAGGAGGCTCAGGGGTGACCTCTGCAACTACCTGAAAGGAGGTTGTAGCCAGGTGGGCTTGGTCTCTTCTCCCAGGCAACCAGCAAAAGAACAAGGGGATGGAGTCTCAAGTTGTGCCAGGGGAGGTCTAGCCTGGATGTTAGGAGGAAGTTCTTGCCAGAGAGAGTGATTGGCATTGGAATGGGCTGCCCAGGGAGGTGCTGGAGTCACTGAGGGGAGGCTCTGTACAACTAACTGAAAGAAAAGTTGTAGTGAGGTTGGCATCTTCCTCCTGGTGTTAAGGGATAAAACAAGAGGAATTGGAGTCATCATCCTTGGAGGTGTTCAGGTAAAGCCTGGATGGAGCACTTAGTGCTGTGGTCTGGTTGATTGGATAGGGTTAGGATGAACTGGATGGGCTTGGAGGTCTCTTCCAACCTGCTTGACTCTATGATTCTATGAATGCTTAATGTCTAGGATCAATTAGAAGCTGAAGTGTCCTGCATGATGATTAGATGGTGCTTTTTGGTGAGAGCAGATTGAGCAAGCCCACAACAGTTTCAATGAGAGAAAAAAAAAAAATAATGCTGCCTTCTGCTTTATAGCAAACTTTCCAATACCCTCAGTATAAATACTACCAAAAAATCTGTTTCTACAGAAATTATACAAATGAATACACCTTTGATTCTAAAAGACATTAAATGGCTATGGTAGCTTGATCTTGTCTGGATGCCAGATTTCCACTGCTCCCCTCCTCAGCAAGATAGGGTTTGAAGAAAATAAGATGGGAAAAAAACCCCAACAATTCAGGTGTGAAGATAAAGGTAGTCTAATAAAGCAAAAGCAAAGGCTGCATGCAGCAGCACAGGAAACCCAAAAGAATCCCATCATCAGATGATATCCAGCCACTTTCCAGGAAGTAGACTTTCTGTATCATCCAAATGTGGATGTTGTAATAATTAATGCCCCCTCCCAACCTCTCCTATCCCCTAACATTTATTTCTTGCACAGATGTGAGTTTGGGTCAGCTGCCCTGGTTGTGTCTCCTCACAAGATCTTGCCCACTCCCTTACTACTGGGTGAGGAAGGGAACATTGGAGGGACAGAATTGATGCTGTGTGAGCACTGCTCAACAGCCAAAACACTGATGAGGCATCAACACCTTTCTAGCTGCCAATATGCAGCTAGAGGACTGCTATGGGGAAAGTTAACCCTATCTCAGTCAGAGCCCATAGAGTAGAGTCTCCTTTTAAAGTATATCTTTAAATATTTTCAAACAAATTTGCATCATCTGGTATCTAACACAAAAAGAAAAAAAAACCCCATAAAACAAAACAAAACCCAAAAAACCCCAAACCAACCAACCAAACAAACAAACCCAAAACAAACCACAAAGCCCAAAGCCTCATATGGAATTGTCTTCTTGGTTTAATAGTCACTAATAATCACAGAATTCACAGAAGTAACCAGGTTTGAGATCATGGATTCCAACCTATCACCCAACACCTTCTAATTAACTCACCCATGGCACTAAGTGCCTCATTCAGTCTCTTTTTAAACACCTCCAGGGACGGGGACTCCACCACCTCCCTGGGCAGCCCATTCCAATGCCAATCACTCTTGCTGTCAAAAACTTCTTCCTATCATCCAGCCTAAACCTGCCCTGTTGTAGCTTGAGACTGTGTCCTCTTATTCTGCCCCTGGGTACCTGGGAGTAATAACTAATTCATTAATAGTAATAACTAATTAATTTAACACCAAGACTTGGAAACTGGATAGAAGAAACTTGAAACATTCTGCACAGAAAATGGAAACACAAAGCAAGAATTATTACCATTCTTTCTATTAGCTTTCATGAAACAAGACTCTGCACAGCATGTTTAAGCACAAAAATATGCTACTCAGGTGTGATTGAACTGATAGGGAAAAAAATATCATGTTTTAAGATCAAAGCAATGGGTCCTTTCTTTCCCAAAATAAAAGTGCTGCTTCAAAGACGTACACTTTAAATAACCACTGAGGTGAAAACCAGCTGAAGTTGCTTTTTTTGATACCATTTTCTAGGAAGGTGATCTTCAATCACTTCATCCATGGGTCAATGATTAAAAAGAAAGTAATTTCACTGTTGATCAGTACCTGCCATCTTCACTTGTTCGCCCTAGCCTGCTGCCAGACTCTCTGAGACTGAAATGTAACCCTGATGGAGCATGAGTGACACTGTGGGTTTGATTTCATTTCTCTCATTGAGAGAACAACGCTGTATAAAGTATTCAGATTTTCTGAAGGTTATGGGTTGTGTGTCTCTTCAGAGAAACAGTTTGGAGGTTGAGCCCCCAGCACAAGGAGGACATGGAACTGTTGGAACCAGTCCACCAGAGGAGGCCACGAAGAGGCTCAGAGGGCTGCAGCAGCTCTGCTGTGAGGACAGGCTGAGAGAGTTGGGGCTCTGCAGCCCGGAGAAGAGAAGGCTGCCAGGAGACCTTGGAGTAGCCTTCCAGTATCTGAAAGGGGCTACAGGAAGGCTGGGGAGGGACTGTTGAAAATGTCTTGTAATGATAGGATGAAGAGTAATGGGTTTAAATTGGCAGAGGGGAGATTGAAACTGGGTGTTAGGAAGAAGTTGGTTACAGTGAGGGTGGTGAGACACTGGCACAGGTTGCCCAGGGAGGGCCAGGCTGGACGAGGCCCTGAGTAACCTGTACTAGTGGGAGGTGTCCCTGCCTATGACACGGGTTTGGAACTAGATGATCCTTGAGGTCCCTTCCAACCTAAACCATTCTATGATTCTATAATTCTGTGATTCTATGAATTGCTTGCAGTGTCAGTAGATGGGTAGAACAGACTTCATTTTTCAAGAAAGATTGCTCATCCAGCTTCTTTCACATGTCACTTAGAGCAGTAGGTCTTTGGGTCAGAGCATAGGAAACTTTAGTTTGGAGGTTGACAGCTTCTTGGAAGGCAACCTTCTGCTTTTCAAGCTTTTTAGCAGGCATCTACCAGGTTTCAAAGTAGTTGCTGGGCCATAAGAGCATGCAAATGGGCACTGCATGTGCAAACTGATTCCCACAGTTTTGTGTGTACAAGAAGTCTTAAGCATCAGGCAGTTGAATTTGGACTCACAAATGTCAGTAGATAGAGGATATGTTGTGGGTTTCCTTAGTTCTCCAGTTACTCATCTTCATTAAAGGCCTCTTAAATTCCTTGGAAAATCTTTCTAACGAGAAAGGACCAACTAGGAATCTCCTGTGAAATTAACAGAGAAAGGAAGGAAGAAAGATACAGAAATCTGGACGTTAATATGAAAATTGAGGTGTTTTTACTGATATTTTGGAGACAAACCAAACTTTTTATTCAGATTCCAATTTGTACCATTTACTTGGACAGTCTTCCTTTTACATCTTGAAAGATAAGAGAATAGGAAAAACAAGGATTTAGAGCAGTTACAGAAATGCTTGAGCTGGCAGTCCAAGTGTCATACAGGTCAAGTTCCCCAGACACTAATTTCCTGCAGTGGGTAAGCCTCTGCCTCCACAGAGCTTAAGGAGAGCCATAGGATGATGTTTTGGATCTATCTGGATCTGTTTCATATCTTTCTCTGCTGGAACAATGCATTAAAAGCAACATTTGTTGGTGCACTGAATAAATTTGACTAGTGAAATAAACTGACTTTAGATGTAGAAATAAATACTGTACCTCTCTTTAAAAGGTGAAGGTAAGAGTTTCACAGTTAAAGGCAGCAAGCCAAATTCCAGGGTTCTTGAAGTGCTTCTGCACTTCAGATCTGGTTAGAGTTTTGTATAGGCTTTGAAACACAAACTGAAGAATGTCTTCAAGATTTGATTAATTGAACTTTTCTAAGATTCATGGATTCACAGAACGGTTTGGGTTGTAAAGGACCTTAGAGATCATCTAGTTCCAACCCTCCCGCCATGGGCGGGGACACCTTTCACTAAACCAGGTTGCTCAAGGTCTCATCCAACCTGGCCTTAAACACCTCCAGGGAAAAGAGGCATCCACAGCCTCACTGGGCAACCTGTTGCAGTGTTTCATCACCCTCACTGTATAGAATTTCTTCCTAATATTGTCTTAAATCTACATTCCTCAAGTTTCGATCCATTCCTTCTCCTATCACTACAACCCCTTGTAAAAAGTCCTTTCCCAGCTTTCAGATGGCTACTATAAGGTCTCCCCAGAGCCTTCTTTTGCCAGGCTGAACAGCCCTAAACACTGAAAGCCTGTGCCCGTGGAGGAGTTGGTCCAACCCTCTGATCATCTTTGTGGCTCCAGCACCTCCATGTCTCTCTTATGCTGGGGGTACCAGAACTGGATGCAGAGATGTTGCACTCTTTCTTCTTGCACTGCTCTTCCCTATGAACGAAGTCAAGTTTTCTGCAATCACAGATAAGCAAACAAAAGAACCATCGATGAGCCACTCAGGGGCTTTAAGGAAGTCATTTAAGAGCTTGAAATTCTGGTAGAAAGGAGTTTTCCCTTTCTCACTGAACACGTTGCTTCTTCCTTTGCTGTTGCATCCTCTGCCCTGCAAATGAAACATCCATTGTGTCTTGCTGGAAAGAGTTGATGGATGATGCAGTTTTATACTTGAAGTGATCTGTGCACTGCTAGTCAAGTTCTTTTTGTCCCAAATGGATTCTGCATATGGCTGATTTTCCCCATGCAGAGCAAGAAGTAAACAGAGACTGATAGATACTGGCTTTCCATCATCTAATCTGTCAGCTACTGTTCATTAAGAAGTTATCTATGCCTTTAATTGTGAGTAGGAGAGGGATTTAAAGCTTGCAGGAGTGTAATTGTTTCACAGTAAATCTACAGATAAGCCCCTCTATTGCCCACACACAGTTCCACTGCCTTTAAAATATGAAGTTGTCCCTTTCCTTTCAGATGCTGGTGCCTAAAGTAAGAGCTATTATCCTGAAGCCTCCTTTGCAGCTTACTTTAATGAGTTGCCCATATTGCAAACCAAAAAGCAAGATGAGGGTGTATGAAAATGAAGCATGAGACAGCCTCTCTTAACTGCCTTATTTCCTTCCTGCAGTACTTGTGAAACGTTGCTGTCTTCTGCCTAATTCCAATCTTCGTTCTTGGTAACTGACAAGTTTCTTTCTCCTGTGACACGTTCCTGGAGACAAGGTGTAAGCATGTGGGGGAGGGCCAGGGAGGGGAGGATTTTTGTCTTTCAATATGCTACAGACTGAAAAACCTTCCTTTCAGTTTGCTTAATTGGATAAAGCAGGCTTGCTTTGATGCTTAAATCTTAAAGTTTAGTGAGTTGCTTATTCTTTGCTATGGATGGGTTTGAGTTCAAGTGAGCAAATAGCTTAAGAAAATCAGGGAAGTGGTCTTGTGATTAAATATTTACAGCCCCCCCTGGGCCTCTCTTTGCCTTTTTTTTTTTTTTTCCTTTGTGCTCCAGCAATTTTGTCTCCTTCCTGCAGTGAGGATACAAGTCCACGTGCCTATTTAGCACCAAGGACTTGTGTAAAGGAGCTAATGAACAGTCACAGCTGCTTGTATTCCCCAGCCTGCCTAAGAAGAGAAGTGATTTGGCTTATTGATATTATTAATAAAAGAGGAATGCACAGCAGAAAAAAAACTGTCTCTGTTTATCCATCCTCTGTTCACTGATAGTAATTTACAATACAATGCTTATGGAGGTTATATAAAGTGATTCCTCATTTGGAGTGAGTCTAATTGCATTCTTTGAATCTGTGGGTGGTGCAAGGGTACCATGATAGAGGAGAGACAAATGCTGCTTGCACCAGCCAAAGGCAGGACTTGCTCTTCCTGTCCTACTTGTCTAAACAAACAAGAAAAGTCACATCGTGCTGGCCATATTCTCAGAGATTTAATGTGCCAAAAGTGAGGGGACACTGAGATGTGGATGGAACTGCAGCTGATCTTCAGATGGGTTTCCTCCAAGAACTAGATAAGCCAGTGTCAGGTCCTGCACTCAGGTCACAATGACCCCATTGTAAACTACAGACTTGGAGATTTGTGGTTGGACAGCTGCAATCTGGAGAGGGACTTGGGGGATGTTGGTAGATAAATATGCGGCAGCAGTGTGCCCAGATAGCCAAGAAAGGCAATGGCATCCTGGCTTGGATCAGAAACACAGTGGCCACCAGGGCCAGGGAACTGATCATCCCCTGGTGCTCAGCACTGGTCAGGCCACACCTTGGGTATTGTGTTCAGTTCTGTCTCTGGCTCTGTCCTCCACATATCTCTAAGCATGAATGAGGTCACCCCTCAGTATCCTGCAAGCTAGAAAGACCTGGTTCCCTGAAGCTTTTCCTCAGAAGGGAGATGTTCTACTCCCTTCACCATGATGGCCCACAAGATGGAGACCAGGGAGACAAATTCCCTCCCACTGTGAGCAAAGACAAGGTGGGTGATTACAGGATCACAGAGTGTTAGGTGTTGGAAAGGACCTCCAGAGATCATCAAGTCCAAAGCCATCATCTGAGGAAGCTGAAGATATACACGTCCATGGGACCCGATGAAATCCATCCCAGAGTCCTGAGGGAATTAGCTGATGTAGTTTCCAAGCCACTCTCCATGATATTTGAAAAGTCCTGGCAGTCAGTGGAAGACTTTGGTGAGTGGAAGAAAGGAAACATTACATCCATTTTAAAAAGGATAGAAAGAAGGACCCTGGAACTACTGACCTCCATGCCTGGGAAGATCATGTTTGTGTTGCTCTTGCTTCTTATAGAATTTTGCAGTATTAGGACCAGAGGCTGAGAGAGCCTTGTGCAGATCTGTCCTTACATTGAACAATTCACTTGCTAAGAAAGGTTCTGCTAACACTAAAATGATTTTGGTGCACATTAAAGTCAAGCTCTGTCTCTGTGAACTCTCGAGACCTAGCAGTGCCACATGCAGTTAGTGTTAGCCAACTGATGTCCCTGTAGGTGGAGAGTAGACACCTTTGGAGGGCAGTGAGGTCCAGCTCTGAGCACAGCTGTTCCTGTCTCCTTCCATTAGCTGGGAAGGGAGCAGACCAGTATCTGGATCTCTAACCTTTAAAAAGTTGAGGTTAGGTGAGAGGAATTGCAGCCTCAGCAGATGAATGCATTACTGCAGACCTTGTCCAGCTGGGGTGTAGTTGTGGCTAACAGTATGGTGGTACCTCAGAGCAGCAGCTGTGAAGGTGCTGACCTGACCATTTGGATAGAGGGGAGAGGTGCCTAGCAGTGAGCATGGCTCAGTGCATTGCATGGCAGCAGCCATGGACACCCCAAAATGTGCTGACACCAGATCCTGTGTCAAGGCATTATAACATGGGAGGGCACACACTTCTCACATGCACCACCAGCAGCCCATGTCCAGGCTCTGTTATTTTGCCTGAGCCTGGGGCTGCTGTGAGAGCAGAAAAAACCCCATGGATTGAAGATGGCAGATCCAGCAATGCTGGGGAGAGAGCTACAGAGATGAATTTTGTATCAGTGTGAGTGATCACAGCCTTTGGGTGGGGAAGGAAAGGGCAATGGCACATTTTTTTCCTGCACAGATGCACGGCCTGACAGAGAAGCAAGAATTGCTGTTATCAGCACTCAAGCTACCTTCAAATTAAGTTTGAGATGCCCTGCTATAATATTTTCCCAGTCCTTCTCACTCCCAGAGCGCACATTAGGACCAAAGTTCATTTTCTCACATTGAAAAATCCTGACACATGTGGTGCTTGCTAGGATTTCATTAAATAACTAAGAATCCACTGCCAGAGCTGAAGTTATTATTCAAGTGTTGTGCTTTCATGAAAAGGCTTTTTTTCTCATCTTTAAGGCTCCTTTTCATGCTGTGGCTTCCATTTAGTTTGTTATGAGGTGTGATGGTTTGGGAGATGGTTTGACCTATCCCATGCCCATCGGCGAGCTGCATCTCTACCTTGATGTCCAGATGAATCATGAGCCCACTGAACAAAGAATAGTTCAGCTTGGTGTTTCCAGCCAAGGTCAAGATCACAGTTTGTGTCTACTGCCTGATGGTTGTGTTGTTCCCCAGTGGCTCTGCTCTTGGGCATGTGTGCACCTGCTGCACCTTCACTGGAATTCTCTCCAGTCGTGCATCAATGTCCT
>VWZE01007424.1:242691-264605 GCA_013396675.1 Eubucco bourcierii | reverse complement strand
GTACATTGTGCTGAGCTGTAAATAGAGCTTTATCTTTTAACTTCCAGTCGACTGAGTTCTAGTCTGGGTCATTTTACAAAGTGTGGGTTTGCAGGGAACTCCCAAACCATCACAGTGTGCAAGTCCTTCCTTACAGGAAGAGACAGGAGGGGTGATCCCATGGACAGGAAAACTTTGCACAGAATCACTGAGTCACAGAATGGTAGGGGTTGGAGGGGACCTCTGGAAGTCATCTAGTCCAACTGCCTGCCTCAAACAGGTTGCACAATAGTGAGCCCAGAGGAGTTCCAGAGAAGGAGACTCCAGCAACTCTCCAAACAGCCTGTTCCAGTGCTTTACGACCCTCAAAGTAAAGAAGTTCCTTCCTCCTTCAAGGGTTCTTTTAGCCAGATCATGATGGAGTGTAACTTCTTTTGTAGTATGGAGACCAGTAGACATCACTAGGTAGTTTTTATGTAAGATGAAAACCCGATCTTAGTTTACATGCTGAGAGACAAAGGACCCGCTGTGTCTCCAGCTAAAGCATTGGACTGGAAATTTACACTCACCACTGCAGAGCAGAGACTTTATTGAACCTCTGGCCACTCAGTCTCAGTCATAAAGCCATAGAATGTTCAGCTGAAAGAGACCTCTGAGATCACTGAGTGCAATTGTCAAACTAACATCACTGTGTCCCAAAGTGTCATGACAGGTTTCCTGAACACCTCCAGGGACAGCGATTTCACCATCTCCCTGAGCAGCCTGTTCCAATGCTTGACAACTCTTTTGAGTAAAGAATTGTTTCCTACTATCCAATCTAAACCTGGCTCAATTTCAGGCTACCTTCTCTCATTCTGTCCCCTGATAGTAGTGGGAAGAGACTAATCCCCACATCACCACAACTTATCAGAGAACTGTAGAGAGGAATGAGGTCTCTCCTCAGCCTCCTCTTCTCCAGACTAAGCTTCTCCTGGTGAGTCTTACTCTCCACACCCTTCATCAGCTTTGCTGTCCTTCCCTGGACACACTCCAGCACTTTTTGTAATGAGGGCACCAAAACTGAACCCAGCATTTGAGGTGTGACCTCACCAGTGCCAAGCACAGGGGGACAACTACTTCTCTACTGCTGGCCACACCATAGCTGATGCAGGCCAGGATGCTGTTGGCCTTCTTGGCTTCCTGAGCACACTGCTGTCTCATGTTCAGATAGCTTATAAGAAAACATGTCCCTTGTAGGTATTAGCAAAGAAGTTTCCTGAGGCTGGGGAGAAGCCCAGATATTTTTTTTTCAGGGTCTAGAAAAGCCAAGAGGGATGGAAAATTCACTTTTCTTCATCCTCCTCATAGTATGACCCTTTTTCAGACCTTGGCTTTCATGTGCATATCTCCTTTTCAGTTCCTCTGTAACAGGATGAGTATTCTTATGAAGCAAGAAAATGGAGAAAAGTGGTAGGGAACATACTGAGGACTGCTGCTGCTGATTAAATCTTGAGAAACACAGCCGTTGCTGTAGCACCTGGAAGATACAGGTCTTAAAACAGGTAGAAAATCTTATAAAAACCTCTATAACCCCAGTGTTTTTATTATATAGCAATGATATTGCCTGCAGTAACTTACACCCTCCTTCAATTCAGGAAAACTGTTAGAATTGATGCACATTATTATTGTCAAGGCAGCAGACAGCCAACATAATCATTCCCAGGATGAAAACATCTTTACAAGACAAGAAGCAGAGGTCCCACGAGGATGAAAATCCCAGTTCTTGGGTGATTTAGTGTCTTCCCAAATCTTGATGCTTTCAGATACTTTAGGAGAGACCCATTCTAGAAAACACAAAATAAGAAAAAAAAAAAAAAAAACCAAACCACCCCAATCCACTGAAGTTTATTTTTCCATTTTTCTAATGACAAATTAATTCCAGAAAGAAAAAAAAAAAGAATAAGATGTGTGTGGGGAAAATTTAATCTAAAAGAGTATTGAGAGTATTATAACAACAAGTTCTGATATGCTCCATCTCTCTCTCTGTTATTTGGGCTAAAATTAACATAGTTTTACATTTTAACCAGAGTAGATCTGTCAAGGTTTTAATAGCTTTTGGTGTGTTCTTTAAACAACCTCACTCACTTTAAATAAATTGCACACTTTATTTCAGGAAGAACTCTTCCAAAAGGAAGGAAAGTTCTCTTTCCCCATCTCCTTCACAGTAGATAATACATTCCAGGTGACTTATTGATTGTGCTCACTGCCGTGTGTATCACGAACAGCTGTAGTTTCACAGTCACAGTGGCTGCACTTTTATTTTCTTTGTAGAAAGATACGTTCCCTTTCTCCTCAAGAGAGAGGAAGAACACCTCCAGAGGCAGCTGCTGAGAGCTGAAAAATGCTGACTTCACATTGTGGGCCAAGGAAATACACGTCGGGAGAGGATGATGTTAACTTCAGGGGCTAAAAGAGAAGCCAAGGTTGAGCACTTCACAGTGATGAGAACAGTGGGCTCCTAGGTGATTCATCTCATTCCAAATGATGTACCTAATTGCACACCTTCCCTAAGCCAGGGAGAAGAATTGCAAATTGGAGATGCTTCTTGTTCTCTGCTGACACTAAAGGGATGGAAAGGAAGTTAACCTACTCCTTGATAACCAACTTTGTATGCATTTTGGTGAGATGGTTCTACCCTAAGTGCCTACAATTGTCTTCAAGTACTATTTTTAAACTGTTTATGGATTTTTATGAGCATTCCTAAGACCAACAGGAAGCCATCCAGCCTGGGCAAGTGCCAGGGTGTTGCTTGCCTAAGGCTGATGCTAGAGCACTGACATCAGCAGTGCTAAGTGTGCAGCGACAGTGTATTATAAACACATATTTCAGCTTTAATTCTTTGTACAATATTGCCTTTGAGTGAACAAACATTCTGCTTGAATATTGCTATAGCTGTACCTGCTGCTGTACATGAAGTGGATGAAACATCAAATGACAGCAGCAGATCTAACAAAACACAGTACTATAACCACAGTGGCCAGATGCTTTGGCTTGGCACAGGTGCGTGAATCCTATGGGCAGAGCACACCAGACCTCTGATGTTAATTGAATTAATTTCTGCAAGAAGAGAAAGCATTATCTGGAGCCAGCTTTATGTTTTAAATGTGTGTGCTGGTGCAAAAATCTAGCTTGTCAGAGATGTTAAACAAAAGTATTGCTCTGTGTGTGTGTGATTGCTCTGTAAGGATTTAGAGGCACTTAAGGGCTAAAGTGTAGACAGGCAGCTGCACTGATCCAACGAGACTACATTCTCCTCTTAATGATATTGACACATCACTGCTGGCAGAATGGCAGAAATACCTAAATTAAAAGTTAATTTGGGCATCTTCACGTTGCACAGCAGCCTGACATATTCTAAGTTGCCTTCAGTGAGACCTCACAGATGTTACAGAGAAGACAGCAAGCTAGTTCTCATCACCTTGCAGCATATGCTTTACTCTACTGGCCTGATCTGCTTGGCTCCAGCAGCCAAATTCAAAATGCATGAAATTTCCCTCTAGTTGTAACCATTTACTCCACAGCAAAATTGGATGACTGGTAGAAGGGGAAAAAGAGCCCAACAAAACCCAAACATATGGAGGAGGAATGTAAACAAGAGAAAAGCGGTGGAGATGCCCCTAGAAAAATGTCCAAGAGACACTGAGACAACAAAGGGCATCTCAAAGGCCTACCAGTTCAAAATCCCACCTGGTAAGCCACACTTTAACTGACAATACAAATTAAGACCATTATAAACACATTTATCCCCTGTTCCTGTAAAGCATTAATCAAATACAGAATGGAGACAGACAGAACTCCAAGTACAAAAGGAAGCATCTTGTTTCTCACTCATACTCAGTCAACCAAAAGAACAGATGGCCCTTGATAGCATGCCCTGAAATATCTAATTACATGAGAAACTTTATAGAGGTTTTGGTTTGGGGTTTTTTTTTTTTCTGGATTTTAATTGGTCCCCCAACTGTGTGTGAAGAGAGTAAATTGTTTTAATAGATTAAATAATAAAAATAAAGACAAGACTGTGTTACAGCATGCACAAAACCTTGCTGGCTTGTTATTCAAGAGCAGTGTGGGCAGCAGAGCAAGGGAGGGGATTCTGCCCCTTTGCTCTGCTCTCCTCAGACCCCATCTGGAGTACTGTGTGCAGTTCTGGAGACCCCAGCACAGGAAGGACATGGAAGTGTTGGAGTGGGTCCAGAGGAGGCCACGAAGATGATCAGAGGGCTGCAGCAGCTCTGCTATGAGGACAGGCTGAGAGAGTTGGGACTCTGCAGCCTGGAGAAGAGAAGGCTTCCAGCAGACCTTAGAGTAGCCTTCCAGTATCTGAAGGGGGCCTACAGAAAGGCTAGGGAGGGACTATTGACAAGGTCTTGTAATGACAGGACAAGGGGCAATGGGTTTAAACTGGCAGAGGGGAGATTGAAACTGGATGTTGGGAGGAAGTTGTTTGCAGTGAGGGTGGTGAGACACTGGCACAGGTTGCCCAGGGAGGTTGTGGTTGCTCCCTCCCTGGAGGTGTTCAAGGCCAGGTTGGAGGAGGCCTTGAGTGACCTGTTCTAGTGGGAGGTGTCCCTGCCTATGGCAGGGGTTTTGGAACTAGATGATCCCTTCCAACCTCACCATTCTATGATTATTATTAATGACAATTTAAAAAGTGTGGCAGTACAGGGAGAGATTCAGCCTTGTGAGTCCAGGCTGGACTCATTTCTGTGGAAGTCTTCAAAACAAGTTGGGTACCTTACCATGCCATGAACCAGAGACAATAAGATGTGGATGATGGAGGATTTAGGGTCACAGTGAATGTAGCTTACATAGATGGCATGAGAGGAGCCATGGTTGGTAGCTATAGCAACCAATAACCCTAAGAGAAGAAGGGAATGGACATTACACATCAGCATGCCAAACTGAAACGGGAGAATAGAACAAAACAGATTAACATTATATGGTGGAGCTCTAATCTGCTGAAATAATAAAATGTTTTATTTATATTATTAAAAGAGTTAATGCATATTTAATGACTGAGATGTGGTTCAGTATCTGAACGGTAGCAAAACAACAGACGCAGAAGCTAAGCATTACCGGAGGTAAGAAAAAAAAAATCAGCAACAGTAAATGTGGTTTTCACTGTGCACTGATTTCAGAAACTTACCTAGAGGTACAGGATCTGTACCTCTGCTGCCCAAAACCTTGCATAAGATTTCCCTCCAATAATACAGACCACAGGAGATCATCAAAGTCCTGCTATTTTGGTCAAACACATGATTTGATCCAAGTTGTGATCATGCTGTTTAACCCTCTTACATTTTCTGCTGCATTTGGAAAAGCTGCTCCAAGCCATTGTTGCTCTGCTCCTTTGAAACCTTCTTTTCAGGCTAAATTTATTAATGGTCAGTTGACACCCCTTTGTTCCTGTGCCAGCAGGGGCTATTAGTTCCAACAGCTTTGCTCTGGTGTGCTAATACACAACATTACAGGCACACTGCAGTCTGTTAGGCTGTGAGAGCTGAGTTCACAGAAGAGAGAATCACAGAATGGTTTATGTGAAAGCAATGTTAAGGATCACTTAGTTCCAACCCTCCTACCATAAGCAGACACATCTTTCATTAGATCAGGTTGCTCAAAGCCCCCAATATGATCTTGAGGACTTCATAGAATCATAGAATCATAGAATGGTAAGGTTGGAAGGGACCTCAAGGATCATCTAGTTCCAACCCCCTGCCATAGGCAGGGACACCTCCCACTAGTACAGGTTACTCAAGGCCTCATCCAATCTGGCCTTGAACACATCCAGGGAGGGAGCATCCACAACCTCCCTGGGCAACCTGTGCCAGTGCCTCACCACCCTCACTGTAAAGAACTTCCTCCTAGACTTCCATGGAGGTGATATCCACAAGTTCTTCAGGCAACCTACTCCACTGCCTCACCACTTGCATCACCTAAACCTGTGCCAGGGAAGGTTTAGGCTGGATGTTAGGAAGAAGTTCTTGGCAGAAAGAGTGATTTGCATTGGAATGGGCTGCCCAGGGAGGTGGTGGAGTTCCCATCCCTGGATGTGTTAAGGCTGGATGAGGCACTTAGTGCCATGGTTTAGTTAATTAGAAGGTGTTAGGTGATAGGTTGGACTCCATGATCTTGAAGGTCTTTTCTAATCTGATTAATTCTGATTCTGATATTGCTTCAAATCATTAAAAAATCTTCCTTGTATCTAATCTAAATCTGCTTTCTTTCAGATTAAAACTCTTACCTTTTGTCCTGTCATTACTGATCTTGGTGAAAAGTTTTTTTGCATTTCTTACAAGACCTCTGTATGTATTGAAAGACTACAAAAATGTTGGCCCAGAGCCTTCTCTTCTCCAGGCTGAACAATTCCAACTCTCTCAGCCTTTCCTCACAGAACAGGTGTTCCAACCCTCTGATCTTTTGATGACCTTTTTTTCCCCCAATTATCTCAGAAGTCTTTCTCTGCTTTTCACCATGGATCATTCACTTGTGGATCTGCCATAACTGCTCCAGGTAAACTCTTGCTAGAATACTCCTTAGTACTTCTCTGCCTTAGAGGATATCTTCTCCTACTGTATGGCTGCATTCCATCAGTCTATCACCAGATTTCTACCAACTATTGATTTTTCTTTTTGTCCATTGTTCCAACAGGGGAGCTAATTTACTGCTGAAATTCTGGGAACTACTACCCCTGAATCCTTGACATTGTGCTTGTGCTGCTGAATGTTATCCTGTTTCTATTAATTTAATCAACTCAACTCATTGTGGTGCAGAAAGAAACCTACATCCCACCTGTGGTTGTTATTCCATGATGCTTGTTATTCTACTGCATGTGGCTGTGCAGTAATAACTGAACCTCATCATTATTTGTTTTTTTTAAAACATGTCCTCCAGCATATACCTGGCAAATTGTAATCTCCATAATGAGAATTTACTAGAAATATGGAGGTGTCTATTCATCTGTCTTCAGGATCCATGGCAGTACTTCAAGGACTGCCTCAGTGAAATCTCTTTTGCAATCCTTCCAGAGCACAACTGTCCAAAATTCTTTCTGTTTTCATTCATCTAAACTTTATTTTGCTGTTGGTTACTACCACAGTGATTCTCACCACCACCCTCCCAGTTTAATCTTATCTCTTCTGGGCAGCACACACCTATCTTCAGTTGGTGACTGTAATTTCATTATGCTGCTGGTTGGTGTACAGGAAAGGATGGGGTGATTAAAAGAGGGCCCAGAGTGATCAGCAGTATTTTACATGGAGTTCCAAGAATGAAGAAGGATACAAGAAATGAGACAAGAGGCAATCTGGTCATAAATTTTATCATGCTAAACTGAAAGCAAATCCTGCAGAGATGCAAAGTGTTAGAGGTGAAAAAACAAACATGTAGAAAGAAGGCATACTGCCCAAACTGATAATGCTTCCCCTTTGGCTTTGTATAGTTACCCAGCAGGACACAATTTGTAAGTTATCTTTGCTATGTCCTTATCTCTTTTCTCAGGGGAGTTGTGTGACCAGCAGGGTGAGGGAAGTGGTTCTCTCCCTCTAGTCTGCTCTCATGAGACCCCCTGGAATTCTGGTTATCCCCAGCAAAGAAGGACATGAAATTGCTGGACCAGGTCCAGAGGAGGGACTCACCATCAAGATAATCAGAGGGATGGAGCACCTCCCCTATGGGGACAGACTAGGAGAGTTTGGGCTGTTCAGCCTGGAGCAAAGAAGGCTTGAGGGACATGTTACATCAGCCTTCCAGTACCTAAAAGGCCCTACAAGAAATCTGGGAAGGGACTTTTTCCAAGGGCTTACCATTTCATGCAGATCCTAGTTGCTACATATACATGGTCCTGTAACTTTGGAGAAAGCCTGGCTTTCAGGCCCTGCCCCAGCATGCTCATTTCAGGCAGTGCCCCATCGTGCTCATTTCAGGCACTGCCCCAGCATGCTCATTTCAGGCACTGCCCCATCATGCTCATTTCAGGCCCTGCCCCAGCATGTTCATTTCAGGCACTGCCCCATCATGCTCATTTCAGGCACTGCCCCATCATGTTCATTTCAGGCCCTGCCCCATCATGCTCATTTCAGGCACTGCCCCATCATGTTCATTTCAGGCACTGCCCCATCATGTTCATTTCAGGCCCTGCCCCAGCATGCTCATTTCAGGCACTGCCCCATCATGCTCATTTCAGGCACTGCCCCATCATGCTCATTTCAGGCACTGCCCCATCATGTTCATTTCAGGCCCTGCCCCATCATGTTCATTTCAGGCACTGCCCCATCATGTTCATTTCAGGCACTGCCCCATCATGTTCATTTCAGGCCCTGCCCCATCATGTTCATTTCAGGCCCTGCCCCATCATGTTCATTTCAGGCCCTGCCCCATCATGTTCATTTCAGGCACTGCCCCATCATGTTCATTTCAGGCACTGCCCCATCATGTTCATTTCAGGCCCTGCCCCATCATGTTCATTTCAGGCCCTGCCCCATCATGTTCATTTCAGGCCCTGCCCCATCATGTTCATTTCAGGCACTGCCCCATCATGTTCATTTCAGGCACTGCCCCATCATGTTCATTTCAGGCCCTGCCCCATCATGTTCATTTCAGGCCCTGCCCCATCATGTTCATTTCAGGCCCTGCCCCATCATGTTCATTTCAGGCACTGCCCCATCATGTTCATTTCAGGCACTGCCCCATCATGTTCATTTCAGGCCCTGCCCCATCATGTTCATTTCAGGCCCTGCCCCATCATGTTCATTTCAGGCCCTGCCCCATCATGTTCATTTCAGGCACTGCCCCATCATGTTCATTTCAGGCACTGCCCCATCATGCTCATTTCAGGCACTGCCCCAGCATGTTCATTTCAGGCCCTGCCCCAGCATGTTCATTTCAGGCACTGCCCCATCATGCTCATTTCAGGTACTGCCCCATCATGCTCATTTCAGGCACTGCCCCATCATGCTCATTTCAGGCCCTGCCATGGAAGAACTAACCTGCATTTGATGAGGTTGTCAACCCCCCTGTCCCGTCCCTCCCTGAGGATGTTGTCTAGTTGCAGTTCTGCAAGGCATAGCCAAGCACTCAGTAGAAAAGTTTCTTGTGTCTATAGCAGCAAATGTACCAGCCCCATGGTGCACTCACTAACCCTCAGGCCAGCTGGCTTTGACTGACTGTGCCCACACAGTCCCTTTTCCTCAGCCTCCAAAATGAAGTGGTTACTTCCAAATTGCCTGTTCTGAACAGACCCTGGCAGAGACCAGCCTGTGCTGGGGAGCTGCTAGGAGGGTACTGGTTTACTCAGACCAAAATGTACCATGGGCTGGTTTAACAAATCATCAATGCACAGGTGTGAATGCATCAGTTTAAGATATCACTGAAGACAGCCACAATCATTCTCTTACTCTCACTATTTGGGTTACAGCATCATCCATTTGCCTTTGGGCACCTGAGATTTGCCCCTTTCTCAGGGCTGGATATTAGAGATGGTGTAGTGAAGTGAAGTACAGAGATTCATGCCTAGCAATTAGAATCTTTGTGTTCCCAGACGTAACCTGTCCCTGGCACGCAGGCCACCCGCTTGTAGTGCAGATGCCTGCAGGCTCTATCCCTTTGTGCAATCATTTCCAGAGCCTGGGAAAGTTTCCTTGTACTTCAAAAACTGCACAAACAATAACAACAAACATAGTTTTGTTTTAAAGTCTAAACTTCACTCTCTTTAAGTGTTGTGGTAACTGCACTGCTAGAGGAAGAGCTATACTATTGGATGTCTTCCAGAGTGGAGAAATAGAATAAGAAAGTAAGAGAAGTAGCATTAGAGAACCACAAAGCCTCATATTACTCACAGGATGCTTGCTCTGCAAGATGTCCAAAGGAAAGAAGATTGCTAAAGTGATGGCAAAAGGGGGAAAGCTGAGTTTGGAGGAAAGAAAACCAGTATCAGCACTCCCAGGAGCTTCAAACTACTTAGATATATTGTCCAAGATGTCCTGTTCTTATGCTGAAGGCAGAGCCAGATGATGGGAATTCAAATAAGGAGACTCTGAAGCAGTCAGAAAGGGCCAGGAGAAAGCAAATTATAGATAAGAAAAGAAGGAAGTTATTTGGAAAATACTATTTTGCATGATAATGGACAGGCCAAATAACATTCTGGATGAAATCACATTAGGCAAATAGGGAAGGTGAAACACAACAGCCCTATAATTGAATCCAGGTCTAACTAAGATGACTTCTTCTGATAAGTATTCTGCACACAGGATCACAAGTTTATGAAAAACACCAAAAGAAAACACGTTCCAGAGACACCTACCAATCAAGCAGATGAAGAAATCAGGTGAAGATTAAGTCTATTAAAATTCTTAGCAGTAGATTAGAAACAGAAGAGGGGGAAAGCCTTCCTTGCAAGGGGATAAGTGCATTCCTTTGGGATAAGAAATATGAAGGAGCCTTCTTTGCACAGCTATAACAACAGTTGTTGACTAGCAATACAATGGGCTAGTCCTGCAGGTAGCTCTTCTGCATTTAGATGAGCATATACAGCAGTTAGCAGCTGCTATCAGAACAGGATCATCTGTCTGGGTAGTGTGCCAAATCTTTTGCTGTTTCCTGCCTAGTTCTGTAGTTGCTTTACTGGTTGGTTGGTGGTTTGGTATTGGTGGTTTTTTTTTTTTTTTCAGTTTTCATTCCACATCTCTACAACTTTTACTCTCTTCAAAATAAAAGTAGGTAGACTAAGGCAGAAGTGTGGTTTACTGAGTGACTGACGCTTAGTTTGAAAAAAAAGGAGGCTGAGGGGAGACCTCATTGCTGTCTGCAGCTACCTGAAGGGACATGTGGAGAGGCTGCTGCTGGGCTCTGCTCACAGGTAATTGGAGACAGAACAAGGAGGAATGGCCTCAAGCTGAGGCTGGGGAGGTTTAGATTGGACATTAGGAAAAAGTTTTTCCCAGCAAGAGTGGTCAGGGACTGGAATGAGCTGCCCAGGGGGGTGGTGGAGTCACCCACCCTGGATGTGTTTAAGGGTGGTTTGGATGTGGTGCTTAGGGATGTGGTTTAAGGCGAATCTTGTAGAGTAGGGTTCTAGATTGGACTTGGTGCTCCTGAGGGGCTTTGCCAACCTGGGTGTTTCTGTGATTCTGTGATAACCTGATAATGTGAAAGCAGAAGGTTAACATAAGAATAATCTAAAGTCAAATCTTTGGCACATCAACACAAAGGGTTAGAGCAAAAGATTTTTTAATTATTTGTCTGTATTTCCTCAGGTTTAAGTGGTTATTGTAGGCAACATAGTATTCACAGCATTTTCTACACAAACAGTAATGTCATTTTACAGTTATTATAGAGTTCTAGACACATAGAATGGCAAATATCACTGTGACTGCTTGACATAATAACAGTGTAAAAATGCATTATTTAATAGCATCAAATTAGTCACTCATGGGCCTGGAACAGTTATGAAATCCTCTGCTCTGGGCTTTGGAGGGAGATAGATGTATGACTGTGTGTGTACATGCAGACATCCACACACACTTATAACTCAGTGTGAATGCTTGAGAGAGGTTCTCCTGCCCCTCTACTCTATCCTGATGAGGCTCCATCTGGAATATTGTGTCCAATTCTGGGTCACTCAGTTCAACAAGGACCTCAGGGAACTGCTCAAATGAGTTCAGCATAGAGCTACAACAATGATTAAGGGAGTGAAACATCTTCTTTAGAAGGAGAGGCTGAGAGAGCTGGGGCTTTATAGCTTGGAGAGGAGGAGCCTGAGAGGTGACCTCATCAGTGGTTGTAAATATGTAAGGTTGAGTGCCAGGAGGATGAAGCCAGGCTCTGCTCAGTGATGCCCAATGCCAGGACGAGGGGCACTCAGTGGAAGTTGAGGCATAAGAAGTTCCATGTAAGCATGAGGAGGAATTTTTTCCCTGTGAGGGTGACAGAACAGTGGAACAGGCTGCCCAGGTGGACTGTGGAGTCTCCCTCTCTGGAGACGCTCAAAACCCACCAGGACGTGTTCCTGTGTGATCTATTTTAGGTGATCCTGCTCTGGCAGGGGGGGTTGGACTGGATGAGGTTTTAAGATCTCTTCCAACCCCTAACATTCTGTGAATAAGGAAATGGGATCTTCTTTGGGATGTTCTAACTCACCTTTCAATCAGAAGTAAATCAGTAACACATGAATTGTGTAGACTTTTACAGAAACTATTAGTGTTTGAAGGAATCTGCAAGTGCATATCACACAAAGGTGATGTAACAATAATGAAATTATCCACTACAAGATTTGATTGGACATGAGAGAATTTCACTGTGGTTATGGAAACAAACTTATTAGTGGAAGTCAAAAGGAGTCCTAAAGCCAAACACAACTATTGAATAAATATTTTTTTTCTTGAGCAAAAGGCAGAAAGAAAATAAACAGAGCAAGATTTAATCTGTGATTTTCCTGAATGTTTCAGATTACAAATTCAAAGTTAATCTGAAAACAAACAAACAAAAAGGAGGATGTAAAAAAAAAAAAAAAAAAATATATATATATATATTCCCTTATACATATATTAGGGTGCTGTTAACATCTCAGATAGAGTTCTCAAGTATTTGACCCTGCTTAAAAACAGAGAAACATGAACTACAAATCATCTCTCTCGACATCTTGGCCAAAATAGGCCTGACCTTTAGCTCACTTTGAATAAATTCTCTTCTCAACCTGCAAATAAATACACAGGTAACAAAATGTGGTGACCTGAGTTTGTTTGTGCCCTTCTCACAGTAACAAGGAAGCTTTTTGGATCACCCTGCCTGGCTCTCCAAAGCACTACTTGTGGTTAGCAGAAGCTATGGTACAAAGCTAGTGGGAGAGAGAAGGAAATGCTGTGAAGGAGGAGATAAGGAGAGAGCAGGAACAGGGAAATAGAGTCAGAATCCAAACATAGCAGAGTTTTCCCAGGAACTGAAATAGACTTCTAGCTACAGAAATGTACTCAAGATGATAGTGCACTACTGAAATGAAATGAAAGGTCTCCATTAGATATATAAGAGCAAAGATCCATGGCCATAACTTAGCACCTTACAAGTACTGGTACAGTGAAATAGAGACAAAAAAAAAAACCCCCAACAAACCCAAACCAAACCCAAAACAAACAAGCAAACAAAATCCTCAGGCAAACAAACAAACAAACAAAAAGGGCATTTTTCTAAGACAACCTGACTCCTGGGCTGCATCAAGAGCAGTGTGGGCAGCAGGGCAAGGGAGGGGATTCTGCCCCTTTACTTTGCTTGTGTCAGACCTCATCTAGAGTCCTGTGTGCAGCTCTGGAGCCCTCAGCACAGGAAGGACATGGAACTGTTGGAACAGGTCCAGAGGAGGCCATGAAGATGCTCAGAGAGCTGGAGCAACTCTGCTATGAGGACAGGCTGAGAGAGCAGCCTGGAGAATAGAAGGCTTCCAGGAGACCTTAGAGTAGCCTTTCAGATTCTGAAGGGGGCTACAGGAAGAACAGCAGAACGAAACAAAAGAATGGGATGCCATGAAATGTTACCTCCGTGTAAAAAAGTTGTCATTATTTCTTTGGTCTGACCCAGTGCATACTTTGCAAGCCTGCCATTTCCACAGGGTGTTGAGCATTAATTTGCAGGCATTTCTGATAAATTCCTATGCTTTGTGCTGTGAAGCAATGGATGTGTGTGCAGTGGTGTGAGGAGGAGCTGGTGAAGTTCCTGAGATGTGTGTCTTGACCCTTGGCTTAGGGTGCAAACCAGAAGAGCAAAAAGCTGTTTCAGCTCAGAGGTAGATTTCATTAAACAAGTAAACCTTTTGAAGGGAGAAAATGTATAGTGACTAAATAAGACAGAGCAGAAATAAAATTGCACATAAACAAGCCTTCATAGTGCACTTAATCTTCACCTTCATACTCAGAGGCTACTTCTTGCTTGGTTCCTCTGATCACAGGAGGTTTTGATTTGCAGCCAGCTCACTCTGATCCCTGAAATATTTCTCCCTGCCACTGTGGGGGCTGAGTTATGAGTCAGGCCCCTGTTCCTTTCAATCTCCATGGGCTACAGCTCCTGCCTTCTTGCCATGACTCTCTCATCCACATACACTTTGTCCTCCCCTGAGGCCAGTCACCATCTCCTAGCCCTATGGAGGCACCACCCGAGACCATCACCCTCTGCTGAAAGGCTCATCACTTTACAAGCAATCTGAGAACAAACTGTCCAGCACATGTGCCACAATCTGTTTTTATTTAGTTTTAGAATCTGGTGTTTGGACCACAGTGTTGGCAAGTTGACAGCTTTCTGATTTAGTGACAAGAAAAGTATCATTTATTTGACTATATGAGAGGAATGTTGTTTCCTCTCCGTGAATCCATTGCCAATATTAATTAGCTTTTTCTCTCTAAGAGTATATATTTTTTTCCTTTCTTTCTCCAAGAAACACTTCTGACAAAGTCTTCTGGAAGTTTAAAGACTGAGGGCTGCTCCAGAGGGCTGGAGCAGCTCTCCTATGAGGACAGATTGAGAGAGTTTGAGCTCTTCAGCCTGGAGAAGAGAAGGCTTCCAGGAGACCTTAGAGTAGCCTTCCAGTATCTGAAGGGAACCTCCAGGAAGGTTGAGGAGGGACTATTTACAAGGTCTTGCAATGACAGGACAAGGGGCAATGGGTTTGAAGTGGCAGAGGGGAGATTTAGACTGGATGTTAGGAGGAAGTTCTTTCCAGTGAGGGTGGTGAGGCACAGGAACAGTTTGCCCGGGGAGGTTGTGGCTGCTCCCTCCCTGGAGGTGTTCAAGGCCAGGTTGGAGGAGGCCTTGAGTAACCTGTACTAGTGGGAGGTGTCCCTGCCTGTGGCAGGGGATTGGAACTGGATGATCCTTGAGGTCCCTTCTAACTTTACCATTCTATGATTCTATGATTTGTGCTGAATTCAAAGTATTCAGCAGCTTTGACATCTGCCTGACAAACCTTTGAGTTTTTATTAGGGACCATTTTTATAGCTGTAAAGTAAAGGAAAAGTTTGAGAGCCGTTGCCTCCAAAGGGGAAACAATTTCAGCTTTAGTCAAAATAGCACAGAGGATGTTGTCTGAGCCAAGAAAAATAATGTAGATGTGTACAGATGACCATACTGGCAGCTTGGAGGTGATGAGAGCAATGATGAGTGCCAATATTCTGCCTGTGGAAAAAGGCACTGAACAAAAGACTCAAAGGCAGAGAGGTCTCCCTGAAGTACTCAGCACATGTTACATCCAGGAAGATGCACTGAATCAATGTGATCTATGTCCACTTCAGGCCATTTAACTGCAAATAGCCAATTACAATAAAAGCTGCAGTTTTTGCTGAAGGAATTGGTGACACATTAAAAATATTCTCTTGCTATCGCAGATTACTTCAGCAACTACCTGCGGCTCTTGTTCAGTACACAGACTGCAGCCAATGCCATTATGCACACACATCTTCAGTGAGACATTTACCTGCACTAGGTTTAAATNAAGGACAGAGAGCAACATGAATATTGTCAGAGAGGCAAAGAGGGGAAAAAAAAAAAAAAAGAAAAAAAAAAGAGATAGAAAGTTTCTGTGACATTATTCAGGTAAGTCAATTTAAACATCTAAGTGGAAAATGGAAGGCAGTGAAGGGGAAAAAGATCTGGAGGTCCTAGTGGATGGAAGGTTGACCATAAGTCAGCAATGTTCTCTGGTGGCCAAGAAGACCCATGCCATTCTGGGGTGGATTAAAAGGGCTGTGATTAGTAGCTCAAGTAAGGTTCTCCTGCACCTCTACTCTGCCTTGGTGAGGCCGTATCTGGAATAGTGTGTCCAGTTCTGGGCTCTTCAGTTCAAGAAGGACCTCAGGGAACTGCTTGAAAGAGTCCAATACAGAGCCACAAAGGTGATGAAGGGGGTGGAATATTTTCCTTACAAGGAGAACCTGAGGGAGCTGGGGCTCTTTAGATTGGAGAGGAGGAGCCTGAGAGGTGATCTCATTTGTGTTTCTGAATATATAAAAAGTGAGTGCCAGGAGGATTGATCCAGGCTCTGCTGGGTGAAGCCCAATGACAGGACAGGGGGACTGTGCTGGTTTGAGGCTAATTGGAATATTTTAATGGAGAAAATTATATTATAGGCTGTGAAAAGAAAACAATGGTGATGTCTGCTTCACTAATAGGCTTGCTGAGATGTTTAAGAATAAGAACACAAACATAGACAAGGCACTCTCCCGGAGAGTCTCGGGCTTTCTAGCTGTTTTTGTCTGCACCTCTCTGCTAACTTAACTAACTATTGCTGAGGTCACCTTTCAGTCTCCTCCTCTCCAAGCAGCATAGCCCCAGCTGCCTCAGGCTTTCCTCACAAGAGAGCTGTTCCATTCCCTTCAGCATCTTTGTGGCTCTGTACTGGACTCTTTCCAGCAGTTCTATGTCCCTCTTGAACTGAGGGGCCCAGAACTGAACACAGTACTCCAGATGAAGCCTCACCAGGGCAGAGTAGAGGGGCAGGAGTACCTCTCTTGACCTACTAATCACAGCCCTTCTAATACACCCCATAATACATCTGGGTGACCCTGCTCTAGCAAGGGGGTTTGGACTAGAGGTCCCTTCTGTTCTCTGGTTCCATGTGATTCTGTGAAGAGTGTATGTCCTCTGAAGCCTCATGACCATAGAGCTCTGTGAAGGGTGAGCATGCTAGAAGTCAGATCATGTTTTCTTCTCTCCTTAGCAGTCTTTTGGAATACCAGGAGATAATTCATAGAAGGAAAATGGACTGACATAATTTATTTAGATTGGGAAACCACCTTGGACAACATCCCTCGTATCCAACAGATAAAGACACTCTGCAGCATCTGAGTGAAAGACAATTTGTTGCTATGGGCTGGCTCAGAGTCAAAAAAGAAAAGGTGACAATCGAAGCACAGCAAATATATTCACAAGGTTTGTGCAGTACAGGTGGGTAGCAGCGTCCTGTGGAAAGTGATGAAACAGCAAGGCAGCAAACCCCGGCGGAACTAGAAAGGCTAACGTGGGGAAAGAAGCAGTGTAGTGAGGTGGCAATGTGAAACTCAGCGCTGCAATGAATCTGCGTGCAGTCCTAAATTGCTAATCACATCCCTCCAAGGATCACTCTTCAACAGAGATGGAAATCAGAAAGTAAATATTGGGCTACAAAAAGCTGGCATGAGGAATGAAGAGAAGAGGATGGTAAGCCGATTTATAAATCAATGTACCTCTGCTGCAGCAGGAATATTGTTCTCTGGTTAGCTCATTACAAAATATAGCCTCTCTCAAGCTGCAGATGGGAGTTGGAAGAAAGATTAGGAAGAGACTGAGAAGTCTGCACTGAGAAAGATGAGATCTGGAACTCTGTGCTTTACAGAGACCTCCTATCCTACCTTGTCTTAACCAAGTTAAGACTAGGGGTGAGGAAGATAGGAGGAATTTAACCTTACAGATGTGTATGCTTCTCCCCTTCATGCTCTTGACAGATTTTGGATGAGGAAGAGGAATGTGCTCTCAAGCTTGAGCAAAGCAGATTTAGATTGGATGTTAGGAACAAGTTCTTTACCATGAGGGTAGTGGAGCACTGGAACAGGTTGCCTAGGGAGGTGGTTGAAGCCCCTTCCCTGGAGACAATCAAGGTGAGGCTTGATGGGGTCTTAGGTGACCTGGGCTAGTGGAGATGTCCCTGCTGACTGCAGGGGGGCTGGACTAGATGACCTTTAGAAGTCCCTTCTGGTCCAGACCATTCTATGACTCTATGATTCTAATTCTATGGTTCTATGACTCTATGAAAGTGCTGCTTAAACAAGGAAAACAACATGAGGACCTATAAATACCAAATCCAGGCTTGTAAGGAAATTGAATTTTTTGTTGTTTTTTTTTTTAATATATAGAAAGTGTAATTTTAATCATTGTCCATATAGTGGCAAACACCACACAGAAATGTAAAATTCAGTGAGTCACCCTTGGGACTTATAAAATAGCTTCCTACTGGGGAAATTCCCTGAGGGTGAAGAGATTGAAGAAACCAGACTTGCAGGGACTCACAGATAGTCATGAAAGGTTGTGCTCTGCCACTTTTATACAGAGCTAGTCTTGATTATTTTGGCTAGATCTTGTACCCTCTATGAACTTGCTAATGCTGGCACACACACTGTTTCCTGCCCCTGGGTCACATCTCTGCCAGCATCCCACTGAGAGTGTGACTGCCTGACAAACTCTTGGAGAAATTTACAGGGCCTATTTCCCTTTTTAATCCCTTTCCCTAAAACCTACTGATATCTTTTAGTTCACTCCAACTTAGTTTACCCTCATGCTTGCCCATTAAAAAAATGTACCTTCAATGTTTATTTCACTCACAGAATCACAGAAACATCCAGGTTGGCAAAGCCCCTCAGGATCACCAGGTCCAACCTAGAAGCCTACTCTACAAGATTCACCTTAAACCATAGCCCCAAGCACCACATCCTAATGACTCAACCACTTCTTGCATATTCTTGCTTATTCTCTTCACAGCTAGCACAAAGGTCAGGGTGAGGTGAGATCTTTTTGTGTAGATGCTCATGTTCCTCACATGAGAAGCGTGGGCAGCAGGGCCAGGGAGGTGATTCTGCCCCTGTAGTCTGGGGGACCAGACCCCACCTGGAGTCTTGTGTGCAGCTCTGGAATCCTCAGCACAGGAACGACATGGAACTGTTGGAGCGGGTCCAGAGCAGGTCACCAAGATGCTCAGAGGGCTGCAGCAGCTCTGCTGTGAGGACAGACTACAAGAGTTGGGGCTTTGCAGCCTGGAGAAGAGAAGGCTTCCAGGAGACCTTAGAGTAGCCTTCCAGTATCTGAAGGGGGCTACAGGAAGGCTGGGGAGGGACTATTGACAAGGTCTTGCAATGACAGGACAAGGGGCAATGGGTTTGAACTGGCAGAGGGGAGATTTAGACTGGATGTCAGGAGGAAGTTCTTTACAGTGAGGGTGGTGAGGCACTGGCACAGGTTGCCCAGGGAGGTTGTGGCTGCTCCCTCCCTGGAGGTGTTCAAGGCCAGGTTGGAGGAGGCCTTGAGTGACCTGTACTAGTGGGAGGTGTCCCTGCCTATGGCAGGGGGTTGGAACTAGATGATCCTTGAGGTCCATTCTAACTTTACCATTCTATGATTCTATGAGGGAGAATCATTCAGGTGCTAGTGATCCTGGGGAAGGCAGGTGGGAGTTTAGAATCTGTACCTTGGATATTACAAGAAGGCACATCAACAGCTGACAATCACTTTGATTGCTGTGGTGCAGTATCCTGAGACCTAACTCCTTAATTTAGGAGGAACAGACATAGGCTTTAGTCCATATTTGCTGACCTGAGCATCATACAATTCTTCAGTGGAAAATAAAGCTTCCCCAGCAAGCAGTCAGCTGCATTCGTGAGGAGCTTTGGGATCATCCTGCTGCTTATCCAAATCTTCTTCATTTCACACTCATTTTACAGTGCAAGGAAAGGCAAGTTAAACACTTTCCTTTTTTTTTTTCCCCCCCCAGATGCAATTTCTCAGCGTTTTCTCTCCTCATTTCCTCTGTTTCTACTGTAATTCTCAAACAGTTAAAACATCTTTCCCATTCCCAGGTAAGCAGATTTCCTCTGCAGCCTTAGTCCTTAGCTTCAGATTACAAAATCAGCTGGGAGGAGGATGGTGTAAATGACACAGAAAGTCACAGTGAGTGCTTCAATGCCAGGACTGGCTAGAAAATTTGTGACATCTTCGTGCTACATTCCTTCTGTGCTTCATTTCCCATTGCTGCATTCTGCTGCTAACCTTTGTCCTGTGCTGCTCAGAAAATGCCCATATTACCTGAGTAAGGCTCTAAGCCTTAACAATTTAGCTTATTGGTTTGGGCTGGCACAAAATGTGGCAGAACTGATGGCAGAAATAAGACCAGAATAGATGTGATGGAATTAATGGAGCACTTGTGGGCAGAAGTTGGTTTAACACATTGAAGATTTCTTTTCCCTAGCTTTCTAGTTTTTTCTTCTATAGGGAAAAGCAGGAGTATATCTACCAGGGGTAGTTAACAGGGATTTCTAGACCAGTGCAATGCAATAGCTAAACCCACAGCTACATGGGCAAGAGCATGGAGGGGGCCAGGGCTGTATTCTGCTTGGGCAGTGCTGCTGGTGATGCTCTGCTTAGGGAAGGTGATGAAACAGGCAGAGGCAAGTTTGCAGCCGTCTGCTGCAAACCACTAAACCTATGCTCTTTTATTCTCACTGGAACATGGAGTGAAACAGGACTGAACTATCCATACCCTGTCCCTTGGATCAGCTCACCCAAATGCGTGGTGGATAGGGCATTGCTTTTCTGTGTGCCACAGCCACAAACAAATGTGGCAATGAGGGCAGGCTTTGAAGCTCCCAGGTGGAATCAGTGATCTCAGGTGTTGTATGGCCCCATGCTAATGTGGGGAGGGCCTCCAGATCTCTCCTATTTTGCTTGTGATCAATGCAGGAATTAACAGATGACTCCATTATTTTGAGAGGGAGAGGCTGGCTTTATTTCTGAGACAAGTGCCAGGTTGTCTTCTGGGAGCTCCTACGTGCAAGGTTGACTTGTCTGAGTACAACTAGATGGCCAAATTGCAAGTTCATCCAGATAAAATCAGAACTCTTCAGTTCTGATATAGAACCATAGAATGGCAAGGTTGGAAGGGACCTCAAAGATCATCTAGCTCCAACCCCTGCCAAAGGCAGGGATACCTCCCACTAGTACAGGTATAGTTTTATATACATATATATATATAGTTTTATAAGTGAACCTGTTCTACTGCAAATTACTCTGCAGAGGGCTTTCCCTCTTACCTTCTTTCCCTCAGTAGCAGAAGCAAGAAATGGTATTTCTAGCTGCAAAGTGTTGCAACTCATTTCACCAGCTTCAACTGTGACTCCCTGAGATGCAGCTCCAGGATGGCCAGTACCCAAACTTAGAATCATAGAATCATAGAATGGTAAGGTTGGAAGGGACCTCAAGGATCATCCAGTTCCAACCCCCTGCCATAGGCAGGGACACCTCCCACTAGTACAGGTTACTCAAGGCCTCATCCAATCTGGCCTTGAACACCTCCAGGGAGGGAACATCCACAACCTCCCTGGGCAACCTGTTCCAGTGTCTCACCACCCTCACTGTAAAGAACTTCCTCCTAACATCCAGGCTAAATCTCCCCTCTGCCAGGTGACTTCAACTTCTAGGTGACTGTACAGCTTGGGAGAAATACCACAGAGGCTCAGGGGTGGTTTTTTTCAGGGAACAGTAAAATCCTCCTGCATGCAAGCAGTGAAGAGAAGAAAGGTGGGCTTTGAAAGAGGGAGTTCTATAGATCTACCCCTTCATAAATCATGCTTTCAGCATATTTTATTCATCATAACTGTCAAAGTGAAAAGGAAAGAGAATCATAGAGTGATCTGCCCTTCAGACTGGGAATGTTGAACAACTTCACCTTGGTAAAACACCCCATCCTTGCTGGGGCACAGCACATCAGCAGGCTGGTTGGAAGGTCTGAACAGGCTGGCTAGCCAGGCAGTTTGAAATTCAGAACATCAAGTGCCCTCTGGTTTGCTGCTCTGCAGTACCCTGATTTTCCTCACTAAGCAACTGTTCTGCAGCTCTGACTAAACACCATGGAAACTATTTTTCTGAGGTTTCCTTCAGTGTTTGAACACTTTGTTGTACAACATGCTATCTCTAATTGCTGGCAAGCAAAATTACTTCAAGCAACAGGAGGAAAAAAAAAAAACCAAAACCCAAACAAACCAAAACATCACCTAAGTCAAATCTGAGAAGTTAATTAAAAGAATCAGAATCCTCAGGAGAAAACCTTCCTTTTTATTTTTATTTTTGGTGGGGATAGAAAGGAGAGAAAAGATTTTTCTATATTTTATATATATATATATATA
>VWZE01007424.1:198496-230051 GCA_013396675.1 Eubucco bourcierii | reverse complement strand
CAGCCCTCTGAGCATCTTTGTGGCCCTCCTCTAGACCCAGTCCAACACTTCAATATCCTCCCTGTGCTGAAGGTTTGAAGCCAGCTGGAATTTTATTTGCAGTTTGGGTCAGTACATTTTAGAAGGTGCATGTTGACAAAATAAGAGATTCCAAATGCTAACTTGAGTCGACATCATGGACTGGGCCTGTGGTGTAGCTTTGGCATTGCATTCATTTATTTCGAAATCATNCAGCACCAGAACAAGAGGACACAGTCTCAAGCTGTGCCAGGGGAAGTTTAGGCTGGAGGTGAGGAGAAAGTTGTTGCCTGAGAGAGTCATTGACTGCTGGAATGGGCTGCCCAGGGAGGTGGTGGAGTCAGCATCCCTGGAGGTGTTCAAGGCAGGTTTGGACGTGGCACTTGGTGCCATGCTCTGTTCTTGAGGTCTGTGGTGATGGGTTGGACTTGATGAGCTTTGAGGTCTCTTTCAACCCTGGTGATACTGTGATACTGTGAAGAGGGCATCTAATAATAATCAAATAATGGTTAAGAGATGTATTTCAATATTCACTATGGTCAGGAATGGTCAATAATTCATGGCTGTATATTCTGAAGTTGGACCGTGGTACTGTCACAGAAGGTGTATCACAGAGGATTTGCCCAGATTTAGAGCAGAAATGTTTATTTAGGGATTTGGAACGAGGGAAACCAAACAGTGTCATCATCTATCCTGTGGTGTATCTACAACCCAGTGAAAAATCAGGTTAAGGTGCTTGCACACAGTGGCTGAAACAGCTAATAAACATTTCCTTTCATTGGATGAGAGGGTTTGCATTGTTTTACATTCCTTTCTGATGTTACTTTGACATTGTCTTCACTAAAACAAGTGTTTGTCAATAGACAAATGTTGGTCAACTCCCTATGGCAGGGGCTTGGAACTAGATTATCTTTGAGGTCCCTTCCAACTTTACCATTCTATGATTCTATGATTCTATGAAATCAAATGTTCCTCCTTGTGTTAGCAGCCTTCCAGTATCTGAAGGGGGCCTACAGGAAGGCCAGGGAGCAACTATTTACAAGGTCAATGTTAGGACAAGGTGCAATGGGTTTAAACTGGCAGAGGGCAGATTTAGACTGGATGTTAGGAGGAAGTTCTTTCCAGTGAGGGTGGTGAGGCATTGGAACAGGTTGCCCAGGAAGGTTGTGGCTGCTCCCTCCCTGGAGGTTGTTCAAGGCCTGTGCTAGTGGGAGGTGTCCCTGCCTAAGGCAGGGGGTTGGAACTAGATGATCCTTGAGGTCCCTTCCAACCTTACCATTCAATGATTCTATGTTATACTTGAAACAATTACAATTATTATATAACATTTGCTTTTGAGCTCTGATTTCTAAGCATCTGAAATCCATCCCATTCTCTGAAGTCAAACTGAATTTCATTTTTTTAAACTTCATTTGTGAATAAACAATTTGAGCACAAGTCAGTTTAACCTAATCCAGAATCAGAGCTTTCTATATATGTAGAGTATAAAAGATGTGTGTCCCGAAAAAGTGTTTCCAAACAACACAAGACATTCAGTGCTGTATTTCATATCTGGACACTCTATAAACCAGCAAGATGCCCACTCTCATTATACAGTGTTGTAAAGCATTTGTTTTATTATGAAATTTGTGTTTTTATTACCAGACAATAACATTAATTCCTTATGTCTTCAAACAGCAAGCTGGTAAGCTCTCCTGGGATGTGATTAACAGCTTGTCAGCTGGGGGTACTTACAAATGAAATTATTTCTTTAGCTATTCACCTTTGAGGACATCAGTAATTCCCACAGCTAGGACATGACAGGGGCTGATCATGGACAGGGAAGAGGAACGTTCACAGACTCATGCTGCAAGCAGCCACATCAAAACACAGCCTTTTGGAGGAGTTGAGCTTTCATGTCAACAGCCAAGCAAAAGCCAAGTTTTCAACAGCAGTTGTGGCTCCTGCAGTGCTGCCATGGGGAGGTTTCTTACTGCTTTAGGTGCTGGAAAAAGCTGCAGACTTCTAATGAGCTGCCCTTCATGGACTCTTCTCTGCCTCAGGGTAGACTGGCTCAAAGGCATTGCCTTCCTCTGCCACTCCTCTGCCATTATTTTCACTTGCCCAGTCTCTCACAACCCCCTGCTGCCTGTATTTTACTGCTATCACAGCTCATTCCTATTTCAGTAGTAGTGTGGACTCTTTTTATTTTGTGCCTGTCCCTTCCCTTCCTCTGGGCACAACTCCAAAATAAAGTAAGTCTGTGAATTACCCTAGTACTGGGTGACAATGATATGTGAGCTTTCACAATACTGGGGCAGGTATTGATGAAAGCAATTGATCCTATTTTTGAGTGACTTTCTCATCTAGGAAGACAAGTGGAAGTGAAATACAAAATCTGGCAGTGTCTGCAAAATCCTGTACCTATGTGGAGATGTCAAAAGCTTTTGGAGTTCTTTTTCATGGCCTTTTAGCCTTAACAGAGATAACAGATATAGTAATACTCTTCACAGAATCATAAATTGGTTTAGTTGGAAAAGACTTCTAAGTTCATCGAGTCCGACTGTCAGTCTAACATTACTATGGCCATTAAACCACCTCCTCAAGTGCCACGTTTCATAGAATCATAGAATGTTCTGGGTTGGAAAGGACCTCCAGAAGTCGTCTACTCCAACCCCCTTTGCAGTCAGCAGGGACATCCTCAACTAGATCAGGTTGCCCAGAGCCCTGTCAAGTCTCACCTTGAATATCTGCAGGGATGGAGAATCAACAACCTTCCTGGGCTACCAGTTCCAGCGTTCCGCTACCCCCATGGTAAAGAACTTGTTCCTAACATTCATGTTTCTTGAACATCTCCAAGATTGGTGACTCCACCACCTCCCTAGACAATTATTGTTTGTTTCTTTTTTTTTGAGAGTCTTCTTCTATTCAAATAACTGATTGGTTTGGTTTGGTTTTGGGTAGGCAAGAGACAACTTGATACTGCACAACCCTTTACTTGTGTAAGCCACCCTCAATGACAAGTCCACTATTCTCCCAGGCAGGAAATTACCTTAGTACTGTGTACCAGTACATAAAGAGTGGTTACCAAGAAAATGGAGACTCCTTTTCCACAAGGAGTCATGTGGAAAAGACAAGGGGTAACAGGCACAAGTCACTCATGGGGAGTTCAAATTGGACTCCAGAAGGAAGTTTTTGTAGCATGAGAACAGTCAGACATTGGCACAATGTCCACCTGGAGACCAGTGCCAAACAGCGTCCCTCAGGGGTCAGTGCTGGGACCAGTGCTGTTTAGTCAGTGCCATGGACACAGGAATCAGTGCAGCCTCAGCAAGTATGCAGATGACACCAAGCTGTGTGGCATAGTTGACTTGCTAGAGGGAAGGGATCCATCCAGAGGGACCTGGACTGGCTGGAGAGGTGGGCCTGAGTCAACCTCATGACATTCAACAAGCCCAAGTGTAAGGTCCTGCACCTGGGTAGGCACAATCCCAAGCACAAATACAGGCTGGGTGGTGAATGGCTGAGTGCAGCCCTGAGGAAAAGGACCTTGGGGTGTGGGTTGATGAAAAGCTCAACATGAGCCTGCAGTGTNGGGTTGATGAAAAGCTTAACATGAGGCTGCAGTGTAAGTGCAGCCCAGACAGCAACTGTGTGCTGGGCTGCAGCAAGAGCAGTGTGGGCAGCAGGGCAAGACAGGGGATTCTGCCCCTTTTATCTGCTCTTGTCAGACCCCACCTGGAGTCCTGTGTGCAGTTCTGGAGCCCCCAGCACAGGAAGGACATGAAGTCTTGGAGCGCCTCTAGAGGAGGCCATGAAGATGCTCAGAGGGCTGCTATGAGGACAGACTGAGAGCTGGGGCTCTGCAGCCTGGAGAAGAGAAGGCTTCCAGGAGGCCTGATCCCTGAGGTCCCTTCCAACTTTACCAGTCTATGATTCTATTATAATTGGGTAGAGGAGGTTGTGCAATCACAACCTGTTTCTGAAGGAGCATCTCTAGGCAAATGACACCTGAAAGTCATTGGCAGACTTTTGCCTGCTCAGAATGGATTTAGCATGGGGTAGCAAAGATGTTGGTCTAGGCAGCTGAATTTATGTTAAAATGGGAAAATAACTCCACTTCTCCTTCCTACAGCTGCAAAGCCAAAGAGATCCCTGGTGTTACCTGGGCAGGGAGATGTGCAACAGAGTAGGTTGCTGGGAGGATGCAACAGTGTCAACAGATATTTTCAGAGAGAGAGAACACAGCACTTAAGGAGATGACTGAGAAATTAAAAGCATCGATTCTGCAAAAAATTGTGAATGGAAGGAAAATGTTTTTGTACTAAAGCTCAACAAACCAATCAATGCTGCTTTTATGGAAGAGATTTCCCATGCAGAAGATGCTCAGTGCCCTGCTACATTCATTTCCCAAAGGATAGTGCTTGGTGACACTCGTTATACTGTTTGTGAGACATACAGCATCTCTCTGTTAACAAATCAAGAGTCTGCACTTCTTTTTCTTTGCCCTTTCAAAGTTAATTCATACATTTAGTATGGCATAAGGAATCCTTACTTAAGGTCAGCAACTCCACAGTCAGCTCTTCATGAATCACTTCCCTTAGCCCTCCTGGATAATGTTGGATAATCCTGGATCATCATTCCCCCCTGTCAATATTTCACACTGCAAACCACTACTTGTGTTATGTGAGGCAGGCCAGTCCCATCTTTGCGCCCAGTATTTCCCTTTTAGCCTCATTCTTTGCTTCCCCATTCATGGTCATTCTTGATTAATTGGTAACAGCTAACAAATGAAGGCATTTTAAGAGTCTCAGCACAACTTGGGGGAGTTCTTCATTCTTCATAATTCTCCGCTTTTAGAGCAAACTCCAGCAAATCTCCCACTGCAATCCCATTGTCTGAGCATTCACATGTCTGGAAGTAATCCATGAATGAGCCCAGGAAGGTCTGTATAAAAATGTTTAAATCCCTATTCTCTTCCCTCTCCTCCTGTTGCCCCTTGACATTGGACAAAATTATCACAACAGAAGTGAACAGCGACTTAAGTTTCTCTGGTTTAGTAAATGCAGAGTCACGTTCTGTTAATCACCTTGTTACCAAAGTGTTAAACAGGAATTTGGGATTCTTGTGTCCCTGAAATGCCTGAGTTTCAGGGATTATTGATAAAAGAGAGAAGTATGGCTCAAGGCATAGTTCAAGCTGAGCTGAGCCTCCTGTAACGCCTCCCAGGTTCCTCATCTCAGAGCTCTGGCTGCAGAGTGAAACCTGAACTCATCCATCTTTCCACCTGCAATCTTTCAGCAGCACCAGCCCATGCAACCTGTAGACTTCATAAAAACTAAGCACTCTGTCAACCCGTCCTTCCTGGGAGTGACTGCAGGCTTCCACTCACCTCTGCGGGAGAAGGAGGCAAAGAGATTCCCTGCAGAGGCACCTCCGCGGCCGACGGACTCATCCCTCACCGCTCACATCCCCGCCAGGGAAACACGCTGGCACCAGCGCACGGAAAGGAAACCAAAAGCCCTTCCCTGATGGACCAATCGAGTCTGACAACTGTCTCGTGGTGGATGCCAGAGAGATTCTGACTCTTTTGGCAGGAACAGCAGCTTTTTCTAGGTGAGAATCTGCCTACACAGGATTTATGCAAACATTTCCTCACTCGGGCTGCAACCACCCCTTCGCTGCGAAGTAGCTCGCTGTTAGCGCCAATTCCTTACATAGTTCTGAGTTTAAAATACTACCACTGCCTAAAATAAGAGGGATTTCAATTGCAGTGCAGCTCTGAAATGAAGGAGGTGGAAGCCAGTTTGACAATTCAAGCTGATAGCTGTGATGCTGCTATGCCAGCGATTTTGGCACCCGGCCTAGGGAGGAAGGAGTGAGAGGAAAGGAAGGGACAAAGACAAAGAAGGAATAAAAGAGGGTGAGAGTGATCCAGTTCACTGAATATAATGACATATATTGCCTATAAAGGGAGTTTTATAGTCAGTGAAAAGAGACTTGTGCTCTTCAAATGCCACAGGAGGTGTTCTCACCCACCAAACAGGGGCACCTCTTCAGTGACAGCGTAGGGGACTCAGGTATGTTCAGGGAGTGATGAAGCACTACAATGAATTGTCTCTCTTCCTCAAGGATTACAGAGAGAGAGAGAAATACAGCTACTTCAGCTCACTTAAGTATAGAATCATAGAATGGTTATGTTGGAAGGGACCTCTAAGATCATCTAATTCCAACCCCCTGCCATAGGCAGGGACACCTCCCACTAGTACAGGCCACTCAAGGCCTCATCCAGCCTGGGCTTGAACACCTCCAGGAAGGGAGCAGCCACAACCTCCCTGGGCAACCTGTGCCAGTGTCTCACCACCCTCACTGTAAAGAACTTCCTCCTAACATCCAGTTTCGATCTCCCTTCTGCCAGTTTAAACTCATTCCTCCTCGTCCTGTCATTACCAGACCTTGTCAGTAGTCCCTCCCCAGCACTCCTGCAGCCCCCTTCAGTTATTGGAAGGCCACTCCAAGGTCTCCTGGAAGTCTTCTCCAGGCTGCAGAGCCCCAACTTGATCTTCAGGGTCTTTTCCAACCGAAACCATTCTACGATTAACATTAGGCAAAGTTATTGAAAATGAGCAGCCTATGGGAGCGGTTGGCTGGTCAGAAATTGTGGGTGGGCACAGTTACAAACAGGATTATGAGGCCACAATGATGATGCATTGCAAAAAAAAAAAAAAAAAAAAAAAAACAAAACCAAAACCAAACCCAAAATCCAAAAAATTCCAAACAATCCCAAAGCAAAAACCAGATTAGAGCTGGGGAGTGCCAAGCCCCAAGCTTCCAGCCATGCTGGGAGCAGGTGCTCAGGTGCACAGCTAATACAGCTGCTCAGAGAGAGAATGTGATCAGAAGAATGATGTGTAGCATGATAAAAACAATCAAGCCTGCAGGTCAGAAATGTAATGAAGGGTGGCACCTGCTGAGCCAGAAATGGCTATATTAGCTGGTAGCCAATATAAAGTATGGCTTATGACTCTATGTGCAGGCAAGGTGAAGTCAGGTAAGAAACAAGTTTTTCTGCATCAACACCTGAGCTGAAAGTTCTAGTGTAGGTAAACTGTTTTGCCATCCAGGCAGGGATACAAAATACCTAAACAAAGGATTCCTGAGCCCTCTGCAAGCATGAGAGCAGGCTTGCAAGAGAATAACATCAGCGTCAGCAAACCATCTCTTGTGGGTGCAGAACAAACTGCTGAATTAGGCACTGCAGAGAACGCTCTTGAAAAGTCCCAAAACATCATTTCAAACTGAAGGAGAAGCTGTGCTCTCAGCATGAAAGAAGTATTCTGCTGCAGGGAAGGGTGTCTGGAATGTCAGGCAGTGTTACTGTTCACGACAAGGAGATCTGCCTTTTCATACTGGATAGGTCAAGGTCTTCCCTCTGAGCAAACAGTCTGTGGAATCCAGTCCCACAGAATTACAGAATGTTAGGGATTGGAAAGGACCTCCAGAGATTATTTGGTCCAACCTCCCTGCCAAAGCAGGATTACCTAGAGCAGGCTGCACAGGAGCATGTCCAGGTTGTCTTTGAAAGTCTTCAGAGAAGGAGACTCCACAACCTCTCTAGGCAGCCTGTTCCACTGCTCTGTCACCTTCACTGTACAGAAGTTACTCCGCATGTTGAGGTGGAACCTCCTGTACTCTGGTTCATACCCATTATTCCTTGTCCTATTACCAGGTGTCACTGGAAAGAGCCTGTCCCCTTCCTCTTGACACCTTTCATGTATTTCTATACATTAATAAGACCCCCTCTCAGCTTCTTTTCTCCAGACTAAACAGTCCCAGCTCTTTCAGTCTTTCTTTATAGGAGAGATGTTCAAGTGCCTTATTCCCAGGCAAGAACATATTCTTAAATGCATCAAGCAATGTTTGTATGGACCTGAAGGAAACATTTTGCCACAGAACCCAAACTGGCCAATATAAAGAACTATTAATAACTGCAAAACATGTCATTTAGAAAGCTAAGTAAGAATTACTTATAGATTACACTGTCATATTCAGGGTCAAGATGGCAAACAGGGATTATTTGCAACTGATCCACAGGATGATGAGGGGCAGAGCCCAGTACTGTTTCCAGATTTATTATCCTTTCTTGACAGAGTCCTTTCATTTCAAACAAGAAAGAATTAGAGTGAGGCCATAAGGCACTGGACCTCCTTTGGCCGAGCACCAGCTATGGTCTGGTCTTCAGGTCCTCTAACAAAAGGTTGTAGCTAATGCAACAAGTCATCCTGTTATCCAGGGTTTTTTGTGTGCATGACCAAGAGGTATTCTGTGCCTTCTGGAATGGAAATGGCCCCAAAAAAATTTGCATATGGAAGAAGGGCTTATATGTAATCTCTAAGGAAAGAGCTTTTGAGTGTGAATACTTTAAATGTCATGTATTCAGACAAGGGATGTGGTAAAATAGAATCTCTCTCAATCAATCAGCTTTTTCCAGTAATTCCTAAGCTTCTCTCTGTGACATCAGTCTTGCTGCAGTTCCTGTTCAGGTGGTGTAGTTGCACTGGACTGACAGAAACACCATGGATAGACGCTTGGTTCTCCTGGAGTGGCCATGGTAGTCTCTGCAGTTCCTGCTCAGGTGGTGTAGTTGTACTGGACTGACAGAAACACCATGGATAAATGCTTGGTTCTCTTGGAGTGGCCATGACAGTCTGCAGTTCCTGCTCAGGTGGTGTAATTGCACTGGACTGACAGAAACACCATGGATAGATGTTTGGTTCTCCTGGAGTGGCCATGGCAGTCTCTGCAGTTCCTGTTCAGGTGGTGTAATTGCACTGGACTGACAGAAACACCATGGATAGATGCCTGGTTCTCTTGGAGTGGCCATGACAGTCTGCAGTTCCTGCTCAGGTGGTGTAATTGCACTGGACTGAAAGAAACACCATGGATAAATGCTTGGTTCTCCTGGAGTGGCCATGGCAGTCTCTGCAGTTCCTGTTCAGGTGGTGTAATTGCACTGGACTGACAGAAACACCATGGATAGATGCTTGGTTCTCCTGGAGTGGCTGTAACTGTCTCCCTTTGTTCTTCTTCCTCATATTTCTTGGGGATTAAAATTCTTTTTTCTGTTTACCTGGTGGTTGGTGATTAAAAAATAAAGTCTGTATGCACGTTACACACCATGCACATCAGTATTTTATGGGGGTCTACAAGAAAGTTGGGGAGGGACTTTTTAGGATGTCAGGCAGTGATAGGACTGAGGGGATTGGAACAAAGCTAGAAATGGGTAGATTCAGGCTGGATGTTAGGAAGAAGTTCTTCACCATGAGGGTGGTGAGACCCTGGAAGGGATTGCCCAGGGAGGTGGTGGAAGCCTTATCCCTGGAGGTGTTTAAGGCCAGGCTGGATGAGGCTGTAGACAGCCTGATCTAGTGTGAGGTGTCCCTGCCCATGGCTGGAGATTCAAACTAGATGATCCTTGTGGTCCCTTCCAACCCTGACTGGTTCTATAATTCTATGGTTCTATGACTCTATGATTCTATAATCAGTGCCACAACAACAACAACAACAAAAATCCCTTCAAAATCTAAACTTGGAGAAGACATCTAAACTTGTAGACAGTATTTCTGTCTACAGAAATACTGGCATGCTCCCGTAGGCCCTGGTGCCCCTGTGGGCTGGAGTAAACTACAGTTTGCAACGACTTTGCTGTTACAGTCTCTCGTGGTAATTTCTCTCTCATTGTTTTTTTAGAGCAGAATTAATCCCCCTGAGCACCTTCCCCTGCTTTTACAAGCACAGATCTTCAGATTCAGTTTAAGCAAGCTGCCTGCGCACTGTGTAAAAGGGTTCTGCATCGTCGCTGTGATCTGAATCAGTGTAGCAATTTAATGTTTTAATGCCATCCTCTACACACCTACAATCAGCAAATGAGCATTTGGAAATAAAAATTGTTTCAAAGTGCCACCAACTGTTGTTTCTGCAAACTGCAGTGCAAAAAAAATTGTGGCTTTTAAATGCTTCTACCACACGACAGAACATTTTCTGGTGCAGCACACAACTTACAACAAGAAGCCTACATGATCCTTTTCCCTAGCTAGAAAAGCAAAGCAGCACATCCTATTATAGTAGAATCATAGAATCATAGAATGGTAAGGTTGGAAGGGACCTCAAGGATCATCTAGTTCCAAACCCTGCCATAGGCAGGGACACCTCCCACTAGCACAGGTTACTCAAGGCCTCCTCCAACCTGGCTTTGAACACCTCCCCAGGCACCATATCTAAGTGACCTTTTGAACATACCCAAGGTTGGTGACTCAACCATGTCCCTGGGCAGCCCATTCCAAAGCCTGACCACTCTTGCTGTGAACAAAAATTTCTTAATGTCCAGTCTAAACCTACCCTGCTGCAGTTTAAAAGTGCATGGTGATAGCACCATACTCTAGTGCTCTGTTTTCACCTCCTTCAGGCTTTAATTTTCACTGTTCTCAAACTTCATTTTCTCACTGTTCTCAGTTCCTGTAGTTTTGCTTTCTTCTAAATCAAAAGTTTAGCTTAGCTTGGTTTAGTTTAGTTTAGTGTAGTGTAGTTTAGTTTAATTTAGTTTAACTTAATTTAATTTAGTTTAGTTTAGTTTAATTTAATTTAGTTTAATTTAATTTAGTTTAGTTTAGTTTAATTTGGTTTAGTTTAATTTAATTTAGTTTAGTCTAATTTAATTTAATTTAGTTTAGTTTAATTTTGTTGAATTTAATTTAGTTCAGTTTAATTTAATTTAATGTAGTTTAGTTTAATTTAATTTTAGTTTAGTTTAATTTGGTTTAGTTTAATTTAGTTTAGTTTAGTTTTCATTTAGTTTAGTTTAATTTAATTTAGTTTAGTCTAATTTAATTTAGTTTAGTTTAGTTTAGTTTTGTTTAATTTAGTTTAATTTAGTTTAGTTTAGTTTAGTTTAGGTCTGAAGAAGGGGAGACCTTATTGCTCTCTCCAACTAACTGAATGCATCTTGTAGAGATGTTGGTGCTGGTCTCTTCTCACAGATAATTAGTGATAGAACAAGAGGAAGCAGCTTCAAGGTGTAGCTGGATAGGTTTAGACTGGAGATTAGCAGGTTTTTTTCACAGAAAGAGTGGTCAGACATTGGAATGGGCTACCCAGAGAGGTGGTTTGGCCACCAAACCTGGATGTATTTAAAGGTCATTTAGGTGTGGTGCTTGGGGATACGATTTAGGGTGGACTCTGCAAGTAAGGTTTATGGTTGGACTTGATGATCCCAGGAGTGTTTTCCAACCTGAATGATTCTGTGAAATCAAGCTGGACTCCTTACAAGACAAAATTCTTCTAGCATCCACTGACAGTGAACAAAGGAATAGGATCATAAAGTTGGCCAGACAGGCACCATGGTGCCATGAAAGGGTAAATAATCACAGAATTTTGTCAGTCTGCACTGTGTGTCTGTATTAGTAATACAGCGTGGGGCAGGCTTCCAGGAGACAGAATGGTCACAACTCTTGGGGAGCTGATCTCCATAAATAGCAGCTCTAAATCAATTCTGTATGCTTGCTGTGATCATATGAAATGCATCAACTGTTAAATAAATCATTACGACCCCAAAGATTCCTTGGCTTCACATTGTATGATTTTGTGGCTATAGGCTGATTGGGCATTTAAATCATTTTCCTGCCATAGCATCTGCATTGTTTGAAACTGCCAGGCTGTGGACACAAACCTTTAGCTTTCTCCAGTGCTTTGTTTGCCAGTAATAACAATAATTAAAAGAACAACAGCCCTCCCTTGCTTTTGTGGATACCATTCAGGTTTGGTTTTTTGGTTTTGGGTTTTTTTTTGTTTTTTTTTTTTTTTCCAGAAAGGACAAAGTAGGCATTTTACTGGTTTGAAATGAAACATGTTCTGCAAAGTGTGAGTTATTCATCTATTGACTGGTGGGAGCATTTATTTCAGAGAACAGTAAGTTACTCGAATGTTCTCGGTCCAAATTGATCCAACAGAATGACACACACACACACACACACACACACACTCCCCATTACTTTGAAGTCTGAATTCCTCCACAATTTTTCTTTCAAGATTGCAGCTCTGAACCCCCTGTAGATGTAATAGGTAATCAGAGCTGATTGATTTCTGAGCCTATGGATGGAAGTAAAGGGAGAGAAACGACGTGGTGACAGGAGAGGATGCAAAGTTCAAGAACATGGTAGGCATGTGCCAAGGAGACCTTTCATAAAGGCAATAGAGTGACTGGAAAAGGAAAAGCCAGTGAGGGAAAAGAATAGAACAGCTGAAAGGTGAAGCAAGCAGACTAGCTAGGAGAGAACTGGTGCAGTGACTGAGGGAGGGAGAAGTTTTCAGTACAGCAGCACACGATTAAATGGAGGAGATGAAGAAGAGGGTTCACCTTTGCAGAAGTTCCTAATCACATGGAAGGATATCTGCTCAGTCTTCTGTTCTGAGAGGCAAGGATCCCAAGGCAGCACCTCCTGACAAAACACTAACTGGCTGAGCTGTGTGCCATTTTCTATTTCTTTAGAAAAGAAGATTCAGAAGCATGTCCAGGGAGGTTGTGGCTGCTCCCTTCCTGGAGGTGTTCAAGGCCAGGTTGGAGGAGGCCTTGAGTGACCTGTTCTAGTGGGAGGTGTCCCTGCCTATGGCAGGGGGTTGGCACTGGATGAGCTTTGAGGTCACTTCCAACCTAAACCATTCTATGGTTCTATGACTCTATCAAACAAATTCACAGTTTGATTAAGAAAAACACGGACTTTTGATGCCCACAGTTTTCCTCATTAAAGGAATTTGGATTTTTTTAACATTCTCTTGAAGATCTGAAACATTTTCTGGCTCTTTCAAATCAAAATAAATATCCAGATCCTCAAAGCTGCCACTGCCTTGTTGGTAGCTGATGTTACTGTTGAACCTCCTGGTATAAGAATACCAAATCAAAGCACAGAAAGAAATGCCTTTATTCTTGTTCACTCTTTTACAAGTGCTATTATCAGCTAAATTATAGCTGCATTTCAATATCTGAAGGGGATCTACAGGTAGGTTGGGTAAAGGTTGGTTAGAAAGGCCTGTAGCAACAGGGTGAGAGGCAATGGTTTGAAATTAGAGCGGAGTAGATTTAGATCAGCCATAAGGAAGACGTTCTTCACAACGAGAATCCTAAAATACTGGAACAGGTTGCCCAGAGATGTAGTTGAGGACCCATCCCTGGAGACATTCAGGGTTAAACTTGATGGGCAACCTTATCAACTGGGATGTCCTTGCTCACTGCAGGGTTGCATTGAATGAGATGAGCTTTGAGGGTCTTTTCCAACGTGATGTCTTCTATGATTCTCTGATAGATGAATCTCAAGTGCTGTGCAACTGGACTTACCTACCTTGTCTTCTATGATTCTGTGATGGAGGAATCTCGAGTGCTGTGCAACTCCCTACCTTGTCTTCTATGATTCTGTGACAGATGAATCTCAAGTGCTGTGCAACTCAACTTCCTACCTTGTCTTCTATGATTCTGTGATGGAGAAATCTCAAATGCTGTGCAACTCAACTTCCTCCCTTGTCTTCTAGGATTCTGTGATGGAGAAATCTCAAATGCTGTGCAACTCAACTTCCTACCTTGTCTTCTAGGATTCTGTGATGGAGAAATCTCAAGTGCTGTGCAACTGGACTTACCTACCTTGTCTTCTATGATTCTGTGATAGAGAAATCTCAAGTGCTGTGCAACTGGACTTCCTACCTTGTCTTCTATGATTCTGTGATAGAGGAATCTCAAATGCTGTGCAACTCAACTTCCTCCCTTGTCTTCTATGATTCTGTGATGGAGAAATCTCAAGTGCTGTGCAACTGGACTTACCTACCTTGTCTTCTATGATTCTGTGATAGAGGAATCTCAAGTGCTGTGCAACTCAACTTCCTACTTTGTCTTCTACGATTCTGTGATAGAGGAATCTCAAGTGCTGTGCAACTCAACTTCCTCCCTTGTCTTCTATGATTCTGTGATAGAAGAATCTCAAGTGCTGTGCAACTCAACTTCCTCCCTTGTCTTCTATGATTCTGTGATAGAGGAATCTCAAGTGCTGTGCAACTCAGCTTCCTACCTTTGACTGGCCTTACAGTCACATTCCTGACTGTGTGACATACATGATCACCACTGCCACATAAAGGTACTACATTGGATAAAAATAAGGCTGAATTTTGCCAATGGCCTTGCAAAAGCAATGGAGAACAGAATGGAAATCAGCAAAGAAAATCTTAAGGATTTGCAGGGTAAAATACCAAGTTTCTGTGGCCCACGCTAGTGAGGGAGGTTCTGCAGTTTTCTTTGCCTTTCCAGTTTAGTCCTAGGAAAACCCAGATCACAAATCACTAAGTTACTGTTCAGGTGTCAACTTAGGTGACAATAAATAAAGAGTTTATCCTTTTGCTTAATGAGAAGTAAATCTGAATTCTGTAGAGCTGCAGCCAAAGCCCTACTGCCCGTATTTAACACGAGTTTATAAAAAATAGATCGTTTTCCTCCATTCCTAATTGTTTGCTTCAGCATGCTTTCCCCCCAGTGCTTTCAAGATGGATCTATCTCACCATTTCATTAACACAGTGTTGAATAGCAGTGTTTCCTTTTGTAGCAAATTAGCATTACTGGAGTGTGCAGTATGGGCTTGAAGCTCATTTACATTAGGATCCTTGACGCCATTCTGACAAAAGAGACATTTTTATAGTGAGAGTCTAATGTATGCTGCAAATATTTGGTTGCAGAGGGAAGCAGGCTAAAGCAGCCTCCCTGTTTTTGCTACAGCAGAGAGAGCAGCACCAAATGCAGCACCAAACCCTCTATGCTGCCCTGGCAGAGGTTGCACTGCTTTTAACAGCACTCATCAGCACAGACCAGGTTCTTGGCATGCATTGTTGACCCCCAAATTCCTCGCAGCGGAGAGAGGTTGTGAGGCTTTTATTTTCACTAATGAGGAATGAGATAGGGTGAACAGGTTTGGGATTTCACCGAGATTCCCATACCACAAACCCACATTTTGCACCGTACACTCAGGTCAGCCAGGTGGTTGTCCAAGAGAAGCTTGGAGTAGCTCAAATGTGTTACTAACAGCTGAATTTCCAAGCTTTCCAAAGACTCCAATTTCTAACTTGCCTGCAACAAAGGAAGTAATTCCCTGTTCTTTACTTCATCGCTCTGATTGTTACAAACCCACTTCTGCTGAAGTGTTCAGGTCTCCTTTAAACCCAATATTAATCTCAAACTACAAACCTCTTCATTTAACATTCCTCATGGCTATTTGAGGAGCGAATAAATATCCTTCTGCTTTTCAGAAAAATGCCTCTGCAATTGAACCTCTTATTAAATCCTTAGATTAGCAAGAGCTGGACTGTCATACAAATACTCTATTAGCATGAAGGAGGAAAAAAAAAAAAAGAGTTAGAAAAGAAGCCACTGAGTGTTGCTGCTACATGAAAATTCTTGCAAAGATCATTGGATGCACAGAGTTTACTTAGCACAAAAGCAATCTTCATTGAATTCTGCTGGATGACTAATAGGAACAACAATAATAGGAACAGAATTGTAACATTTTGCTTTCACACATACTAAGGCAAGACTTTGCCATGATCAAGAGCCTAAACAGGTTTGCTTTAGTCCATCACTTTTCCTTTTTAGCACGTTGGATCCCTCCTTTAACCGTGCTTGGACCAAATGCTGTTGTTGCCATGTTCTCTGCTGGGCTCTTCCACATTCCTGGCAGTCCTTCATCTCTTATTTCCTTGGTCTGATTCCTATTTTCTCTAATTCCCATTATATTACAGAAATTCACTCTGAAAAACCAAACATTTCCAGAACTAGGTCACTTCTGTTTTGTCAACACATGGGGCTGGCCAGTGGCACAACCAGGCAGGGTCCAAATCCTGATGGGAATTTAACCCAGATGGTAATTCTTCCCACACCAACCCATACACCGTGTGTCAAGTCCATGTCAAGGCTCAGAAAAAAATCTCCATTGCCTTCACAGCTAAAGCCAGCTTTCCAAAACGCAGTCATCACTATTTGTTAATCCCCCTCATTATAAATGCAAAGAAACACAGAAATGCTGGCTGCAGAAGGATCCTCTGGGAGCTACCCAGCCTGACCTCCTCTGGGGAGCAGACCTGTGTCAGGCCAGCTTGTGGCTTTGCCTTGACAACGCGGCAAAGGCAGATGGAGATTCTCTTTCAAACTGTCTCTTGCCTTGCTTCCCCTAATTAGTTTATAAAATGGCAGAGTACCCCTGCAATTTACTAGTAAGCAGCTGTATAATATCTGTATTTTAAAAGCAAATATGCAGCTCTGATTTTACACTAGTTCTGGTTTGTGCTCCTCCTAGAAAAACAGCTTCAGAGAGGCACTGTTCTTAAGGTGAACTGAAAAGATTATCCAAAGGTGGTGTCAGTAACTTCCTGGATGCAAGCTCCCATTCTTACACTGACCACCATGATTCTGAACAATAGATTCTTCCCTTCCATTTTGTGGCTTTCTGTCACTCATAGAGTCACAGAATGGTAAGGTTGGAAGGGACCTCAAGGATCATTTAGTTCCAACCCCCTGCCATAGGCAGGGACACCTCCCACTAACACAGGTCACTCAAGGCCTCCTCCAACCTGGCCTTGAACACCTCCAGGGAGGGAGCAGCCACAACCTTCCTCGGCAACCTGTGCCAGTGTCTCACCACCCTCACTGGAAAGAACTTCCTCCTAACACCCAGTTATCTATCTAATTATATAGACATCATACATACACAGGTATACATATGGTCTATATAATGCTATTACAGATTGATATAGATAAAATTGATATACAATTATATTTCTCTGTACTGGGTTTACCTGAGCTGGAGTTAATTCTCCCCAGATCATCTTTCTAGTGCTGTGTTCTGCAGTGCTGTATCTGGGTGTTGATAACACAGCAGTGCTTTGGTTGCTGCTCAGTCAACTACCAAAGCTGTGCTTTTCCAACATTCACCCCACCCCAAGAGGATGCTGAGAGAGAGGAGAGGACACAGCAGGGCCAGCTGACCCAAACTGACCACAGCAGTTTTCCATGCCATAGGATGTTGGCTTACATATATAAACTAAGTGAAAGAAGGAAGTGTGGGGACACTTCTTTACTGTAAGGGTGACAGAGCACTGGAACAGGCTCCCCAGAGAGGCTGTGGAGTCTCCTTGTCTGGAGACTTTCAAAGCCTGCCTGGATGCATTCCTGTGTGACCTATGCTAGATCCTATGACCCTGCTTTGGCAGGGGGGTTGGGCTCAATAATCTCTGGAGGTCCCTTCCAAACTCTAACATTCTCTGAGCCTGTGACACTGGTTGATGGTATCTGTCCTCTGGACCAACTGCTATGCATGTTGGAGCTCTGCTTCCTGGGAGTGACCCAACATTGGCTGCTGATGGGAAGTAGAGAGTAACGTCTTTGTTTGCTCTTGCCTCCACCTGCTTTGACTTAGCACCTTATTAAATTGCCTCTATCTTGACTCCTGTCCTTTTGTTATATTTTCCCTCTCCCTGTCCATCTAAGAAGAGGAGTGACGGAGTGGCTTTGGTAGGCATTTGGACCCCAGCCAGGGCCAAACCACCACACTGTTTATATGATCTTTATATGACAGCTATCAATATCTATCTCATTTGGTCTTCTTACACTAATTTCAAGTGATAGAACAAGAAGAAAAGGCCTCAGCTTGCACAAGGGGAGGTTTAGATTGGATCTGAGGAAAAATTTGAGTTGTCAGGCATTGGAACTGGCAGCCCAGGGAGGTGATGAAGTCACCATCTCTGGAGATGTTTAAAAAAACATGTAGATGTGGCACTCTGGGACATGGTTTAACAGCCATGTTGGTGTCTGGTTGATGGTTAGACTCAATGAGCTTGGAGGTCTTTTCCAATCAAAATGATTCTATTACTCTATTATGTAAAGGAAGCAGCTTAGGGGAATGGTGTGGAAAGAAATGAGACTGAGAAGTCAAATATCACAAAGAGTAGGAATGGGGATACAAAGACATGAAGAGAGAAATTCTTCTACTGGATGGAAGAGTCTAGGAAAGAAGCTTGACTGCAAACTATTTGATTGCAGCATTAGAGAACTGTATCAGCAGAAGTTATTTAATACCAGGTACAATTTAAATGAACAGGCAAAAGCATGGAAGGACCAACTGTTGAACACTGAAAGCGTTCCAGGTCATGGTGAAAAGATGACAGACACTTTTATCACAAGATGCAATTTACCAGTGAGGCAGATAAAGAAAGAGAGAAAGAGAGAAAGAGAAAGAGAGAAAGAGAAAGAGAGAAAGAAAAAAAGAGAAAGAGAGAGAAAGAAAGAAAGAGAAAAAGAGAGAGAAAGAAAGAGAGAGAGAAAGAGAGAAAGAGAGAAAGAGAAAGAGAGAGAGAAAGAGAGAAAGAAAAAAAGAGAAAGAGAGAGAAAGAAAGAAAGAGAAAAGAGAGAGAAAGAAAGAGAGGAAGAGGGAAAGAGAGAAAGAGAGAAAGAAAGAGAAATAAAGAAAAATAAATGAATAGAAAGAAAGAAAGAGAGAGAGAGAGAAAGAGAACTGGTAGAATTGGAATGGGACAACGTTTGAATGTGTGACTTCTCATGTCCCTGAGGATTTGTCTGCTCTTCAGGTTCTCTCAGCTGGGCAGATAAAATATATTTCTGGTCTCCCTCCTCTATACCCTAATTCTCACTCCAGTCACAAACTCTTGAGTTAGAGTAGGCTTAGTGAAATTATGTGATCTGTGCTTATGATCTAAACCCCTAATACTCCTTGGGTCTTTAAAAATCTGTGACTTCACCATGGGTTGCAAGAAGCCTAGATAGGTGCTGAGACAGTCAGATCTATTTCCCCAGCTTTCATGATGTTTCTGTATTTAGACAGCTCTTATTTTTTCAACCAGATTGTAGGTACTTTCAATCTGCCATTCTCTTCTATCATCCTGGTGCATTAGCACTGTCACAGAAACACAAAATCACCAAGGCTGGGAAAGACCTCTGAGATGATCATGTCCAGCCTAGAACCTAACACCGACATCAGCTAAACCATGTCACCAAGTGCCACATCCAAACTTTTCTTGAAGACCTCCTGGGATGGTGACTCCATCACCACCCTGGGCAGTCCATTCCAATGTCTAATCACCCTTTCCATGAGAAAGTGCTTCCTAATATCCAACCTAAAACTTCCCTGGTGAGGACAGGCTGAGAGAGTCAGGGCTCTGCAGCCTGGAGAGGAGAAGGTTTCCAGGAGACCTTAGAGTAGCCTTTCAGTATCTGAATGGGGCCTACAGGAAGGCTGGAGAGGGACTATTCACAAGGTCTTGCAATGACAGGACAAGGGGCAATGGGTTTAAACTAGTGGGAGGTGTCCCTGCCTATGGCAGGGGGTTGGAACTAGATGATCTTTGAGGTCTCTTCCAGCCTTACCATTCTCTGATTCTATGAATATTTTTTTTCTTGGTCAAAGACTAGACATTCTGCTTATTCATACAGCATTATACAAACACTGTAAGTGACTGATCTCAAAGCACTACCAAAACACACAGCTCCACATGATGGCTGCTCAGTGAAAATAAACAGTGGCATTAGTGTGTACACTTCTGGAGCCCCCAGCACAGGAAGGACATAGGAGTGTTTGACCCAGTCCAGAGGAGGCCACCAAGATGCTCAGAGGGCTACAGCAGCTCTGCTATGAGGACAGGCTGAGAGAGTTGGGGCTCTGCAGCCTGGAGAAGAGAAGGCTTCTAGGAGACCTTGGAGTGGCCTTCCAGGATCTGAAGGATGCTACAGGAAGGCTGGGGAGGGACTATTGACAAGGTCTGGGAATGCCAGGACAAGGGGAATGGGTTTGAANGGGGGGTTGGAACTGGGTGAACTTTCTTTGAGGTCCCTTCCAACCTAAACCATTCTATGATTCTCTGATTCTCTGATTCTTTGCTGCTATGACTGTTCACTTCTCAGCAAAGTACATCCACTACTTAATTAATCCTGCCTGCATCCATCCCTGAACATCTGCTTAAACCTTAGATGTGTTGGTCAAGGACTTTATCTTTAGCCAAACCTCTTCAAGCATAAACCTGTACTAGTGGGAGGTGTCCCTGCCTATGGCAGGGGGTTGGAACTGGATGATCCTTGAGGTCCCTTCCAACCTAAACCATTCTATGATTCTATGATAATTTCCACTGGCCTAGTTCTGTATGAGTCCTTTTATTTTAGGGTTGGGGTTTTTTTTTTCCTTTCACATTGCTTGCATCAATTCTTAACAATCTCATCCCACGTTGTGCCAAGTTCAATTTGGCTCCAGTTAAAAAAAAAATTTAAAAAAAAAATTTAAAAATCTGTCAGGATATTGCTATTATCTCAAATTCTTTTTTTCTGCTTGCAATAGGTGGATGTTCAAATTCTTTAACAACTTTCACATATTCAAAAAATGCTACCCAGTATGTTAGTGTAGGTGGAATTTAACTGCAAATGTACATAGTCATATTACTTAAATGATAGCAGGGCTTGATCCTTATTTTTGTCAAAATTGGTTTTTTGGTCCCTGAGATCATTTGTTGTTCATCTTCTTTACTTTCACATTCTTGGCTTTCAGTGTAACCCACACAAACTTTTCCTACAGAGATGTGTTTGCACATCATCTCCATAATTTAGTGAAGCTACTGCTTGGATAACCTACTATTGTCAAGATGCAAAAATGTGAATTACCTAAACCAGTTGAGTAAATATGCTCAAATTCCCCTGTTGCTTTCCTTCATCTAGCTGTGCCCACCAAGTGTTTAAATTACAGAGAGTCAAGGTAGTCTTTTAGTTTCAAATAGATCAAACTATAGAAACCTCTCCAAGTGGGTCCTAGAACCATTTTACCCAATCTTCCCTTTCCAAGGTTGCATTAAACATGCTTATACACATCTAAATAATTTATTTCTTCATTTCTCTGATCTTTGGTAAATCTGATGGGCAATTTAGTGGCAGCCTCTGGTACCTCAGTGAACATCAGAGGGGTTAAAAATGGTTATTGGTTGGACTCTTTACCATGAAGATAGTGGAATGCAGGAATAAGTTGCCCAGGGAGGTAGTTTAGGCCCCATCCCTGGAGATATTCAAGCTGGGGTTCAACAGGGCTCTGGGCAACCTGATCCAGTTGAAGATGTCCCTGCTGACTGCAGAGAGGGTTGAACTGGATGACCTCTGGAGGGCCATTCCAACCAAGACCATTCTATAATTCTATGGCTCTATGACTCCATAACTCCATGAATCTATGATTCTATGAAACTATGACTCTGTGACTCTAGGATTCTATGACTCTATGATTCTATGAATGTATGACTTTAGGATTCTATGACTCTGTGACTCTACGATTCTATGATTCAATGCTTCTTTTCCAGTCTCAATGACTCTATGACTCTAGGAAAAGCAGCAACCTGACCCTTTTTAACACAGGCAGAATTGGATCCAGGAAAAGGAGCAAAGTAGTAAGAAAAGAGCAGATGATTTTAAAGGATGCTTGCAATCTCCAGAACAAGCTTAAAGCACTCCCTCCATGAAGGAAAGGAGGAGAGTTAAACATGCTCTAAGGATTTTCATGCAACAAATTCAAGAAAGGGAGAGCATACAACCATCAGCTCTCAGGAGCATCTCTCCTCATACTGTTTCTCAGGCAGACAATATTAGCCTGTCCCCAGCTGACTGACCCATGTTTCTTTCACTGCTCCTCAAAAGACAGAGTCTCAGAGGACTTTGTGTACTCAATGGCAACCAAAATGGCAAATTTTGGACAATGCTCCCCAAATGATGGCTTTTTGAAGAAATAACTACTGAAATTTTACAGGTCTCTCTGAGGATATGAAACTGAAAACTCTTCACTTCTGTTTTGCAGGAATTTACACAACATCCCTGATGTAGGAAATGAGAACCCTACTAAGATCTCACCAGATTCATACTGAATGAAGTATGAGTGCAGCTTACATTACTGGATTTGCCACCACTGGTCCAAAGGCCATTGGCAGGCTAGCCCAGTGGAAGACAAGAGTAANATTGGCAGGCTAGCACAGTGGAAGACAAGAGTAAATTCACATCTAGTGTAGCATACAGTGCTAAGCCAGTGTGATAATCTGCCTTGCTAGGGGAATAAACATACCCCTAATGGGACTGACCTGTTGGAAGGCAGTGAAGGGGAAAAGGGTCTGGGGGTCCTAGTGGATGAGAGGTTGACCATGAGTCAGCAAATTGCTCTGGTGGCCAAGAGGGACAACGCCATTCTAGGGTGGATTAAAATGGTTGTGGCTAGTAGGTTGAGAGAGGTTCTCCTGCCCCTCTACTCTGCCCTGGTGAGGCTACATCTGGAGTACTGTGTCCAGTTCTGGGCCCACCAGTTCAAGAGGGACATAGAACTGCTTCAGAGAGTCCAGCACAGAGCCACAAAGGTGATGAAGGGAATGGAACAGCTCTGTTAGGAGGAAAACCTGAGGGAGCTGGGGCTGTGCTGCTGGGAGAGGAGGAGACTGAGAGGTGACCTCAGCAATGGTTATATGTGCAGGGTGAGTGCCAGGAGGGTGAAGCCAGGCTCTGCTGGGTGATGCCCAGTGACAGGACAAGGGGCAATGGGTGGAAGTTGAGGCACAGGAAGTATAATTTAAACATGAGGAGGAATTTTTCCCCTGTGAGGGTGACAGAATCCTGAAACAGGCTGCCCAGGGAGGTTGCGGAGTCTCCCTTTCCGGAGATATTCAGCATCCACCTGGATGCATTCCTGTGTGATCTGCTTTAGGTGATCCTGCTCTGGCAGGGAGGTTGGGCTGGATGAGCCCTTGAGGTCCCTTCCAGCCCCTGACACTCTGTGATTCATTCTGTGATTGTAATGAAAGCGACTTTCTGGAATATCAGTATTTGTACTACAGTTGAGCGAGAGTGGAAGAGGCCTGGAAAGCTGCTGAGAACAGAGATCCTGTCTGCTATGACCAGGTGCATAAAGTTTGGTTTTAAGTGTATACACTTTAGATAGAGGTTAGGCAGGATCACTGAAGAAGAAACCATCAGTTTCTATTAGCAAAATTTAAGTGAGAAATTCCCAGCTCAGGAGATTTTGGAGAATTTGATTATTTATTTTTTTTTTAGGACAGATAAGGAGTAGATGCAGAAGGAAAGAGTCATTATAACCTCAGCTTCCCAAACTCTTGGATTTGGGTTTGATTTGGGGTTTTTTCAGCCCACTCCTTTCATCTCTACAGCTCAGAATTCAGAGCTGCAATAGAAGTGACCAACCAGGTGTATATATTTTAACAGTCTGCTCCTTTACTGTTTATTTCTGGTTAGTTGCATGTGGGAAATGAGACAATTCTTCTCTTTTTAAGAATATCATAATATTGCAGTTTTTACCTCAGACAGAAAATGAGGAACTTGTACCCTTCCTTAGGTTCTGGCTGAACTCTCTACTGCACTGATCCTGCCATTGATGTGGATCAGTCCTATGCTGCTCACCGTGCAGATGAAGAACACAAATGGAAGATGCTGTTAATTGTCACTATTGGTACAAAAGCAGTTTATAGCAAAACACTCAAAGCCCAGCATCATGACCCTCAAAGCTATTCTCAAGGCTGTGCAAGCACTTAGTGCAAATATGTAGTCTCTGTTCTAAAGAATTAGTGCTAGCAGAGGCACACAGGTGGTAGAACGTTGGCAGACTAAATACTAGCAGGAAGGATAATAGGTAGCAGTCATAGCTTAATCAACAGCCTGACTCTTTGTCAAGTGTGCTTTGTAGCAAAGGAGGACTTTTAGGTAAGATAATGAAGGTATCTCTGCCTGTTACAGGAAGCTTCCCTCCAGCCTGAGAAGGCATGAAGATGTCTGATTGAAATAAATTAAGACACTGGGAGAGGCTAGCATCAGAGGCTGGTAGAAGGCAGTAATTGACCTGAATGTGTGATGAGAAGTGGATAAACTACCAAAGAATTTGAAAGTCATGTAAAGAAAATTTGCTTGTTAGTGAGGTATTAGTGGAGGAGTGAGATAAGAGAAGGGATACACAAAGAAGGGATGAAAAGAGCAGAGGGTCATGGCCACAACAGCAGGCTATGAAAGTGCATGGTAGCATCTGGGGAGGAAAGGATAGGAAAAGTGACTGAAATGTGATAGAAACCAAGCTGGCAGTTTTAGCTACTAAAGCCCCCCAGTTCCACTCTCTAGCAGAGGTGTCCTGGACAGTGAGATGCTTGACCTGAGGCTTTCCAGTATCTTACATGGGACTTAGAATTCTGAAGTGTTGAAATCTCCCAAGATTTAGTGCTCCACTTTAAACATGAGGGAAGCTGTGAGTCTTGGAGGGCCATGCAAAGGCATTTTCGCTCCTCTTAGTGACAGGAGTGTGAGCAGGGTGGGGAAATAGAGGGTCAGGCTCCTGGGTAGAGATGTGCCCAGCTGCAGGTGCAAGCCCTGAAGAAGGGAACTTGGAAGTGTGGCAGAGAAGGTTTATGACTAAGGATAAAAAGTTCTGAACTAAGGGGATGTGGGGACAGATCTGAGTCAAGTCCAAAGAAGTTTTGAGAGTGATGGGAGAGCCAAACATTTGGATGATTTTTGTTTGGTTGTTTTGTTTCGTATTAATAACATCAGATGCATGCTTTTCTTGTACTTGGCAAGAAAAAAATCTGTTTGGAAGCCTTGGCATGCTTTCGAGGAGGTGAACTGTAAACTCAGTGTACCTTTGTAGATCTCCTGGAGTGAAAACAGGACTATGAGGAGAGCAAACATTGGGAAGAGGTGTAACAAGATTTTCCCAAGGAAGAAAAGGGGAAGCCATGAAATTCACAACCAAAGTATAACAGCTACAAAATAAAATTACCTGGTTCTGCTTCCACAAACACAGACATAGTTTTGCAAGTGAGGACAAGGCCACATCTCAACTTCAGAAAAGAACATTAACATTTAAAAGGCTACACCCAGAAGCAGGGCATCGATACTTTTAACTGGGAATCTTCTACCTGAGAGCTGAATCCTTTAACCCTGACATTCTCCCTGTAATGAGGAATAAAATGTATCTTTCTAAATAGAGATCCCCTTTGTGTTTTACAGTTTAAGCATTCCCTTTCACAATAAATACACTAGACACGAAGAGATTAAATCCAGTTGGTAGTCAGTTGTAACTAGTGGTGTTCTTCAGGGATCTGTGTTGGGATCACTTATTTTTACCATCTTTATTGATGACTGATTCAGGCATAGAGAGTGTCAGCAGTAAGCTTGCAGATGATGCTAAGTTAGGTGGCAGTGTTGATGTGAACGAGGGAAGGGAGGCTCTGCAGAGGGACTTGCACAGGCTGGATCAATGAGCCAACATTAATGGGATGAGTTTCAACAAGGCCAAATGCCAGGTCCTGCACTTGGGTTGCAACAACCCCAAGCAAGGCTACAGGTTTGGGGCAGTGTGGCTGGAGAGCTGCTGGCAGAAAAGGATCTGAGGGTTGTAATAGACAGGAGTTGCATGGGAGCCAGCAGTGTGCCCAGGTGGCCAAGAAGGCCAATGGCAACCTGGCTGGGATTAAAAATGCTGTGGCCAGTAGGAGTAGGGAGGTGATGCTCCCCTTGGACTCGGCCTTGGTGAGGCCACATCTTGAGTATTGTGTTCAGTTTCGGGTACCACAATACAAGAGAGATGTGGAGGTGCTGGAGCTGGTCCAGAGGAGGGCAACAAAGCTGAGGAAGGGCCTGGAGAATAAATCTGAAGAGGAGCAACTGAGGGAGCTGAGGATGGCTAGCTTGAAAAAGAGGAGGCTGAGGGGAGACCTCATTGCTGTCTACAGCTACTTGAAGGGACATTGTGGAGAGGCTGCTGCTGGGCTCTTCTCACAGGTGATTGGAGACAGCACAAGGGGGAATGGCCTCAAGCTGAGACTGGGGAGGTTTAGACTGGACATTAGGAAAAAGTTTTTCATGGAGACAGTGGTCAGGGACTGGAATGAGCTGCCCAGGGAGGTGGTGGAGTCACCAACCCTGGATGTATTTAAGGGTCGTTTGGATGTGGTGTTTAGGGCTATGGTTTAAGGTGAATCTTGTAGAGTAGGGTTCTAGGTTGGACTTGGTGCTCCTGAGGGGCTTTGCCAACCTGCATGTTGCTGTGATTCTGTGATTAATGCAGTTTCACAGGCTTCTGTGAGACCTGTAAATGAGCCCTTCCGTGAGACCCTACAAGACAGTTAATCTTTGGGTAATGAAAAGACTGGAAAATAACAACAGGCCACAACCTTCAGTGGCATTAGCTACAGCTTCCTTAAATCATTGGGTCAGTGCTGATCCAGGCTGCTGATCGGGCTCTGTCATTTACTTGGTGACTTTTTATGAAAGTCAGTTACTTTTTATGAGAGATAAGCTTCTGCTTCCAGCCAGTGGGACGTCCAACTGGCTTGTATTTGGCAGAAGATTAAAGCAACACCATTCTATTTACCTGCCTCTTTTGAGCCTTTCGCTTCTTAGAGTCTTCGTTTTCTGTCTCAAAGAAAGAGCCACACAGGGAGCAGTGTTGATGCTGATGGCCTTTGCTGGCCCAATTATTCTTTGGCAGAGTAGGTTTCACGCTTTGCACTATCTACGCCAACAATTTCCTAACAGCCTCACCCCAAGACCAGAATAGATTGTATTTAATTGGTTCCCACAATCTCTCATCACCAGAACAAGACCTTCAGCTGTGCACCACCTTGCAAAGTGCTGCTGAGAGTAAATGCATGTACCCCAAACCCCTCAAAGGGCCTCCTGACCTCGCAAAGCTTTGGCATTTGGATGATGCCGTAGCCATCCACTACTGCTTTAGTTTTGCTGCCCTACTCTGATGATGAAAGCAGGCCTGCAAGAGCTTTGTGGCCTCCAAATGTCTTTCTTTCCTGAATTCCTTGCATGTTGTTGTGAGCCTCTCTGCTCTAAGCCTCTTGCTAGGCAGAAAAGACAACTAAATTTTACAATTCAATCTCGTACCGCGGAAGAAACTGTCAACTAGCAAACACTAACATCCTAAAAGGACTCAAATTAATTGATAATGTGTTTTATTAAATTAGCAGTCCAAGTCTGCATGCCAGCAAAAGCTCCTAGCTTCTGATTACCTCCGGGAACAAAGAAGACTAGAGCATGTTTATAAATAGTGGCAGTGGGCTTAGCATATGTTACCTTCTCTCCTAGATAAATATTAATTAGCCACGCAGAGGAACCAGACCTTTAATAGGAAGACATCTTTGTAGCTCCCCTTAAATCAACGTTGACATGCCGATTGCGCAAGGAAAAGATTGGATTCTCATTTTTCAGCAGTTTTTGCTTCTTTTCTGTGATTTGCTGCGTTGCACAAGCCTCCACCAAGCTTTCTGCATTAGCAGCTGGTTGCTTTAAAATATGTGTGGCCTTTGGTTCTTTGGGGTTTGTGGTTTAGGTTTGGTTTGTTTGGTTTTGTTTGGAGGGTTGTTTTTTTGTTTGGTTTTTTTTGTTGTTTTTTTTTTAATTTTTAAACACAGAATTCAATGTTCCATTTCTGAAAACTGGATATTTGGGAACTGTTTGAAATCAGCTCTGGATCCTGAAAGAAAACCCTTTCAGGATCCAGCTTTCATCCTCTAAAGCAGAAATAAAGAATTGAAGATGCTCAAGTGGGCCAAAGCTTTAAACTGTATATAGGTCCATAGTTGAAAGCAAAGGATTTATCTTCTGTCAAGTCTGAGCAGAGAATATGAGACTTTCTTCATTTGAGTCCCCACAGAGTCTAAGTACAAGGTCTTTTGCCTTCACACTGAACAGTGCTCTTCTCTTTTTTTTTGTTTTTGGCCTTATGTGACAGGCAGGATTTAAAGGTTATGCCATTGACTTTAACTCCTGGTAGACAGCTGAACCTTTGTGTTGTACTGCCACTACTCTGTCCTACGGTTGACACCCCATGCATTTCATCACAGACAGACCTCAGTGGGTTAAAATTCCCTCAGGTGTACAGCTGGAGACAGCCTGAAGTGTTGGGATGATTGTTCAGCCAGATCCTTTGGCAGCAAATCAGGCATTTGCACTGATTTTAGTGTGAATCAGAGACTTCGGCAACCTCAAATGGAAACCACAGTAAGAGGAGGCAACAGCCCTTTTCACACGAGTAGTCATTTCTTCTGCAGGACAATAATGGGCAGTGTGGAAGGAGAGGAAATAGGGCAGGCTTGAAGCTATTTCCTGTGGAGCACCTCCAGGAACATCATTAAAATCAAACCCTTTGTAGATGAATGAGAATCACCAACCCCAGTTACTGTGTCCAAGAACTGGGATGCGTTGGGATGGGTGCGGAGTCTGGATATGAAATTGTCAGAATGGTGTAAGGGAGCACTGCAGTTTCTCTTGGCTTGACTTCAGCTGCACTTAAAGAGTAGTTGAATGCTCTTTGAATGCCACCTGAGTGCATTTTTTTCAGCTACTGTGCCTGATCAGTGTGAAGAACAGGAGGAGATAACCTGATGTGGCTTTCTCCCCTTGGGTTGAGGAACTTGGTGTACACGTGTGCCTGTGTGCCTACTGAGCCTATGCGCTTGCTTCTCTTTCTGGGTCCTTAGAGTCCAAATGCAAACCAGGCCCAGCTGTTCCTTATAATTAAATTTCAGTAACTCAAGCTGGGAGTTTTCATTTTGACTAGTGACTTCGAAGTGTTGGCATTTAAATGGCCTCAGCTCTATTTCAAAGTTAACATTGAGAAACTTCACACATAACATTGGCATTATTTGTCTGTTGGCAAACTCAACAAAATGCCAGGGCGTTGATTTACATAGTGAAGGTTATCTTTGCTAACAGAAGGACTCAAGAATTAAATTATTTAAAATACAAGGAGGAATCTCACCACAGGGCAGGAGGCTACAGATGGCATCGCACACAACTTGCCACACAAGTCGAGGGCAGAGGTGAAATTTATATTGCCCTATGTTCAAATATGCCTGAAAGAGCCAAAAGCCAAAATCCACACAACATTATCTGTGGCCAGGACTATGAATGAGGACTTTTGCTTTCTGATATTTAGGTTTGCATCTATGTGTCTGTCTTCTCTCCTTCATTTATTTTGAAGCCATTGATGATATTTATGCCATACAAGGGCAGTTTGTGATGCAATCAACTTTTGCTGTTTGATATTTAGGTTTGCATCTTTGCGTCTGTCTTCTCTCCTTCACTCATCTTGAAGTCATTGATGATATTTAAGCCATACATGGGCAGTTTGTGATGCAATAAACCAGTAATAGGCTCAGTTTTCACTGCAGTTTCTATATTTGGGTATTTTAGTACATCAAAATCTGGATGTAAGAAGTATTAACAGTCTTACGCCAGCGGAATGAAATTAATTTTATGCCTGCTTCTGCAGAGAAGCCAAAAGCTTCAGGAAATAGGATCTCTTCCCATAAGCATCTTCTCAGATCCAGTTAGGATCTGAAGGGAAGGTAAAGAACAAAGTGCCAGCTTCAAGATGACAGCAGAGCGGTGAGATATGATGGTTTGTATGATATTACATGCGATCCACAATATGTTTCTGACTGGCATCTCAAGATTCCAGCACTTACTGATGATGAAGGTAGAACCTGGATCCTGCTTATGTCAAGCCACGGAGTGTGAGAGCCCAACTGTGACACGGGGCTAGGTGAAGCTTAGCTAAAGAGAGAGAAAGAGTAGTTGTAAACAAGTTGAGCACCTCTTGCTTTGACAGGAATTCTGTGTACCAACATGCACAGTCATTTCAGTGCCTGGTTGGGAATGTGTCTTCTGCTCTTCTGCCAACCCCACTGGCAGTAACGCACAGCACCAAATCCAGGACATGGAGCTCTATCAGGAAGCTACCTTTTGTTTCTTGCTGCAGCTACTTCTAACCCCAGACTAAAGCCCCAGAGAGAAGCGTGAGGAATGTTTACTAAAGCTTCCCAGGAAGACCAGGTGATCCTTGTGGGAAGTCAGCTGAAGTCAACATAGTTGGAACTGGCATGTCCTAGGTGAATGTTTTCCTGACCACTGGCAGCAGTGCTACATAACTGAGTGAAAACCAAGTGAGCACAACAGAAGAAAACAAACAAGGGAGGAGAAAATCATCTCCCTGCCAAGACAATGAGGGATGCATGGAATGATGATTACTGGTGAATAATAACCCAGAATTAAGGGAGAAGGGCAACAGCAAAAGCTGTGCACAGAACACAAACATTTGTAATGAGGGTAAATGGTGACATTAGTAGGGTGGCCAGAACTCATTGTTCATTCACATAGCACTTGTCTGCATTACACAATGCGGCTGAGGGCAGTGGCTAGGGCCAGAACATTACCCTCTGTAATTTTATCTGAAGAGCTTTTCCACAAGAGGAAAGCTGTTCCAAAACTGAATGAAGGACTAGGTTTTCCTCTTGTTATTATTGGTATTTTAAATTTAAATTGATCTTGGATACATGACTCTGTTTGGGAAGAATACTCAGCTACGGAGGCTAGAGGGCAACTTAAGCACAACCAAATTAAGCCAGAGATGTTGAGCAGGAGTGGAAGCAGTAGCACACTGTATTAGAAACCAGGATTATGAAATCCCTGCCCATCAAAGAGACCAGAAGAATATAGATAGCTCTGTTTTACTATGTTTAACACAGTAAAGCCTAGAGGCTCCAACCAATTACCAGGCTCCACTGAGCACAAGGAGGCTCCACAAAATAAAAGCATGGAAACAGACCTATTTCAAGCCCTTTTGAGAAAATAGAAAGGTTTATTGACATTTTATCTTCCTGTCAGTTCTGTAGGCAAACCTTGACTACCATACTTTAATTAATCCAAGGCAATCTCACTACTTCAATTCTTGAGAGAGACAAAGTGAGGATCTGGGGCTGATATAACAAAATCTCAAGCACTCTCACTGGTTTTTTTTGGATCTCAGGGGAGCTGTAGGTGCTTAGCACTTCTGCAGAACAGGGCACCTTTCCCAGTGCTGATAGAGGGAACGACTTGTCCCTGCAGGGCTCTGGCTTTCCCACACCGCTGTGCAGTCCTGGCTCTCCCTCAGTTCAATGCTTCTCTTCATAGAATCGTAGAATCAGCCAGGTTGGAAGAGATCTCCAAGATCTGGATGATCATGGATGTCTCTTCCAACCTGGCTGATTCTATGATTTTATGATTATCCAGCCCAACCTATCACCCAGCCCTAGCCTGGTTAATTCAACCAGACCATGGCACTAAGTGCCCCATCCAGGCTTTTCTTGAACACCTCCAGGGACTGGTGACTCTACCACCTCCCTGGACAGCTCATTCCAATGCCAGTCACTCTCTCTGTGAAGAACTTCCTGCTAATATCCAGCCTAGACCTCTCCTGGCACAATTTCAGACTGTGTCTCCTTATTCTGTTGCTGCTTGCCTGGGAGAAGAGCCCAACCTCACCTGGCTACAACCTCCCTTCAGGTAGCTGTAGACAGCAGTGAGGTCACCTCCGAGCCTGCTCTTTTCCAGGCTGCACACCCCCAGCTCCCTCAGCCTCTCCTCACAGGGCTGTGCTCCAGGCCCCTCACCAGTTTCAATGCC
>VWZE01007424.1:164245-195689 GCA_013396675.1 Eubucco bourcierii | reverse complement strand
AGCGGGCACAGCTGGCCCCCTCTTCGCCCTGCTCCGTAGCTGGCGGCGAGTGACACTCGGCGGAGCCCCGCTCGGCGCTCCCGGAAGGGCGTGCGGGCGGGAGGGAGGGAGGTGGTGCCGGCGCGGAGATGCTGCAGCCCTCCCCCGGCGCCGACGGGGTCCTGCCGGGGTAGCGGCCCCGCCGTGCCGCGCCGAGCCCCGCCGTCTGCGGGGGGCGGTGGCCGCGGAGTGATGGAGCCGGCCAGCCCCTGCCAGGCGCCGCTTCTCGCAGCCAACGAATCTTACCACGGCCGAAACTGCAGCTCTGAGGAAGGGAGCTACCAAGATGCCACCCCTCTCTCCTGGAAGATCGTACTCGCCGTCGTCCTGGCGCTCGTCACCCTGGCCACGGTGCTCTCCAACGCCTTTGTCATTGCCACGGTTTACCAGACGAGGAAACTCCACACGCCGGCCAACTATCTCATCGCCTCTCTGGCTGTCACCGACCTCCTCGTCTCCATCCTCGTCATGCCCATTAGCACCATCTACACTGTGACCGGCAAGTGGACGCTGGGCCAGATCGTCTGCGATATCTGGCTGTCCTCGGACATCACCTGTTGCACGGCGTCCATCCTGCACCTCTGTGTCATCGCCCTGGACCGCTACTGGGCGATCACCGACGCCGTCGAGTACTCCACGAAACGGACTCCTAAGCGGGCAGCGGGCATGATCGCTCTGGTATGGGTCTTCTCCATCTGCATCTCCATGCCGCCTTTGTTTTGGCGGCAGGCGAAGGCCGAGGAAGTCTCTCACTGTGTGGTCAACACGGATCACGTCCTCTACACCGTGTACTCTACTGTGGGAGCCTTCTACTTCCCCACTCTGCTGCTGATAGCCCTCTACGGGAGGATCTACGTGGAAGCCAGGTCACGGATTTTGAAGCAGACGCCAAAGAAAGCAGGTAAAAGACTAACGCGGGCACAATTAATCACAGACTCGCCGGGGTCTTCCTCATCCGTCACGTCCATAAACTCCAAGGCCCCCGAGGGATGCAGCGAAACGGGCTCTCCCGTGTACATGAACCAGGTGAAGGTGAAGGTCTCGGATGCTCTGCTGGAGAAAAAGAAGCTCACGGCCGCTAGAGAGCGGAAAGCTACAAAGACTTTAGGGATTATTTTAGGAGCCTTCATCGTCTGTTGGCTGCCCTTTTTCATCATCAGCCTGGTGTTACCCATCTGCAAGGACGCTTGCTGGTTCCACATGGCCATCTTTGACTTTTTCACGTGGCTTGGATATCTGAACTCCCTCATCAACCCCGTCATCTATACTATGTCTAACGAAGACTTCAAACAAGCTTTCCACAAACTCATACGTTTCCGATGCACAAGCTGAAATTTTGGAATGCGATGTGTTCTCCGTGGCTGCCCCCATGCACGCCCGTGCCCGGTGCCACAGGTAGGTGCGCTCCCGGCGTCCCCCTCCCGGCACAGCGAGCGGCCATGCTTGGGGCAGGGAAGCTTGGTGGGGGATCGGGAACGGAGGGAGGAGGCACGACCCCACACAAAGCTTTGCCATCCCGGCTCGGGCAGCTGCGGGAGAGCGGCGGGAAGGCTGGGCAAGGCTCGCTGCGAGTCGAGCCNNNNGCTGGGAGGCGAGCCGTGCCGAGGGTCGGGACAGCCACCCCAGACCCCACCCCACCCCTCTGCCCGGTGTCCCAGCCCCTTTGCGAGAGGCAGCGAACGGCGGCGATGCTGCACGCTCCTGACATTTCACTGTGTGTGTGTATCACGCCCCCCCCCCAAGCTAACAGAGAGTGACTCAACAGCAATCTGCTTTTTATTCCACCTATTAAACCAGTCTGCCGCCATGTCGTATGCTAATGCTCGTGTTTAGACCAGTTAGTGTTTTCCAACCGGGCTGCGAGCTCCCCGGGGCAGGGCAGGGGCAGGGGTAGGGGCAGGGTCGATGTGTCGTCCCCCCGCGGCATCCCCGGCACCAGGCATCGCCAGGCAGCCGAGGGTGAAGCCTCCTTGGCAGGGAATCGGATGCAGCCCCCGTGCCAGCATCGGGTTTCTTTGGGGTATTGTTGCAAGGAATAAAGGTAGGACAAGCCCCAGGTAAAGGCTGCTTGTAAAGTTCAGCCTACTTTATGTCCTCCTTACCACTCCGGCCGCTCCTGCTGGGAGCGGAGCCGGCTGGGATGAGGCATCCTGCGAGGAAAGCTGCCTTTGAGCCGCTGTGAGAGACTCGGCACCTTTGCGTTTCTCTTCACACGCAGAAAATCCATGCCTTTCTGTGCCTCTGACAAAAGTGGCCGCCAGCTAGTAGCTAACCTCATCCTTTATTGTGATGCTTTAATAATTCTGCCAATCTTTTGCTTTTTATCTGCAGAATCAAGTTGCTATTGTAAAGACCCACTGCTTGAAACTTCCCCAAGCCCAGTTGCCAGACTCATGATGCTGCAAAAACGTCAATACATACTGCCACCAAACTGCTCAGCTCTGCATTTCAGTGTAATGACTCTGGCAGAGATGCTGTTCCAATAGTCACGCAGATCAGTTGCAAAAAAAAAAAAAAAAAAAAAAATAAAAATGAAAAAAAAAAAAGGTANTGAAGGAAAAAAAAAAAAAAAAGTTTGAGGGTAAACTCCACTTATTTTGCAGGCTTTAACTTCTTAATTTGTTCTCCGGCTGGTTGTAGGGGTGTGCACAAGAGCACAGTTGTCTCTGTCTGTGTTGGTAGCGTAGTTGTACTTCTGCACACCTGTAATTTCTTTCTTTCAGTGGAAAGAGTTGCTCCCTTCACTTAGGAGTCCGAGAGGAGGAAAAAAAAAAAACACAACCCAAACAAACCTGACCAACCAACCAAAATAAAAGCACTGTTTGAAATAGGAGCATCACAGTAAATTCTGTAAATGACTCCTCCAGCTGAACATATGCAAGAAGTGACAGTGTGCAAAAGTCATATTTGTATTTCACAACAATAGCAAATGCAAATACTGTAGACACAAGAGTTGTAGACCTGTTCAACTGCACTGCATATCTGTAGTCTGTCCTCATAGTTGCCTTTCTCAAATAAATACTTCTTGCTTCTACTCCATAACTCCAGAGCAGAAATCAAGAAGGCCAATGACCTTTTCCATAAACCAGCTGGGAATAGAAGTAGCAGTTTGATGTTGTAACCATGTTTGCCATTTTGTGTCGGTTGCACACCCTTACCGCATGAACCACTGCAAAATTTAGAATTCTCTAAGTAATTGCATTATTTGGTGTATTTTGTAAGGAAGTGAAGCAGTTTGCTCTTTTGGAAGAGCTAATTATCACCTGCAAAATAAATACCCATGAATCATGAATTTACTGATGTTAGTGAAATTACTCTCTTCCCTACTTCCTCCCTGTTATTATTATTTTTTTTTGTCCTGATCAGACCTTAAGACTGATCTATGCATATTCAGCAGTCAGAGTTTCAGGATATGGTCCACCTGCTGTGATAGAACTGCATTGATTGTTCCTCCTATGTGTAAATGAAAATGAGTATAAACAATAAAACGCTTTACTGTGTTCTCAAGAGTGGTAGCAGTTGTGTGACTGAAAGGAGTATTTGTTGGTTTGCCTGCTTTCTCAGGATTGATTTTTTTAGGTAACACTGATTTGATGAGTCACTCAAAAAGGCAACTGATGAAGGTTGAAATTGCAAAGCTGTGATCAGGGGTCAGATTTTTTTAGCAGGCATTGTTGTTTTCATCCTAAACCAGTACTGTTAGGCATAATTCTTACTATTTTAATATAATCCCAGATTAATTTTTTGGGTGGCCTTTCCCAAGGTTGGTTTTGGTTTGGGGTTTTTTTTTGTTTGTTTGTTTGTTCTTTCTTATTCCATTAAAAGCAAATAAAATTTATTTTAGCACTTGGTGGATATTGTAATCAGTACTCCTTTAAAACTGTATGTTTTACTCCGTTCAATGTAATACTCCATTCTAGAGGGAGGCTTTTAAACAGACTGGAAAAAATCTTACATGATTTATCTACCTGTTCTTCTTCAGAGTAATTCAAGCAGTAAGGATTTATTTACCTAATTGGATAGCAAAGAAAGTCAGGCATTGTAGGGTGCACTACTCTCTGTGCCTCTGAAACTCCCACTAACTGCAAAGAGGGAGATGTCATGGGCAGGAAAGAAGTCTGCAAGATGCAAGTTAAAGTAGTGGACAATACACAATTTGAAGACATCTAGAAGGCTTGCCTCAAAAATACTTAACCTCTAGGAAAAGGAACTGCTAAAATATGCTGTAAAAAAACTCCCTCCTAGAGACAAATGTGCTTAGAGCAATTTTCTAAAACACTTAGTTGACTCAAGTGCTTGCATTACTTTTGAGGATTTGAGCATTTGGGCTTTTGGTGTTTGGTTTTTGTGGGTTGTTTTTTTTTTTTTTGGTTGGTTGGTTTGGGGTTTTTGTTTGTTTGTTTGTTTGTTTTTCCATAGATAGGGTGAAAGAAAGTCAGGAAGCTAGCAGGAAACAGCACATTTTCTACTCTTGTAGAATGAATTTTGTTTACTGCAGATTTTTAGTGAAATTGCTAAGCTTATAGAGCTAAAAAAAAACAAAAAAAAAAAAAAAAGGGAGGAAAATGAGGCTGCAAAATGAGTATTTCCATAGAGAGTTGAGTCTCCTGCCAATTTTACAAAGTTGTGTGATATGGAGAGCACGAGGCTCAGGAGTTGGACTTTTGTGATCATCACACTGCTGGAATCAATCCTCCTCTTCAGCAACCGGCAGCAAACACTCTTGGATCCCCGGAATGTGAGAATTCTGCTGAGGAGCTAATTCATCAAGAAATTATCCTTCTGAGTTTATGCTGAGGCTGTGAACTTCCTGCACAAACAAACGTTTTAGGTAACTGTGCCTCGTGTTGGGAAGAGAGTCAGTGCAAAAGCTGCGCTGAGTGGCTTGGGAGCAGGGGAGAGGAAGCTAACTGGAGCCCTGCTGAGATACGCATGAGTTGAAAGGTCTTTGTGCTACATGAGCAGCAATGTCTTGTTCAGAAAACTGTCCCTGCAGGGAGGGAGATGGAGTGAGGACACGCAGCTCTTCGCAGTGGAAGAGAAGAAATGTAGGGCAGACATCACTCAGTGCTGGAAGATATAAATATGTAAAACCTGTGCCGAGAGTCATGTAGTGCGTTTTAGGACAGGAAGAGTGGCCTGTGGGAGCTTCATTTCTTCGTGCTGGGCAAAGTACGTCCTGCCTGAACCTAGGTTTTAAAGATGTTGGGGTTCAGGGGGATGGTGGTAAAGTTTTAACTCTCTAGAGAGGTCAGAGGTAAAGTTTTGACTCTCTAGAAGCAGAGACTGCCCTCCTGCTTCTCTCCACTTCCGTGACTGGCCACTGTGCTCTGCCTCTGGACTAGTGGCGTATCTGAAATTTCCAGTAGGAGAGGCTGTCTGTCCACTTCGTGTCTGTACTCCCATGGAAGGGGCTTGGAGGATTCTGCATCTTGATGTTAATTTTCTTGCTTCTTCATGACCCTGCAGCTCCAAAGGTGCTTAGCCCTTGCTAGTTCAGTCTGTCACTGCAGAAGCAGTATTCTGTTCTCTTACCTACTTAGTTGTGGCATTGGGTTCAGACATTGTCAAATGATGCTGAGAGAAATCTCTGCCGAGCGCTGGGGTTCGAAGTCAATCACACACTTGCAAACCTCACGCTTCCCACGTTTCATGGTAAGGGATATGTGCATTACAGTGTTGCTGACTGTCAGTGCTGTGAGACTTATGACTGTTTAAGAGTAGCTGCAGTTGTTGGAGCAGTTGTTGCAGGCTCATGGCTGCACTATTTTCCTGCCATTCCTCAACTTTTCTTAAGAGGCATTTCTCACTCTTCCCATCAATAAAACAGAGGTGTGGAATATAGCAATTGAGAGGAGAAATCCCTTGCAATGCACCTCCATACGGCCATGCAGCAGCCTACAAACTTCTGTCTCTTCTGCATGTGTAAGAAAAAACAAACCCCTGGACTGATGTGCCAAGGCTCCATGGAACACAGGGATTTCAGCTAGTTCTCTCTACATTCATAGCATATTCTCTACTACAGCATTCCAGGAAGGTGGCCTTCCCTTCAGCCTCCCATGGGGCCCTGTGGATTGGAGAGGGGATCCATTTGGAGCAGCTGATTTCCACCCTCCTCTGTCTTTGCCTGAAAAAAAAGCCAATCAGCCTTCCATTAGCACAGCTTTCTGCTTCACTGTTGTCCTTTTGGTCAGGAAGGACTGGATATTGTCAGAAGTAAGCACTTTTGCCTGAAAATCCAATCTAAAGGTGTTCTTTCAGGGAATAAAGTGGATAAAACAAACCAACTAGTAGTAACATCAGAGAAGAGGCATTGCAATTTGCAGCAGCAAAGATGGCTGAGCAGCCTGTCTGAGAGTAATTCTGTATTCAAATGGTGCAATACCTTTAGCACTGTAATGTGGCAGAGGCTGAAGAATTGGTTTGCCCAGCAGAAAGAGCCTGTAGCAAAGAAAGAAGGCAAAGAAGTAATCTAAACCTAACCCTCTCCAAGCCTTGACCCCAAAAATGAAATCCCAGGGTTACTACTGCTGAGTCTGAGGATCCCAGGTGATGAGGTGAGGAAACATTTTCAGAGAGAAGGGCCATACCCAGAGACACACAGGGAAATTGCAGGTGTGTGTTTATTCAATAAAGTAGATCCTAGCTTCTTTCCATGTGTTGGAAGCCTTTTTGTCTGTAGGTGAACCACAAGTTTTTGAGATCTACCCTTAAAAATCTCTCTACCTCAGGACAGTTTTCTGTGACTTTGTTAAAAGATTCCAGGCTGAAGAAAGAATCTAAACAACTGTGTGCAAAAGGGCAGGTTGAAATCCTCTTGTTTAAATTGTCTCAAGCTGGAAAATTCAGGGTTTGGCTGCTCAAAGCTTTTCTTGAAAACATTTATTTCCTTGGACTAACAAAAACATATGTGCAAAAGATTACTGCTGAGGTGGTTACCCCCACATGGATATGGCTGAGTGTGAAGAAGAAAGGGACAGCTTCTGCTCACTTGTGCCCCGTGATAGCACAGTGGGCAATGGATGTGAACTACAGCACAGAAAGTTCCACCTCAACATGAGGAAGAACTTCTGTACTGCAAGGGTGACAAAGCGCTGAAACAGACTCCCCAGAGAGGTTGTGGAGTCTCCTTCTCTGGATGTGTTGCTGAGTGACCTGCGCTACATTCTCTGATCCTGCTCTGGCAGGAGGGCTGGACTCAGAGATCTCCAGAGGTCCCTTCCAACCCCTCACATCCTGTGACCCTGTGAAAGGTTTGTGGCTCATATTAACAGATTTTTTTTTTTTTTAACATATTTCAACAATTAGTATCTAAACAAAACACAGACACAGCTTAAAGCTTAAAAAGCTTTAGACTGGATGTTAGGAGGAAGTTCTTTCCAGTGAGGGTGGTGAGGCACTGGCACAGGTTGCCCAGGGAGGTTGTGGCTGCTCCCTCCCTGGAGGTGTTCAAGGCCAGGTTGGATGAGGCTTTGAGTGAGCTGTACTAGTGGGAGGTGTCCCTGCCTATAGTTGGAACTAGATGATCCTTGAGGTCCCTTCCAACCTTACCATTCTATGATTCTATGAAATGAACTCTCCTGCAGCAGTGAGTCTGGCTGATAATCAAAAGGAGCATGAAACATTTGAGCCCAGAGTGATCATATAGAAAAGCAAGCAAGAAAATGAAGCTTTTTAATCAATTACATATTAATCTTGAAGGATGTAATATAACAGGCAACTCAGTAGGCGAGGTGAGGAGGAGATCCACAGGATATCAAATTTGCAATACGAAGATCAAAATCTTTTACCTGAGTAATTTTTGAGAGCTGCAGAAAGAAAACCTTTGCTGTACTTCTCCACGATCAAACTCCTTGCAGTCATCATTACAAAGGAACAAGACTTTTTTTTTTTTTTTATTATTTATTATTGTCTTTTTACAGATAATACTTTGGAGGCTACAAACCAGACAGAGTTCATGTCTGCAGGGCTTTCACTGAGCATTCTGTCTTGTAGACTGAGTGGTTGTAGAAAAATAGGAAAGACAGGAGCAGGGAATGATTATGTAAAATAACCAAATTTTTTTCCTTGTACAGAACCAAGGCAAAAAGTAGAATAACAACCAAAAAAAAAAATCCAAACCAAAACAAAAAAAACCCTCAAACACCAAACCCCCCCTACCCCCTCCAAGATCCAGAGATTGTAGGCATTAGCAAGGTTAGTTCTCAAGAATGTGTTTAAGGCAAAACAGGGAAAAAAATAATAGAATCATAGGATGGTTTAAGTTGGAAGGGACCTCAAAGCTCATCCAGTTCCACCCCCCTGCCATAGGCAGGGACAGCTCCCACTAGAACAGGTCATTCAAGGCCTCATCTAACCTGACCTTGAACACCTCCAGAGAGGGAGTAGCCACAACCTCCCTGGGCAACAATGCATTTCAAAAAATCCAGAGAAATGGAAATGAAATTAGGAGTTTCCTTCCATCCAGATACCTCAGGGGATCCCCCTAGGCTAATATCAGTTTCCTAATGCTGTTTCTAAAATCTTGGTGCTCCCAGGTATGTTCACATCTGCTTTTATTAATCCATTCGTACAAAACTTTTCTATTAAAGGACATACTTCCCATGCTCACTTGCTCTTTTTCCTGTGGATTTCAAATGTCACTTACTTTGTGCTTTTTTTTTTTCATCTACCTGCACACTGTGTTTAGAATATGAATCTCATTTGGACCCAGCCCTCTAAAATGCAATCTCTGAGATGAAGAGAAAAATATTTATGCTTTTTTCTTTTCAAAAGGAGTGCTAGGATCAGAAGATGCAAGAAAACCAGTGCAAAAGTAAGCAAGTTTCCTGTTTCCTATCTCCAGGAGAAGGCTGTCCTTCACTGAACTCAGATCCTAGAATATCTACTCTAGATTTGAGGACACACATATGGTCATAATCTAGTGCAGGCATACAAAACAGCCAGATGTTTGGGCAGCAGAAGGAAAGCATCACCCAATACCCTGGGATCCTGTGATCAGTGCTAGGCTTGTACTGGGATGGATCTCTCTGACATACCAAAACTCTACGTTGAAGTCGAGTACAGAAATATTCACAGAATCACAGAACCATCCAGCTTGGAAAGGACCCTCAGGTTAGCCAAGTCCAACCCATAACCCTACTCTACAAGATTCACCTGAGACCATATCCCTAAGCACCACATCCAAACAACCCTTAAAGACATCCAGGGTGGATGACTCCACCACCTCCCTGGGCAGTTCGTTCCAGTTCCTGACCACTCTGTGAAAAAATTTTCAAAGCACTCATCAGGGAGTGAAGGTCAAGGAGAGCTTCAGGAGTAGTTTATAGGCAAGAAAGATGGTGGAGGACCTGACATTTCATGGGAGCTCCATGGTTTCTCTGTCTCCTGGAGCTGGGTTCTCCTGGTTCAGGGCAGCTCCAACACAGGAGCCGTGTGGCCCTGAGTCCAGTTGGTGAGAGCTGATTCCAGTGTTAAAGAAGCTGAATCAAGCAGAGTGTAAGAGGTGAGTCTGCACAGCTCCATGCCTTAGGTCCAACCAGTAGTGAGGCTCAGTGTGCATTCCCAGGTACATCCATACATGTGTGCACCATGATTATACACACAGCCAACCACACAGGTCACTGCAGGCAGACACAGTGCTCACACCAACGGCCTTATAGTGCTCACCTCTCTGGCTAACCAGGATGGAAAGCCACATTGAAAGAATATGAATATATACATATGTACAAATTAGATCCCTCTAGCAGGTGGGCTTACATACTGGATCCCAGTGTCCACAGTTGTTTGCATCTGGGCATATGAGCACTTAATGAATCTCAGAATCTCAAAATCACAGAATCACAGAATCATAGAATCACAGAATCACAGAGTCATAGAATCACAGAGTCACAGAATCACAGAATCANTCACAGAATCATAGAATCACAGAATCACAGAATCATAGAATCACAGAATCACAGAATCACAGAATCATAGAATCATAGAATCACAGAATCACAGAATCACAGAATCATAGAATCACAGAATCATAGAATCATAGAATCACAGAATCATAGAATCATAGAATCACAGAACCACAGAATGTCAAGAGGCTGGAAGGAACTTCAAAAGCTCATCCAGTCCAACTGCCCTGTGGGAGCAGGATCACCTAGACCAGATCACACAGGAACACATCCAGGCAAAATGCTGTAGCTCCTCTCCAGTTGCTGGCATAGCCCATCATGCCCCCCCACCCCCACATGCATGCACACACACCCATCCAGGGTGCCACAGTAGCTCACACACATGTCTGGCTCCGAGGGCACTTCACCCACTCTCTGGCTACTCTCACTTTAACCACACACTCACTCATGCTGGCCTCTCTGGTTTTTGCACTGCAGCCCCTTCCACCCATGATCTCACTGCAGTTATTGGTTGTTGAAGCTCCAGCTACATGTGCACACTGAGCAAAGAGTTAGAAACAGAGTGAAAAAAAAAAAGACGTGACAGGTTGCACTGCTCAGCTACAGGGTATGGCCAGACAATCATACCAACCAGCCCTTGTTTTCAGGGGCCAGCTGATTTTTACCCCTTTGCCACTGTCATGTGGTTTGTTCCTCCCTAAATTACCCTGAGCCATCACTTTCCCTACCTTTGATTCCCTTGCTGAACTTCCCAGTGTAAGTTTTGTGTTAGCCTCAAATGTTCCTCCCTTGCATCTCATAATGTGTCCCCCATATCTAGGTAGTAATCTTCCCCCCAGTCTGAAAGCTGCTCCTGTTGGCTCATTCTAATGGGCTTCATGTCTGGACATAGTGGGCTGAGGCTCTGTGAAGGGTCCAGACAGGCTGCACCTTTCCCTGAGTCCTCATTTCATGTACCCCAGAAGAACCTGATGTTTTTCCCCTACATTCTCCTGGGCATGTAGGGATGGGCCTTTGATGACTCTTTGGCCCTTCTGTGACGTGCCTAAGAGAAGCTAAAGGAAGGTCCTATTCATCCTCCCCCACCTGCCATTGTCTCTGTGCTCCTTTGCAGGAGTGCAGATGAGCTTTTTAGCGTGTAACCTAACATTTTCTCTCTTTCAGGAGGAAATGAGAAGGGGAATAGCTGGCAGCCACTGTTCCAGATGTCAGAAAGCTAAAGGTTTAATGCAGGTTGAACTAATTAGAACATCAGAAACGACCCACCAAAACAAAGCAAGAGTACAGAATGAAGTCTTTGTGCTAAAAGAATGTACAGGCACCACAGGCAACATGGGATTACTTAGATGGCCATTAAGTAACCTTCAACAACTCACAAATGAGTCTTTCAGAGCTATTCTCTGTTTTGAGACTTTGAAGAGTAATGATCTTTGTGTGTCAGGTCTGAACTGGATCTTGCATATCCCAAGTTTGGATTTTAGAGGTCAGAGAGCTAGCTCTGAAATGCCTGTGTGCAAGCTTTTTGCACCTGGATGGATTTCACTGTGATCAAAAAGAGGGTTGTGCTAAACTAATCAGTCTCATTTATATACTTGTGCTCTGGCTAAAAGTTTATCAGGATCTACCATTAGTTCCTTCTGAGATTACTAGTATGGCACTGGACAAGGTGCTCACATACTTAAATATGTTTCTGAGCAGTATATTCACATACCACTAAATCAAAAGACCAATAATTTTCTTCTTTGGAAAAAAAAAATCGAATCATAGAATGTATTAGGTTGGAAGGGACCATCAAAGGTCATCTTGTCCAACTCCCCTGCAGTGAGCAGGAACATCTCCAACTCGATTGAGTTTCTTGAGGTCCTGTCAAATCTGACCTTGATTGCCTCCAGGGATGGGGCCTCACCACATCTCTGGACAACCTGTTCCAGTGTTTCACCATCCTCACTGTGAAAAACATCCTCCCAATGTGCTGTCTAAATCTGCCCTGCTCCAGTTCAAAACTATTGCCTCTCGTTCTATCACTACAAGTCCTGCTCTCCTAAACAGTCCCTCTCCAGTCTTCTTGTAGGTTGCCTTCAGACAATGAAGTGTAGCTGTAAGGTTTCCCTAGAGCCTTCTCATCTCCAGGTTGATCAACCTCAATTCTTTCAGCCTGTCCTCACAGAATAGGTGCTCCAGCCCTCTGGTCATCTTTGTGGCCCTCCTCTGGACATGCTCCAGCAGACCCATGTCCCTCTTGTTTTGGAAGCCCCAGAGATGGACATAGCACTGCAGGTGGGGTCTCACCAGATTACAGTGGCAGAATCACTCCTGATCGCTCTTCTGTTCGTGCAGCCCAGGATGTGATTTGCCTTCTGGGTTGCAAGTGCTTGTTATTATCTCATGTCTAGTTTCTCATCCAGCAGTACCCCAAGTCCTTTTCTGCAGGGCTGCTCTCAATTTCATCATCCCCCAACCTGTATTGCTACTGAGAATTACCTTGAGCCAGGGGCAGGACCTTGCAGTTCACCTTACTGAACCTCACGAGGGTCTCCTGAGCCCACTTATCTAACCAGTCCAGGTCCCTTTGGGAAGAATCCCATCCCTCAGATTTCTAAAATCTGTGATTTGGGACCTCACAGCAAGATACTGTTGTCCTCCTGGACTACAGCCAAGCCCCACAGATGAGTATGAGACACACACTATTCACCATTTGCGCTGGAGAGGCTGGGAAATCAGCGAGCAACAGTGAGTGATGCTGAGAAGGGCAAAATAATGTAATACAATAATGTAAATAATGTAATAATCCCAGCTATGAATGTGTAATGAAATAACAAAAATAATTCTTCTGGATACGCTGGGGACATTGTTCTGTGAAAACAACTGCAGTCAAGAGAGCAGACAGAAAATTGCAGATAGAGAAGCAGCCAGAAGACAGAATTGTTTCACCTTGCAAACTCCGGTGCTCTGAATCCTGTGTACTATGAGAAGGTCAAACTTGTCTCAAAAGTTATACAGGAGAACTAGAAAACGTTCAGGGAGATAAAAAAGTAACATCAGAGTGTGTCTAAAGTCTGCTTTGCACACAAGGAGTCCTGCACTCTAGCTGCCGAGATAGCTGAGATGGTGCTTGAGGCTCCTGATAAGAGACTCAACAGCCAGACCAGGGAAAACAGGCAGGTCCAGACTGCAACCATTACTATAGGAAACAACACAGTTCTAAGTGTATTTCTGCTGGATATGATTCCACTGGGCCTGAAAATCCCCAGGAAACATCTCTGATGCTTTTCTTTCCTCAAACTGTACTGAGGAGTGCTGATTCCCCAGCCCATCCTACCCTACTTTTGCGTTAGGCAAGAAGGAATTAAGAAAAGGACCCCACCTGGAGTGCTGTGTGCAGTTCTGGAGCTCCCAGCACAGGAAGGACACTGGACATAATACTCCAGATGTGGTCTCTCTAAGCAGAGTAGAGGGGCAGGAGAGCCTCCCTTGACCTGTTGGTCACACTCTTCATTATGTACCTCAGGATACCATTGGCTCTCTTAGCCACTAGGACACACTGTTCTCTCATGGTCAACTCACTATCCACCAGGACTCCAAGGTTCTTCTCTGTGGAGCTGCTTTCCATCAGGCCAAGCCTTCATCTAAATTCTGCAGTTTCTCAGAACTGAGGACTCCAGGGTAGTATAAGGAAGGAGGAAGACTCCAACCTGCTTGTCTGTAATCTTCCTCATCTCTAGGCAATTAGAGGGCATTAGCTTTCATTTCTGAAGGAAGGGTTTTATCTCTTCTGCCTTTAATGAAATCACAGAGCTTCTCACTAGCTCATAAATGGCCACGGCTGTAACTCAACTTCCACGGAAAGGAGCTGGACGTCAGCACCCTGTAGGATGCTTTTGCCTGACTACTCTTTCAAACTGCAGTGTTTATTTCAATCAAAGCAGAGTTTGTAGTGCTGGGAGTTTTCCATTTTGCTGTGGGAAGAGTGAATTGATTTCTGCATGAATGACAGGTTTCAGTCACACTTCAGTTACGGCGCACAAAATATTCGGGGAGTTTTGTCAGCAGATATAATTGAGTTCCTTTAATCAGGCTTGGGGTGAGATCCTGAAGGGATTCCACTGGGCTTTTTTTTGCAGAGCTGCATGGCTGCTTGCTCATTTAAGAGGAAGAGGTTCTTCACTTTCCTTCAGCTTCCTTTACATATGGGATTTTTGCCCAAGGAATATGTGTGGATTAAATCCTTGAACTGGCTAAAGGCAGCAGTTCTGCTAAGGGAGGAGAATTCTGACTCATCATTTAAAACACAGTCGACAGAAGGATGCTGTGCTTCCCATTGCATTTAATGAAGCAACAGTTCCTGTGCAGAGGGGTAACACCAGGGCAGGCTTTGTACAGCCTGTTAGAAGAAAACACTGGAAATCTTAATACTTTTTAAATCAATCCAAACCGTTCTCTTCAGCTGTTTGAAATGCTGAGCTGTTTTGAACTCACCTTTTTCAGACTCAAGCTTCATGCCCTTCCCTGTCCAAATGCCTCATGCATTCCTAAAATAAATGACTTATGAACCTGAAAGTTCAAAGAAAGGAATATCAAAAAGGGGTGTCAGTGATGGCAAGGAAAATTAGATCTTCTCTAAAGGACTGCCTGAATGTGGCAGTAGCTCTTTATCTGAGGGACCTGTATTTATCAACCTGAGTGCTTCTAAGTCCCAAGGAAAACTCTCAGGGCTAAAAGACTCATTTAGCTCAAGACTTTACATTCTCTGACCCACTAGATCAGTGAAGAAGTACAGTTTTCCAATACTGGTGTGGAGTGCATGTTGGCAAGTATTGATTTGTTTTAATATCTGAGATTACTGCAATTTGACTTTCATGTAATGCATAAAAGGCTGCTGCAGGCAGTGGAGGGGATACCACTCTCTGACTGAGGAAGCATGTGCTCCATTAGTGAATAAGCATCACTATTTGGCAGTGACTTTAGACCTCTGATTGCCAGTAGACATTGATATTACAGCTGTAAATCAGGCAGCTCTCTGGCCAGGAAGCTGTGGACTTTCAGGAGTAAATGCAGTCACACACTTCAGCCAGCTGTGCTTGGGCTGCACGTTGCACACCACAGAGGAAATGGTGTGGCAGCTCAACCACCCAGCTCACTTTGCCAGCTGGGACTGCTGGAGTTCAGGATCTGGTCCACAGAGGCTCCACACAAAGCTGGGAAGCTCCTATTAAATGCTAGCAGGAGGAAGACTGGCTCTGGGTGGGTTGCTCTCCTATCTCCTTCTGTGGTAGCCCATCTTGGATGGTGAGCCCAGATGGTTCCTGCTGCTGCTGGGAAAGAGGTATGACCAGCTCCTGTTTCCCAGGGGAGGCACAGGGATTTGGGAAGGGACTTGGCGAGCAGCCCAGGAACAAGAAAGGTCAAGGAAAAAAAAACCCAACTTTTTCCTTCATTTATTCAGTATCTGGCAGAGCCAGGGCAGTGTTCCTCTCTGAAGGACAGCTGATGTCTGGTATCAGCTGTGTGTTTGAGGGTCTGGACACTTATTTCATGATGTTTTGATCAAAAGAAGCAATAGACAGAAGTTTTTTTAATGCCTTCCCCCCAACCTCTGTGAGTAGCTTAACAGTTCATTTTCCCATCCTCACTGTATAGAAGAAGTTTCCTAAATTTCATTTTTTCTTGAAATGCTGAAATTCAGTGTGAGTCAATTTCTCAAGAGAACTGCTGAGACCTCCTGTCCCAGGGGAAAACATTTCTGTTCTGCTCCCCATGTTTTACCGCTCTTCACCTTCACAAGGAGACCTGAGGCTTTGCTAGCCTCAGGGGTTGTTCAAACTGTTTTTGTTTGACAGCACTGCTCTTCTGCACCAAATCCACATCACCCACCACAGCACCTACCTCATGAGCATTGCTCCAAACCTTGGGTGCCCTGGGGCACTGTAGCAATGTGCCCAAGAACTACTATTAACCAAGTGGATGCAGAAGCAGAAGACTGAATGTGTTGGTTTTCACCTGCAGAGCATCCCTGAGTGACTCTGAATGCCTTAGATCCCCACTGTTAAAGAAGACAATAATACCAAACTCATTCTTTGGGAGTGAAGTCCCCACTGACTGGAAAAGGGGAAACATAAGTCCCATTTTCGAAAAGGGTAGGAAGGAGGAGCTGGGGAACTCCAGGCCAGTCAGTCTCACCTCTGTGCCTGGTAAGATCATGAAGCAGATCCTCCTGGAGGCACCACTGAGACAGGAGAATAGTGAAGAGGTGACTGGGTGCAATCAGCATGGCTTCACCAAAAGCAATTCCTGCCTGGCAAACCTGGTGGACTTCTATGAACAGGTCAAACCACGAATAGCTGAGGGGAGAGCAACTGATGTCATTTAACTGGCCCTGAGCAAAGCCTTCACACTGTCCTGCTCCACATCCTGGACTCCAAGCTGGTGAGACATAGGTGTGGTGGGTGGGCCACTGGATGGATAAAGAACTGGCTTGATGGCTGCACCCAAAGAGCGGTTGCCAATGGGTCCATGGGCAGGGGGGTTGGAACTGGATAATCCCTGTGGTCGCTTCCAACCCTGACTGATTCTATGATTCTATGAATATTATAATCCTGTAGTTCTCAGAAGATGTTTGTGTCAGTCCTAGGACAGGTATTCACCAGAGTTCTCACCTGATTTGGCCCCTAGTGTTTCAGAAACACAAATGATGACAGTTGCAGCCTCCCATCCCCAGCTGCCGAGAATGTGATATAGGATGGCAGAGAGGATTTTTAGTCCCTTTAGCTTTGAGGTGATGTTGTTGCTTTCTGTCCTGTTGCAAGTGAGTCCTAAACATTTAGAACCCACAGTACTCTTTCCAGCTCTGTCACATCCGATCTCTGATCACATTGGGTGATTCTCCACAACCTCCCTGGCAACTTGTGCCAGTGTCTCACCACCCTCACTGCAAACAACTTCTTCCTAACATCCAGTTTCAACCTCCCCTCTGCCAGTTCAAATCCATTGCCCCTTGTCTTATCATTGCAAGACCTTGTCAATAGTCCTTCCCCAGCCTTCCTGTAGGCCCCCTTCAGGTATTGGAAGGTTACTATAAGGTCTCCTCGAATAGTGAGGAAGAAAAAAGAAAAATGAGGCACAGCATAGCTGTTGTTGAGCTCAGCCAAGGGAGAACAAGTGTTGTTAAGTGAAATCTTTAATGATACCATTGCCATTTACCTTCTGTAACTATATTCCATGGCTGAAGGCTTAGGTTTCTCAAGTAACTTTCTTTTCATCTGTAGTCTTGTCTAGCAATGTCTCTGGCTCGTCACCTGACATATAGCAAAGAATTCCTCACCCCAGCTTGTTACAAATCTTAAAACTGTGGTACTAGACACCTTGAAAAATGCCTGAGTTACCCAGTACATTATATGTCTCTTATCTAAAGCAGCAGAATAAATCTCCTTAGGTGTTTCTTGGCAGTTTATCACAAGAATAAGGAAAGGAAGAAATGTTTTCTCAGGACCAGTAACAACTATTGAAACTCTCTAACAGGCAGTAAAGAGTTGGGAGTGTGAATGGTAGGTTCCTTAATGGTTTTTAACTCAGGCCAGACACTGCTCTGGAGACCAGTGCCAAGTGGAATCACCCAGGGGTCAGTGCTGGGACCAGTGCTGTTTAACATCTTTGTCAGTACCATGGACACAGGAATCAGTGCACCCTCAGCAAATGTGCAGATGACACCAAGCTGTGTGGCACAGTCGACTTGCTAGAGGGCAGGGATCCATCCAGAGGGACCTGGACAGGCTGCAGAGGTGGGCCCAGGCCAACCTCATGAAATTCAACAAGGCCAAGTGTAAGGTCCTGCACCTGGGTAGGCACAATCCCAAGCACAACTACAGGCTGGGTGGTGAATGGCTGAGAGCAGCCCTGAGGAAAAGGACCTGGGGGTCTGNCATGGAAGTGTTGGAGTGGGTCAAGAGGAGGCCATGAAGATGATCAGAGGGCTGGAGCAGCTCTGCTATGAGGACAGGCTGAGAGAGTTGGGGCTCTGCAGCCTGGAGAAGAGAAGGCTTCAAGGAGACCTTAGAGTAGCCTTCCAGTATCTGAAGGGGGCTACAGGAAGGCTGGGAAGGAATTATGTACAAGGCCTTGCAATACCAGGACAAGGGGCAATGGGTTTGAACTGGCACAGGGGAGATTTAGACTGGATGTTAGGAGGAAGTTGTTTACAGTGAGGGTGGTGAGACACTGGCACAGGTTGCCCAGGGAGGTTGTGGCTACTCCCTCCCTGGAGGTGTTCAAGGACCAGGTTGGACAAGGCCTTGAGTGAGCTGTACTAGTGGGAGGTGTCCCTGCCTATGGCAGAGGGTTGGAACTGGATGATCCTTGAGGTCCCTTCCAACCTTACCATTCTATGATTCTATGACAATAACCTGCAACTTTGAGGTAGTGGTGAATTTGATGTTAATTGTACAACCAATCTCCTCTCTAAGGAATACCATCAGAGGCATAATGTCACCTCTGAGCTTTGTTTCCATCACTTTATTTATTATGACTGCAAGGTCTTTTGAAGTTTCCAGTCCTCTTCTACACATTAACACAGTCATTAACCTAGACAGGGACCAAATTTCCAGTGGAGATTTTAAGGGCCTCTGTAATATAAGGTCCAAGCAGTTTTGCAGTCAGTTGTGCCAACAGAGTTCTATGGTAGAACAATGCTTAGATCCTTCTGACCTGTTGCCAGTTGGATGCTTTGTGCATTCTTGGGAAGAGTCAAACTCATGAACCTGAATTCACAAAAAGAAGCCAAAAGAACTTTCCCTTCTCATTGGTAGAAGAGCAGTGTTGGTAACAATCTGTACAGAGTATAAAGGTTGAAATAAATAGGGGGAAAACAACATTTCTATCTTTTACTAAATGAAAAAAGAAAAAAAAATGTTCAATCTCATGCTAAATAAAAAGGAAAAAAATATTTTCAACCTGATGTTAAATAAAAAAGAATAACTGACAGTTAAAAGACTCATCCAGGATGTTATCTGAAAATAATTACTTGGACAGCAACATATTGCAGCCAGACTATAGACACACACCAAAACCAAAAGAGGAAATGTTTTATCAGTGAGTAAAACATCTTGAGTTGGAATTCATTGATAGCACTCAGACTTTACTAGCTGCTACACCTCCCTTCCAAAGCTACTAGGGAAGTTCTAGGGAACATAAAAAATCCACAGCAAGGAATTCATGTTCTAGAAGAGCATGAGGCAGGCAGGAAAGGGTGTCAACTTTTGCCTAAATGTACCTCTGCCTATGAATCAGAGTCTGAGTAGGTGCAACAACAGATGGTTTACACAATTCTGGTTTGGTTTTTTATTTTTTACTATCAATACTTACCTTTTAAAAAAATTTTGCTTCCACTTTTATTTTTATTTTTTTTTAAATCTCTCTTTGATTGCATTTAGCCCTGACCAATTCTTTCCTCCTATCTTTTTACAGTCCTTAAATCAAATCATTCCTTACTTCAGTGTCTCTTAATAAAGAACCCTCTTTCAGTTGAGCTCTTGCTTTTCTTGCTTTCCCCCCCCACCCTTCCCCACCTAATATTATTTTAACTTTTTGTCTTGTGTTTACTTTCACCACTTAGTTTTATATTTATCAGCTAGGGAAACAGCTACTCCCACTGAGTCAACAGAAGACTTGCTCTGTATCACTGGAAAGATGCCATGTGCTTCAACCAGGCTTGAAAACAGAGCTGCTGAAAGAGAGTGGAGTTCTCATCACAGGATGTTGGGTGTTGCAAGGGACTCCATAGATCATCAATTCCAATCCTCCTGCCAGAGCAGGGTCACCTAGACCAGATCACACAGGAATGCATCCAGGAGGGTTTTGAATATCTCCAGAGAAGGAGATTCCACAACCTCTCTATGGAGCCTGATCCAGTGCTCTGTGACCCTTACAGTAAAGAAGGTTTTCCTCATGTTGAGAAGGAACTTTCTGTGCTGTAGTTTATACCCCTTTCTCCTTGCCCTATCATAGGTTGCAAGTGAGCAGAGGCTGTCCTCTCCCTCCTGACCCCCAGCCCTCAGATATTGAGATTTTTATAGACACTGATTAGATGCCCTCTCAGTCTTCTCTTCAGCAGACCAAACAGCCCCAGGTCCCTCAGCCTCTCCTCACAGGGCAGTGCTCCAGCCCTTTCATCATCTTTGCAGCCCTCCATTGGACTCTTTCGAGTGGATCCCTGTCTCTCTTGATGATGGATGTGTTGCAGTGAAGACAAATAATAAGAGAAGACTTAAAGTGTGAGACAACCTGGTGGTTGTTTGTTTGGGTTTCAGTACCTCCAGCAATTGAACGTGAAGTCTATGAAGTGGCATCCAATAGAAGATGCCAGCAAAAGCGAGATCAAGACAAGACTTGTCAGAGTCAGAAAGTGCCAAGGCTAGCAGAGGGCTGCCCCTTCTTCCACAGTGTTCTAGGGTGTAGACTTCTTAAACATGTAAGTCCACCATAGTGCTATTGAGGTCAGTGATGAAACTCTGAATCACTTGCATGGTAAAAAGCAGGGTCCTCAGCTGAGAATGTGTCTGACTGTTCTTTGGGCAACAACGAGAAAACATTGTGGTCAACAGGGCTAGGGAGGTTCTCCTCTCCCTCTACTCTGCCCTGGTGAGACCACAACTGGAATACTGTGTCCAGTTTTGGGCTCCCTTGCTTAAGAGAAACAGGGACCTGCTGGAGAGAGTCCAGTGGAGAGCCACGAGGATGACTGTGGAACCTGAGCATCTGCCCTGCAAAGATAGAGAGCTCTGGGGCTGTTTAGTCCAGAGAAGGCTGAGAGGGAATCAATGTTTGCAAATATCTGAGGGGTGGGTGTCAAGTGGCTGGGGTCAAGCTCTTTTTGGTGGTCAGCAGCAACAAGACAAGGAGCAGCAGCTACAAACTGGAATATAGGCTTCACCTCAGCGTGAGAAACTTCTTTACAGTGAGGGTGACGGCACTGGAGCAGGCTGCCCAGAGAGGTTGTGGAGTCTCCTCCTCTGGAGGCTTTCAAACCCCATTTGGATGCATTCCTGTGTGAACTGCTAGGGGATACTGCCTTGGCAGGAAGGTTGGACTCCATGATCTCTGGAGATCCCTTCCAGCCTCCAATGTTCTGTGAGTCTGTGATACACCACAGCTGGAAATGTCAGGAATATGGACTGGGTTTTATTTGTTTTGTTTTGGTGGGGTTTTTTTGTTTGTTTGTTTTGTGGTGTTTTTTTTTTCATGTGAGATCAGTAAATTTGTACAATGGTTGAGCCACTGAAGTGTTCCTATCATTAATAATGCTTTTCACAGCCTTTAGCTTGACAAATCTGATATTGTATGGAATGGTGGAAAAGGTGGTGCCACTCTTCAGCCTGCAGAAAAGGCCAAGCAAGCAAGCTAGGTTTTGATGTTCAGTTACAAACAGTCACTATAGACAATTGAAATTCATGTATTTGGGTGGAGTGTGGAGGGGGTTGGGAAATCTGAGGTAGGGTTCTTTGCATGAACATGGCTTTTAAGTGTGAAAATAGAGTAAATGAGAGAGACAGATCAGTCACAAAGCCTTGAAAGCACTCCTAGCAGCTTCTATTTGTTGTTACAGAATGCAAGGAGAAGAATGGCACAGTCAAAACAATGAGCTAAGAAAACTAACTTTGCAGCTGACAGGCTAAAAGCAAAGCAACATGGTATTTGTCAAAGCCAGAGAAAAGAATATTGTGGGAAGCAAGTAAGGAGATAGTGAGTGATGTGGTTATAAGCTTCAGCCATAAAGAAGTGTTATACAGAGAGAACTGCAAGGTAGACAAGGATAAGGAGGTCAAATCTGAGATAATTCCCTATCATAAGTCTTCGTGGCATTTCCCACAGTGGTAAAGCCAAAGGTAATGAGAAGAAAGACAGGATTTTGCTTTGGACATGTTGTACTTAAGCTTAAGTCTTAAGTCAGAGCACCAGGAGGAAATGTCAGTGCAACAGACTGTTAGTTCGGTTGGAGTTAAATGAGAGATGTCCATGGATGGGTAATAAATCTGTTGGTTGCTGACCTAGAAAAGATAGATGGCTTTTTATTTACCTGTATGCCTTATTTACAGGCAAACAGCATAAAGGGAATAGACTGCAAAGTTTCTGCTGAGTGCTGGGTCATGGAGAAGACAAATTAACACCTTCAGAGCTCCGCTACAGGAGCAATTGGACAGGGAAGAGGTGGACAGGGAGAAGATGGAGTTCTAGGCACTGAGTGAGAATACTCTGCTGCTGCTGAGAAGGCAATAATAGGATAGGTTAAATACCAGTTTTGCCATTTGACCAAGAAAATCATTAGGGGCTGACTTGAGAGGGAGTATAAAAGTCACAAATCAAGTAGAGAAATGAAGTTTTATCCAGATATTGTAGACAGCACTGGAAGAAGGACCAGCAGTGATGAAGATGCTGGAGTAAAGAGTGAATTTCACTAAGGAGAAAGAGACCATAGTGTGGAGGCAACAATACTTTTATCTGTCTCACTCCTGTTGCACATATGCTCATCCAGCAAAGGTTTCCTTCCTTATGCAGATATGCCTCCTAAGTGGAGATCTTCAGATACTGCTCTGATAAACCTAATAGTAAGGCTACCAAAAAGCTGTTTCATACCTCAAGAATCTGTGTACCTTATATCCATGTGTACTGTCATCTGCCCAGGGTAGTTTCATAATTAAAACATTACAAAGATGTTTCAGTTTTGATTTTTTTTTCCTTTTCCTCCCTCCTTCAAAATAAATATTTAATCTTTCAAGTTCTGCTATGTCAATACATCAGTGACATCTTCTGGGTGTGGCCTGAAGGGTGGTTGATGGACATAACATAGCAGCACTATGATAACAAAGGCACAGAACTTCAAACGTTACCTGGAGCTGTGGATTTTGGTATCGGCAATGGCAGCCTTGTGCTCTGTTCTGCACAGACAGAAGGTTTCTCTATCTTGGCCACTCTCTGACCTTGTCAGATCTAGGCCAGTGGTTTCTGCAAGGCCTCTGTGCTCCACGAGGCTATGAGCAAAGGCTGCAATCTGGCCACGCTTCCCTTTGCTCCCTGTCTGATACGGCACCTACCTCTCTTCTGCTGAGAGCTGGAGGCAACGTGCAGAAGGGGAGAAGTTTGTTCTGGGATAGGGACTGCAATGAAGAAAGGAGACTCAATCATCCTGCTCAAGAGCTTCAGGATCAAAAACCTGTGGGATCAGTAGTTCCTCCTCCATTCCCAGCCAGATCAGGTTGACAGGGAAGAGGTCTGAAACCATCTTGATTTCCACCAGTGTCAGGGAAGTTGCAATACCTTTTTCTTCTTTTTGTATGGAAGACAAGAAACAATGAAATGCTTTTCTGCCCTGAGACAAGCTCTGGCTCAGTGACTCTCAGCTTTTTTTCTTTTGACTGTCTGGGTTTTTTAATTTGAAACACTGCACATCCACCTAAAACAAAGGTAGGAAGGGACTGTTTAGAAGGGCATGTAGCAACTTGATAAGGAGTAGTGGTTCTAAACTAGAACAGGGTAGATTTAGACTGGATATTAGGAGGAAGTTCTTCCCAATGAGGATAGTGAAATACTGGAACAGGTTGGTGGAGGTCCCATCCCTGGAGACATTCAAAGTGAAACCTGATGTGGCCCTGGGCAGCCTGATCCAGTTAAAGATCTCCTTGTTTGTTACAGGGCAGTTGGACAAGATGACCTTCAAGGGTCCCTTCCAACCTGGTGCATTCTATGACATTTTCTGAGTTAAACCTATTGGCCACAAGCTTGCCCTTCTTAAGTATTTTTTGCTGAAGCCCTTAGAAGTAATAACCACAGTTACAAGGATCAAGGATTTTAGATACTGTTAGGTGATAGGTTGGACTTGATGATCTCAGAGGACTTTTCCAACGTGATTAGTTCTGTGAACTGCAGCTTGGAGGCTGAGCAGCAGTAGCCTGTAGAGAGAGGTGGTGTTCCTCTTGTATTTCTTGCCTACAGAGGAGGTGAACATACTGAGCTTTCTCTCTGGGGATGCATTGCAAGCCACCTGCACCTACTGGAATGGGCAGCATAGATCATCTGGGACACAGCCTCTGATGACTCAAGAGAGGTGAAAAGGTCACCACAGGGTGCCTATTCCTGTGAGATCCCTCTGGAGGACTGCAACCTGGACTGACGTTTTGTTTGACTCTCAGAGAGGTGGGAGCAGGTTTCCTCATGCACCCTCTTCACTGCTGCTTCTGAACACAATCTGGCATCCTGCCTGACATCCAAATGTGCTGCAGGTGCATGAGGAGGAGCAATGAAGTGAGTTGGAAGCTGGATGGTAACCCCAGATGCTGACCCAACCTGAACTGCAGAGACCAAGTGGCACTCCAAGTCAATCTGTTCCCCTTTTAATAACCACTTCCCTGCACACCTCTGTAAAACCATGTCTGCAGAGATATAAATGACCTTCTTCTCTGTCTGATTTAAAGATGCAAAGGCTTTTGTGTGTCTGTTTCACTGCAACAAGCCCCCTTAACAGCTTAAGTTTGGAATAATTCACCAATATTAGTAGAAACAGTGGAGCTATAAACCAGATTTAGAGGGATTAAAATATCATTTTTGAGGAACCTATCCTTCAGGTTTTTACAAGATTCTGAATTACTGGATTGACTGAGGGTGACAGAACACTGGAACAGGCTGCCCAGGGAGGGTTGTGGAGTCTCCCTCTCTGGAGATACTTAAAACATGCCTGGATGCATTCCAGTGTGATCTGGTAAAGGTGATCCTGCTCTGGCAAATGATGTTCTGTACTAGATCACAAGCTCACAGGATGTTAGGGGTTGGAAAGCACCCAAAGAGATCATCAAGTCCAACCCCCTTGCCAGAGCAGGACCAGACAATCTAGCTCAGGGCACAGATGAACGCATCCAGACAGGCCTTGAAAGTCTCCAGAGAAGGAGACTCCACAAGTTCTCTGGGCAGCCTGTNGAAGGAGACTCCACAAGCTCTCTGGGCAGCCTGTGCCAGTGCTCTGGGACCCTTACAGTAAAAAAGTTACCCCTTGTTTTGAGTTGGAACCTCCTGTGCTGCAGCTTTCATCCATTGCTCCTTGTCCTATCCCAGGGAGCAAGTGAGTAGAGCCTGTCCCCCTCCTCTTGACCCCCAGCCCTCAGATATTTATAAACATTTATTAAATCCCCTCTCAGTCTTCTCTTTTCCAGACTAAACAGCCCCAGGTCCCTCAGCTTCTCATCGTAATGCAGTGCTCCAATCCCCTGATCATCCTCGTAGCCCTCCACTGGACTCTCTTGAGCAGATCCCTGTACCTCTTAAACTGGGGAGCCCAAAACTAAATGCAGTACTCAAGATGGGATCTCACCATGACAGAGTAGAGGTGGAGGAGAACCTCCCTTGATCTGCTGTACACACTCTTCTTAATGATGATATTTTGAGGTCCCTTCCAGTCCCTAACATTGTGTGATTCTGCAGTTCTGTGATGTGTGCTTCTGGCCACCATATCCTGTGTTTCTGCATCTTGACACAAAACTTTTCAGTGTTTAGTGGGGGGTGGTTTGATTTCAGCAGGGGTTGATTGCAAAATGCCTGTGACTTGTGTCTGAGCACTCAGCAAAGCTCTTGGGGATCTTTTTGAAGCACTGTGAAGCTGACTCCCCTGAAGTCAGGCTGCCACAACGGGTGATGTGAGGGCCTGTTTCATCAGAAAACCATCTGGATCAGCCTAAATCACTAAGGAAGGTCATTCTTAAACCAGTTCTGTAGGAGGACACCTGCCCAGGCCCCAAGACTCTATGCTTATACTCACCTTTAATTTAACTTGTTTCGAAGGCGAGTTAATCAGAACCTGGAAATATTTGATGGTGATTAAATTTAGGATTGATGGATAATTAGCTGAGGGAAAAAAAAAAAAAAAAAAAAAAGAAAAACAGTTATCTGTAGATGTTGGATTCAGCATGTGTCAGTAGAGCTCCAAAGGCACATCCTTCCTACAGCCTTCAGAGCTGCTTTTCTGCAGTCATCAGGTAGTATTTTGGGAAGACGTTGCCTGAGCACAAAGTACAGTAAGTAAAGATAAGACAGAACATGAGGGATCTCCTCAGAGATATCTCTTATTCCTCTGACCTTGTGAATCCACCTTTGCAGAGCCATTCAGCATTCAGAAATCCATTCCCAGGTAGATAAGAGCACTTCCCACGGGGGAGTTTCGCTGAGCTCCAAGAAACTTTTGTCAGGTTCCTGAATGGTGGGGAAGTGCCTAATTGCTTTTAACCATCTCTGTCCTCCTGCCACTTTGTTACCTTTTCTCTGCTTTTGACTTGAGATATTCTAAAGTACTTCTCACCTTTCAGAGGAAGCACCAGAGCTGGTACAAAGATCTCCGCAGACAGCACTGTTTGCAGTGTACATGTTTTATTGATCTGAATCTGAAGAACCAAGCTACATATTCTCAAGCTTTACCTCCTGGCATTCTCTGTTTTAGCTATTTTTTTTTTATAAATTACAAAGGAAAAGAATTGCTGTCACAGTTCTTATTTCTACCCTCAATTGATTGCGTTTTTATTTTGGCAGGATGTAATTCTGACCATATTGTAGTCAGCAAGCAGTACTCCAGCGGCTGAGCTGCTGTTCCAATGGACCCTGTAACAATGTCTGCAGCAGGCAGAGCTGTTGTGGAGCTACCCAGCTCCACTTTGAAGCTTCTGAGCCTTCACACTGGTCTGCAAGTTGCTTCTTTGTCTCTGCAGAAGAAAGCATTAACTTCACCAGAAGGACAAAACAGATACAAAAGGCTTTTTAAATAGGATAGGTCCACATCCCAGATTCAGGTAGCACTTAAGAAAGTGAGACATCAATAAATGACCGAAATAAGCATGATTTCTTTGTCTGGTGTTGAAGAAAAGTAGGCTAATCCTCTTTTGAAGTTGCCTTGGTTTAAATCATAGAATCAGGGAATGGTAAAGTTGGAAAGAACCTCCAAGCTCATCCAGTTCCAACTCCCTGCCATAGACAGGGACATCTCCCACTAGAACAGATCACTCAAGGTCTTGTCCAACCTGGCCTTGAACGCCTCCAGGGAGGGAGCAGCCACAACCTCCCTGGGCAACCTGTGCCAGTGTCTCACCACCCTCACTACAAACAACTTCTTCCTAACATCCAGTTTCAATCTCCCCTCTGCCAGTTCAAACCCATTGCCCCTTGTCCTGGCATTGCAAGACCTTGTACAGAATTCCTTCTCAGCCTTCCTGTAGCCCCCTTCAGATACTGAAAGGCTACTCTAAGGTCTCCTGGAAGCCTTCTCTTCTCCAGGTTGCAGAGCCCCAAGGCTAATTGGAATAATATGATGAGACAAATTAGATTATTGGCTATGAAAAGAAAATACAGTGATGTCTCAATTATCCATTGGTTATGCTGGGACATAGAGAAGCAAGGACACAAACATAGATAAGTCATTCTCTACCTGGCTATTGCCATATTATCTCTTCTGCCTGACCCTGCACATTTTCCAAGCAATCATTCTGCTTCTAACACCCCTTGCTGACCTTTTGAGCTCACCTCGTATGTAAGAGAGCATCTGAGATAAGGGAGAGGGTGGGAAAAAAAAAAAGGTGGAGGGGTGGTTGGGAGTACTCTGACTGCTGGCAGGGGTCTTGTATTTCTGTATTATTTTTAACTTGTCTTAACTGCATCCTGTTGCAATTAAGTCTGGAAGTTAAGATGAAGTTATTTTATGTAATTTGGGCAGCGGCCTGGCCAGTGTTCCTCTTTTGTCCCCATGTTGGGTGCCAAAAAATATAAGGTGTGATGGTTTGGGAGTGACCTGCTCCCCACACACTATGAAAATCACCCAGACTAGACTCAGCTGGCTGAAAGTTAAGGACCGAAGCTCTATTTACAGCTTAGCACAATATACAAGAAGATATATACACAATATACAAGCAGAGATATACACAATAGACAGGAATATTTACAGAAATATACAAGTTAAAGGTAACACAGAAACACAATACCCCTCCCAGAAATCAGTCCCCAAGAGGGGTTCCCAACCACCCTTCCACCTTCTTCCCACTCCTCTATCTTATTCCAGGGTCTGCCTTATGTGCAAGGTGATATTGGAGGATTGGCAAGGAGGGTTAGAAGCAAAGTAATTAGTTGGGTTACACAGCAGAAAGGCCAGGAGATACACCAGCTCCAAGACTCTCTATCTTATCTATATTTGTGTCCTTGTTCTTATACACCTCAGCAAGCCTGTGAGTGAAGCAGACATCACTGGTGTTTGCTTTTCACAGCCTACCATCGAATTTTGCTCATTAAAATATTCCAGCTGGTCTCAAACCTGCACAAATATAAAGCTTCATTCTTTAACTTCCAGTTGGCTGAGGTTAGTCTGGGTGAATCCTGGGGGGAGGGGGGCAGGTGACACCCAGAACCACTACAGAAGTGAAGACAAAGTCTCTCTAGTTACACAGGCAGAGGAGCAACCAGGACCCTGCCTGCAGGATTAGCGATGCTGCTCCCGCAAGGCTGCCTGCACTTCGAACGGCAGCGAGGAGTTGGGGAGAATGCAGACAAGAGCTGCATAACTGGTTTTGATGTCTGCACAAGCACAAGCAGGCTTTCTAATGAGAAACGAGGGATGCTTGATACATTTTCAATCATCAGCTCAAGGCTCATTAGTCGAGTAGGCAGACGTTAATTTTGACATCCCAAGGCAGAGCGAGCAGAGCCTGGTTGCTGCCGCTGTGGAAGTTAGGTAGAGCCTGAGCTGCAGTAGCAAGAGAGCTCTGGAGTTTGAGCATGGTGCTCCTGGGGGCCAGGGAGAATGTGGTTGATGACTGCTGCTCCAGAAAAGTTTTTAGTTTTGCACCCCAGCATTATTTCTTGTCCCACAAATGAATTGGTTTTGTCAGGAGGGGCAGAATCCACGTGGTTTTACATGGTCCTGGACATGTAAATGCTGATGTCTGTGATGCTGTTGTGGTTTTGATACCCTTCTCTGTGCTGCCTTCTGAAACTTCTTAATCTATCTGAGTCCAAGAGGAGGAAGAGGGGCATGGTGGCACCTAGGTCTCCCATCACAGACCTGGAGCATGTCCAGGCTGTAGTTAGCAAAGCAGGCCTGCAGCATACCCTAAGGAGTGAGCTAGTCCTATGGCAGACACTTTTTCTTCTCTTGGGGCAAAGTTTAATATCTTGTAAGGAGCTTCTCCTTTGAAATACGCTGGAGAGGCCAGACAGATCTAATTTTTTTTTTTCCCTGAAACTTATTCTTTTGCTTCATTATCTGAGAGACCATCTGAGCATTCTTCTCAATTAAAATAAGTATTTTTACTTCAGGTTCCTTGGAGATGCAAATTTCTCTTGGTAGAGCAAAGTCCTTAACTAGCTAATTAACAAGTCCTTGCTTCCATGAGTGGGCAAATCTCTCTTTATTCCTTCTCCCTTTTTGACTCTGACATGGTAGAATATCTCTTAAACTTTATCACAGAATCACAGAATGCCAGGGGCTGGAAGTGACCTCAAAAACTCATCCAGTCCAACCCCCCTGCCAGAGCAGGATCCCACAGACCAGATCACGCAAGAATGCATCCGGGTGGGTTTTTAATATCTCCAGAGAGGGAGACTCCACAACCCCCCTGGGCAGCCTGTTCCAGCATTCTGTCACCCTCACAGGTAAAAAAAATCCCTCCTCATGTTTAAATAAAACTTCCTATGCCTCAGCTTCCACCCACTATCCCTTTTCCTGCATTGGGCATCACCCAGCAGAGCCTGGCTCCAGCTTCCTGGCACTCACCCTGCACATATAACCATTGCTGAGGTCACCTCTCAGTCTCCTCCTCTCCCAGCAGCACAACCCCAGCTCCCTCAGGTTTTCCTCCTAACAGAGCTGTTCCATTCCCTTCATCCCCTTTGTGGCTCTGTGCTGGACTCTCTCAAGCAGTTCTATGTCCCTCTTGAACTGGGGGGGGGGCCCAGAACTGGGCAGTACTCCAGATGTAGTCTCACCAGGGCAAAGCAGAGGGACAGGAGAACCTCTCTCAACCTCCTAACTACAGCCCTTTTAATCCACTCCAGGATGGCATTGCCCTTCCTGGCCACCAGAGCACATTGCTGGCTCATGGTCAACCTCCCATCCACTAGGACCCCCAGACCCTTTACCCCTTCACTGCCTTCCAACAGGTCAGTACCCAAATTATACTTTTACCTGGGGTTGTTCTTCCCTAGGTGCAAGACTCTACATTACTCTACACTCTACTTCATATTCCTTAACACTAGGTCTGTGAGAGCATGGTTCATACAAAGACCTAACCACAACAAAAGGGTCTTGGCTGAAAGCAGGCACCATGGTGATCAATCACTGATGTGACCCTGGCAAGCACCTCCCATCGCATCCAAAGACAATGCAGAGCAGTGATGGACTTCAGAGGTTTTGATATTTTCAGTGTTTTTGTGAAGGTGAACAATCATTTCTTGCTGTGGCACCACAAACACAGTGGCACACTTGGAAAAAAAAATTCTCTCATTATATAAACCACTTAAGGTTTCAGCAAACAGCATTGCAGCATCTCACCAAGCTTTGTTAGCTGAGACAATTCCAGGCAAGTAGTGAAAAAAAAATAAATTCTTTGCTGGAAACTTTCATGGTTTTTATTCTTGTCTCATATGGAGGTGTTTTTCAGAACTAACAGGCATGCAATTCAGTCAAAGAACCACACTGAATAGTGTTCATTGTTAATAGAGTTGCTGGGGTTTGGGAGTTTTGGGGGTTTTTTGTGTGTGTGCTGGGAGTTTAGTGACATTGTTAAGAGCTTTGTACCATCATCTATGTGCTGTTTGTCTGCATGGTGTGCTCACGGGAAAGTTCAGATTATCAAAGACATATTAAGATTCTGAGTGTTTTCTCCAGAGGTAAAGGACTTGGGGGTAGGGGAAAAGCATCTGGGGGTCCTAGTGGGTGGGAGGTTGAGCATGAGCCAGCAGTGTGCTCTTGTGGCCAAGAAGGTCAATGCCATTCTGGGGTGGATTAGAAGGGCTGTGGTTAGTAGGTCAAGAGAGGTTCTCCTGCCGCTCTACTCTGCCCTGGTGAGGCTGCAGATGAAATATTGTGCCCAGTTCTGGCCCCCTCAGTTCAAGAAGGACCTCAGGGAACTACTTGGGTTTTGTTTGTAGGTTTTTTGTGTTTGTTTTATTTTTTTTTGTTTTGTGTTGTTTGTTTGTTTTGTTTTGTGCTTTTCTTTGGTTGGTTTTGTTGTTTTGTGTTGTTTGGTTTGGTTTGTGGTTTTGTCTGGTTGGTTTTGTTGTTTTGTTTTATGTTGTTTGGTTTTGAGTTTTTGTTTGGTTGGTTTTGTTGTTTTGTGTTGTTTGGTTTGTTTCGTGGTTTTGTTTGGTTGGTTTTGTTGTTTTGTTTTGTGTTGTTTGGTTTGTTTTGAGTTTTTGTTTGGTTGGTTTTGTTGTTTTGTGTTTGGTTTGTTTCGTGTTTTTGTTTGGTTGGTTTTGTTGTGTTGTTTTGTGTTGTT